>JAJHZJ010000796.1:287721-814303 GCA_023548195.1 Bettongia penicillata ogilbyi
CAGTGCTAACGTGTATTGGCTTCTTGGTTACTATGACTGATTTTGCTGTTTAGTTCTGGGATTTAGCTCTCTGGTATCCGAATAAATGTTTTTCTTCTGCTTTCTAAATGGTGAGTCTGTTGTACCTTGCAATTGTAAACTATGCAGGTGTATTCATTGTCACCACCAGTGCTGTGAATATTACTTTGGAGAAACACCATCCTATCCTGCGTCCTCCCCCCAATTATTCTATTCTCTCTTTTGACACTGTTGCTCCACAAAACTTTTAATTATTTACCTTTAATTATTCCCTCCTCCTATTTGCCCTCCCTTCCATCACTCCCCTCTATGCTTATCCCCTTCCCCCTTATTTCCTCAGGCTTAAGGTAGATTTTCAAACCAAATTGAATGTTTATACTATTCCCTCCTTGA
Organism: Bettongia penicillata ogilbyi; assembly: GCA_023548195.1. Lineage (NCBI taxonomy): Eukaryota > Metazoa > Chordata > Mammalia > Diprotodontia > Potoroidae > Bettongia > Bettongia penicillata. The sequence goes on from JAJHZJ010000796.1 coordinate 288,133, forward strand.
GCCAAAGGTGATGAAAGTAAGGTTCATTCTTTCCCTTTCACCTCCCTCCTCTTCCCCTCCATTTAAAACAAAATTGTCTTGACTCTTTTATGTGAAAGACAATTTGCACCATTCTATCTCTCCCTTTTCCTTCCAATATATCCTTCTCTCAACAATTTTTTTAGATATCATCCTTTTCTATTCAACTTATCCTGTGCCCTCTCTATATATGTATACAATTCTTCCAACTACCTTAATACTGAGAAAAGTCTCAAGTTACAAGTAATTCAGCTTTAGCAAGATCCTTATGATTTCTGTTTCTTATTTTTACCTTTTCATATTTCTCTTGATTCTTGTGTTTAAAGTCAAATTTTCTATTTAGCTCTGGTCTTTTCATCAAGAATGCTTGAAAGTGCTCTGTTTCATTGAATGACCATTTTCCTCCTGAAGTATTATACTCAATTTTGTGGGGTAAGTGATTCTTGATTTTCATCCTAGCTCCTTTGATCTCTGTACTATTATATTCTAAGCCTTCCAATCCCTTAATGTAGAAGCTGCGAGATTTTCTGTTATCTTGATTATGATCCCACAGTACTTGAACTGTTTCTTTTTGGCTGCTTGCAAATATTTTCTCCTTGACCTGGGAACTCTGGAATTTGGCTACAATATTCCTAGGAATTTTCCTTTTGAAATCTCTTTCAGTAGATGATCCATGGACTCTTTCAATATCTATTTGCCCTCTGTTTCTAGAATATCAGGGCAGATTTCCTTGATAATTTCTTGAAAGATGATGTTTAGGCTCTTGGTATGATCTTGGCTTTCAGTTAGTCCAAGAACTGTTAAATTGTGCCTCCAGGATCTATTTTCCAGGTCAGTTGTTTTTCCAGTGAGATATTTCACATAGTTATTTTTTCATTCCTTTGCTTTTGTTTTGTAATCTCTTGATTTTTTCATAAAGTCAGCTTCCATCTGCTCCATTCTAATTTTTAAGGAATTATTTTCTTCAGTGAGTTTTGAATCTCCTTTTCCATCTGGTCAATTCTGCTTTTTGAAGCATTTTTTCCTCATTGGCTTTTTGGATCTCTTTTGCCATTTGGGTTGCTCTATTTTTAAAATGCTATTTTCTTCAGCATTTTTAGGGTCTTGTTAGCAAGCAGTTGATTCATTTCTCATGATTTTCTTGTATCACTCTCATTTCTCTTCCCAATTTTTCCTCTTCTTCTTTTATTTGATTTTCAAAATCCCTTTTGAGCTCTTCCATGGCCTGAGACAAATTTATATTTTTCTTGGAGGCTTTGGATGCAGGAGCTATGACTTTGTTGTCTTCTTCTGTTTGTATATGTTGGTTTTCCTTGTCTCCTCAGTAACATTCTATAGTCTTATTCTTTTTAAGGTGTTTTCTCATTTCCCCAGTCATTTACTCGACTTTTGAGCTCTTTGTCAAGGTAGTTCTCTGCTTCCAGTGGGGCTGGGGGTGTAGCCAGCCACTCAATTCCCCCATAAACTGTGCAAGCTAGAGATTTAGAAACAGCTGCTGCCACTGTCCCTGTTATACCAGCTGTGGACCCCTTCATCCCATCTGTTGCCTGGGACTGGGGCCAGACAACCCTATTCACTCACACAGGTCGGATCGAATTTTTTCCACTGACCTTCTAATTTGTCCTAAGTGTTTTGGGATTGTGAAGTCTGGAAACAGTCACAGGTGCCCAAGAATTAGTCCCCACAAGCCTGATCAAGTCCTGTCCATGCTGCCATGGCTCATGAGAGACTGCAATATGCTCCCAACACAACAAGGTAGATAATTTCCATCAACCTTTCAAGCTGTCTTGGTCTAAAGATTTGCTTTGCTCCATCATTTTGTGGCTTGTGCAGCTCCAGAATTTATCTAGAATCATTCTTACTGATATTTTGCAGAATTCTAGCAAGTCCATGCTTTTACCCATCCATCTTAGCTCTGCTCCATACAGAGAAGACATGTTACACAATGTTACAGAAAAAGGCAAAAATATAAAAACAAAAACAAAACCAGGATTCATTTTGGGAGTATGCAGGGCTATCTCCAGTCATCCTGATCTATATCTTTCCATTGGACCCAGATGTCTCTGTAGCAGAAAGTGAGACTGGTGACTTTGCCCAGTCTTCCAAATTTAAACACAATTCATTTCCATGTCTTGGCATCACCTCCCTCATGTCATGGTGTTCTTCAAGAACGAAGGACAAGCAACAAAAGAAAAAACAAAACTGTAGCACAAAGTAAAGGAGTAAGGGATAAATGTGAATAACTGTGAAATACACTCTGAGGAGTCTGAACTTTATTCAGTCAGCAATGAACATGTAAAAATTCCTTTAGAAAAGAAGAGAATCAGAGTTCTGTATTAGTATGATTAAACTAGTGTGCTGTCCAGAATGGATTAGATAGACAAGAGGTAGGGAGGACTCCATTGCGATAGACTGGGTGAGATGCATTGAACAAATAAATTAGGATAGTGATAATTGTAGTGGATGAAAATGGATAAATGAAGGAATAAAAAAATTTTATTACATGCTTAATATGTGTTAGCACTGGGGATACAAATATAAAGTGGGAATATGCCCTTGCCTTCCAGTAGCCTACATTTTTAAAAGACTTTTTGAATGTTTTTCTTATTTTTTCCAAAACCAATAGATTTATTTTGTCTTTCCTAGCAAAGAAAGGGCAATCACCTTAGGCCAGTTACCCACACAATCAGGGAATTCTTCCAAATAATCCCAGAATGGGACTAGGTCAGAAAAAAATGTTAAACTATGGCATTGGCCATGAAAGTCCTTCAAGCCCTGAATTAAATAAGTAACCTACCTCTGCCAACTGCCACTTGTCCTCTTTTCACCTTTTGACCAGAAAGAATAGAATTATGGAAGAAGGAAAGGAAAGGTCTGTTTCAGTAGGGGAGAATATAAAGGAAAGCATGTGTAGTTCCTCTGTCACCCCCAACAAAAACCTCCACAGGTGAGAAATCTGGTATGTAACACATTTAAGTAAATGACCAAGAAAGTTCTTTTAAGTCACAGTGATTATGAGTTGATCCGCAGTAAGATATGGAAGCTAGTGCAAACTATAACCTATGGGATGTGAGTGATGAAGGAGAGGGAGGAATAAAATATGACCCCAAGGTTTTGAATCTGATTGACTGAAGATATTAATTGAAATATGAGGCAATAGGGGTAAAAGGAGATTTTGTAGTCAAGAATTACCTAACTTCATGATGAGTTTGAAGTGCCAATAGGGAATATACATGGAAGTGTTTATAAGATTCTGGGTGAGGGGTGGGTAACATGTGTTCAGTGAAGATTAGTATCTCTGGTGTGAGGGCTACTGAGCCCTTTTCAGGGCTGCTTTCCACCTTTGGTCTCTTCCTGACTAACTTAACTCTTCTTACCTGTTTCTTTAAGAAGCCACTCCCTGGTAAACTATTTTGATGGACTGGCTAAACCAAGCTAAGGGTATCTGAGGAATTGCAGACCCTTTAGTGAGTTAGGGGAATGTCTATCACAACCATGGGAAGAGTTTCCCTGGGGGAATGGGCAGATAAAAACTATTTGTTTCAATGGCCAGGAAAGCTGCAGAATCAGAAGCCGGGGAGTGTTTAGAGCTTGGTTCAACATCAAAGACACTAAGGTAATCCATTCCATTTTGAACCATCACCAGTCATCATGACTCTGTTTTACTACTGGACTGAGATGACTGTGGAAGAGAATGAGGTTAATGACTTGGTGCAACTTTTCCTCACTTAAATAGAATTTATGAATGAATCAAAAGATATTATTAGATTCTACTTTGAAATCTGAGACAAAATTGAAATCATGTCTGAAGATAAATATATGAGATTTTTCTGCAAATATCTTTTTAAGTAAAACTAAGTAAGGCTATGATAATAGATTGAAGCCAGCTTTACTTGAATTTTAAATATAATGCCCTTTTCTAAGACCTTATTTCTTCTTGACATTTTTCTCAAGGGAGCTGGGTGTATAGAGCCCTGGGCCTGGAGTCCAGAAGACTTGAATTCAAATCCAGCCTCAGACACTTAACTAGCTTTGTGACTGAATATATCATTTATCCCTCAACTACTCTGATTTCTTCAACTGTGTGATGGGATTATAATTTCATCCACCTTGGAAGATTGTGAAGATAAAATGGGATACCTGTAAAGCACTTAGCAGATTGCTTTAAGAAATTATTGTTTCTTTCTCATTGACCCAATACTCTTGAATTCACTTTACATTACCTCTAACATTTCCCTTGCACTTTCTGACTGCTATGGTAAGCATGCAAAGGAATATCACTTATCCATTGATTCTTTGAACATGGAATAATGGTGCTAAGGGAGAAAAAGTTCCACCATGATAAGCAATGGGAGTCGTATGTGAAAAGATACAATAACAAGACAGAACTCAACTTGGGAAAAATAAAGCTCTTACTTGGGAAATTTAAGCTAATAGACAATGCATAAAAGGAGAATATCTGACAGACCCCCCAGGAGGCAAGGCATCATTTTTTAACTTAAAAGACTGAAACTTTATAGGGTAGCTCATAACATGTGAAATTCTGTAATTATAATTCTATTTGCACGGTACTTAGAACAGCTAATTTGAATTTTTCTCCAAGCCATGTTCTTAACATTTCGATACTAATCTAACTGATTTATGTTAAGACTGAATGTCTAGTTTTGTGGTTACACACAGTTTAAGTCTTAAAAGCACATATGCCCACTTATCATCCTTGCCTTAGTGTTTCTTCTTTAACTTGGGAACATTTATGAGATAAAGCTTGATGCTAATCCTTAATATTTTGGTAGTTCCTCTCTCCAGAGCAGTCTAAACTGCTTCAGAGGAATTATCTTATTAATCCTTACAACATTCCTCACAGGTTGGTGGACACAGAAGAGAATGAGAACTAGCTACTCTGGCAACAACTTGTTCTCAATTTCTAGTTTCCATGAGGACATGACAGTAAAAATGAAAGGTAGACCAAAACTCTAATAAAAGTCAAGAGATTTATGAAGACTCTTGTAGTAACAAAACTGCCTATGCATAATGAAAAACAGAAGAAACAGCTCTCTGATTCTGAAAGATAAAAATGTTATTTTTATTTTTTTCATTGAAGTGCCCTTGCTATTTCCCTGCTACATTTTGGGTTCTTTCAATGAAATCGTCATGTCCCAAGCAGCAACCATTTAGTGGATTTTGTTTGTCCCTGAATTGCCAGGGATCCAGGTCATGCTGAGTTTTTGGGGGTGAGAATCAGCAATCACAAATAGTGTAAGACAGGTAGGATTGTGGTCAGTGTATGTTAATTGTTAACAGGGTAGAGGATTTAGGAGCAAATATGTTCTATTTGAGGGTTAAACAGAAGTAGGAATGTCCAATCCAAGCAGCATAACCCAGTCCAGTGAGCCTTCAATCTAGAGTCATCCAAGCCAAGTTTTAATCCTGTTTCTGCCATATCCTTCATGGGTGACATCAGGCAAATCAACTTTTCTGTGCCTTGGTTTCCTCTTACATAAATTAAAGGGATTGAACTAAATGACTCATACAGCTCCCTACTCCTCTATGTACAGCTATGATCATAAGATCCAGAGGGAGTGGTCCACATGACAACAATGCTCTTCCAACTCAACTCCACCTATTGACTTCCTTGCTTCTTTTAAGTCCAAAATAAAATTCCTTTTTTTCTGTAGGAAGTTTTTCCCAATCTCTCTTAATTCTTGTGCCTTTCCTCTACTATTTTCTTTTCATCCTTTATATAGTTTGCTTTGTAAACATTTGTTTGCATATTGTATCCCCCATTGGATTATAAACTGCTTGAAGGCCTCTTTTTTGTAGATCCAGAATTTTGTACAGTACTTGGCAAATAGCAGATACTTAATAAATGTAAATTTATCGATTGATTGACTGACTGACGTAGTTGTGAGAGAAAAAAAGAACAAACAAAATCTGAAAAATATGGGGAATGACCAATGGATGACTGAGAATAGACAACAAAACTGGAGAGCAAATTGTCGAGTGAATGAAAGTTTGGATACATGCATGCCCTATTTGCCATGTCTTTTACATCTAAACTTACAAGTGTTCCTTCTTAATGGGAAAATACTCTCAAATTTTTAGACTTCCATCCTTTTATAACTCTGCTGTTTTGGCATTTTAATAAGTAAAGCACTTTGAAAGTACTTTAGGAGAGATTGTCATATTCCAATTTCATTCTACAGGCAAGACCATTAAAATGAAACCATTTTCATTTATGGACTAGTTTAAAGACATAAAAAATGTTTTGTCTTTTTCTTATTTGAGTTATTCTACACAGCTGTTTATCAAAGAAGAGCTCTTTGTTCAAGAAATCTTCTGACAACTGCAGTTGCAGTAATTTGATTAAATGGTTGATCATTAATTCTTTTTCTTTATATTTTCCATACCCTTTACTTCTTTTTCCTTTTTATTCTAGTGCTTTTATTTCTTTTCTTTAATTTTTTAAATTTTATTATAAGTTTTCAGCGTTTCCTTCCTACTTTCCATGTTTATTTTACCTTATCCATCCCAATGAAAAAGGACGCTAAACAAAAACCATTGCAAACATGTATAGGCAAGCAAAACAAGTTTCCTCATTGACTACGTCCAACATATATGCATGTTTTTTATGTATTTGTTGATGGTGTATTATCTTGCTTCTTTCCCTGTGGTTTCTTGTAGCATTTTTATGTCATTTATAAAAGGATTTTAGGTCTTAAAAAAAGTTTGCACCAGGAATTATAATATAGTTATTATATAGTTATAAAACAATTATATTATATAGAATTGTATATAGTTACATAAGATATGGTTTTATATAATATATTTTGTTACATATTATGTACAGTTATGTGTATAAGATAGAAGTGTATAGAGCTAAACTTTTGATAAAACTGCTTTTCTTTGAGGATTTTCTTGCAGATGTGCAAATATTTTGGAGTCATTCTCTTTCTGGATTTGTGTCTTAAGTCTCCCTGATTATTATAATACCTCTTCATGATGTAATTCTTTTTTGTTTGCTCATTATTTCAACCTTTATTCCTGACCTTCGGCTTTGTGTTAGAGCCTGAATTAGTTAGAATCACAAAGTTGATCCTTGATTCTACACGTGCTTCTCAGTACACAACTTAGAGCCTGAAATCACCACTCCCAGGTGCAAATTTTTTTTCCAGACTTCCCCAGCATATGACCCTGTTCTCCATAGGGAGTCACAGAGCTGTTACCTGGGACCTGTTCCTGCCCCTCTGTATAGTCAGGCCCTTCTATGGCTGATTTGGGATCTCTTTTTGCCTAGTACAGTAGTATGGTAAAGCTTAAGAATGGTATGTGGCAACATTCCTTGCTAGACTCCTTCTCTAGTATTGCTCCACATATATATCTGTCCCTTAATGCTTCCCTCGGCTGGAAAAATGGATCAATAGTATTTTTTTCTTCAGTTTCACCATCAAAATTGTGTCTGGCATGCTTTCTTTGTGGAGGTATGTGGTAGAACTTGGTGGCATTCCTTTTTCTTTCTTTTTTTCCCTAAGTATTTTTTCCAAGTACATGTAAAGATAGTTTTCAACATTCATGTTTCATAAAATTTTGAGTTCCAATTTTTCACCTTCTCTTCTTTCTCTCTCCCCTCTCCAAGACAGAAAATATTCTAATATAGGTTTTACTTATACAATCATGTAAAACATATTTCCCAGTTTTCTGCTTCCCTTCCAATCTTGGTTTCATTGGCTATATTTATGCAAAATATTTTCAAATTATGTAATCAAAATTATCCATTTTGCATTTCATAATACTTTATATCTCTTGTTTAGTCACAAATTCTTCCCTTCTCCATAGATCTGACAGATAAACTATTCCTTGCTCTCCTAATTTGCTTATTGTATCATCCCTTATGTCTACATCATGTACCCATTTTGAACTTTGATTTTTGTATTAATTTATTTGTTTTTAATTTTCTACAATCTCTTCCAAAAGTCTTAGACGTTTCCCCCTCCCTCCTGAGACAGCATATAATATTATATGAGTTCTACATGTGCATTCTTATTAACAACATTTTCACATTATTCATGTTGAATATAAGAATTAGATGAAGGGGAAAAACCATGAGAAAAAAATAAAATAAAACAAAACAACATATAACACAAGATAAAATAGTCTGCTTCATTCTACATTCCTGATTCCATAGTTCTTTCTCTGGATGTGGATGGCATTTTGCATCTAAAGTTCTTTTGGAATGTTTTAGATTCTTGCATTGCTATGAAGGGCTGGATCTACCAGAAACAGTCCTCGCACACTGTGGCTGATACTGTGTACAATGATCTCCCAGTTTTGCTCATTTCACTCAGCATGAGTTCATATAGGTCTTCCAGGCCTCTCTGAAATTTTCCTGTTCATCATTTCTTATAACACAATTGTATTCCATTACATTCTTATACCAAAACTTGCTCAGCTGTTCCCCAATAGATGGGCATCCCTTCAATTTCCAGTTCTTGGCCACCAAAAAGAGAGCTAGTATAAATATTTTTGTGTATATGGGACCATTTTAGATTTTTATGATCTCTTTGTAATACAGTCCTAGACTTGATATTTCTGATCAAAGGGTGTGCACATTTTTGTAACCCTTTGGGCATAGTTACAAATTTTTCTCCAGAATGATTGGATCAGCTCATAGTTCCACCAACGATGAATTAATGTTTCAGCTCTCCCTCACCTTCTCCAACATTTATCATCTCCCTGTTTTGTCATGTTAGTCAATCTTATAGGTGTGGTGTGGTACCTCAGAGGTGCTTTGATTTGCATCTCTCTAATCAAAAGTGATTTAGAGCATTAATTTCTTCCTCTGAAAAACCACCTGTTGTATCTTTTGGGCATTTATCAATTGGTGACTTGTATTCTTGTAAATTTGACTCAGTTCTCTATATATTTTACAAATGGGGCCTTTATCACAGATACTAGTTGCAAAACTTCTTTCCCAGTTTTCTACTTCCCTCCAAATCTTGGTTGCATTGGGTTTGTCTGTGCAAAATATTTTCAAATAAATGTAATCAAAATTATTCATTTTGGACTTCATAATATTCTCTATCTCTTGTTTGGTCGTAAAATACTCTATTCTCTATTAATCTGACAAGCACACTATTTCTTGCTTCCCTAATTTGTTTATAGTCTCAATTTTTATACCTAGATCATATATCCATTTGGACTTTATTCTTTTGTACAGTGTCAGGGATTGATCTATTCCCAGTTTCTGGCACACAGTTATCCAGTTTTCCCAGCAGTTTTTGTCAAAGAGTGAGTTTTTATCCTGGAAGCTGGGGTCCTTGGGTTTATCAAACTCTAGACTACTTTAGTCATTGGCTACTCTGTCTTGAGTGCCTAACTTATTCGACTGATCTACTAAACTCTTTCTTAGCGAATATCAAGTGGTTAAGATCTGGTAGGGCTAGGTCACCTTCCTTAGTATTTCTTTTCATCAATTCCCTTGATATTCTGGATTTTTTTTTCTTCCAGATGAATTTTGATAGTATTTTTTTCTAGATTTAGAAAATAATTTTCTTGTAGTTTGATTGGTATGTCACTGAATAAGTGAATTAATTTAGGTAGAATTGTCGTTTTTATTATATTAGCTCAGTCTACCCATGAACAACTGATGTTTTTTTACTTACTTAGATCTGACTTTATTTGTGAAAAAAGAGCTTTCTAATTGTGTTCATATAGTCCCTGGGTTTGTTTTGGCAGGTAGATTCCCAGATATTTTATAGTGTCTACCAAAGCTTTAAATGGGATTTCTCTTTCTATCTCTTCCCATTGAGTTTATTAGTAATATGTAGAAATGCAGATGATTTATGTGGCTTTGCTTTGTAACCTGCAACTTTGCCAAAGTTGCTTATTATTTCAAGTAGTTTTTTACTTGATTCTCTAGAATTCTCTAAGTATATCATCATATCAGCTGCAAAGAGTGCTTTTTTTTGCCTTTTTGATTTCCTTCAATTTCTTTTTCTTATTACTGAAGCTTACATTTCTAGTACCATATTCAATAACAGTGATGATAATGGACATAATTTTTTCACTACTGATCTTGTCTGAAATGCTTCTAGTTTATCCCCTTTGCATATAATGCTTGCAGATGGTTTTAGGTAGAAGCTGCTTATTATTTTAAGAAAGGTTCCATTTATTCCTCTGCTCTCCTGTGTTTTCAATAGTAATGGGTGTTGTATTTTGTCAAAGGCTTTTTCTGCATCTTTTGAGGAAATCATATGGTTTCTGTGAATTTTATTGTTAATATGATCAATAATGCTGATAGTTTTCCTAATATTGAACACACTCTGCATTCCTGGTATAAATCCTACCTGATCATAATGTATTATTCTTGTTATAAGTTGCTATATTCTTTTTGCTGATATTTTATTTAAAATTTTTACCTCTACATTCATTAGAGAAATTGTTCTATAATGTTCTTTCTCCATTTTGGCCCTTCCTGATTTAGGTATCAGAACCATATTTCTATCATACAAAGAATTTGACAGAACTCCTTCTTCAACAATTTTCCAAAATAGTGTATATTATTGGAATTAACTATTCTTTAAATGTTTGATAGAATTCATTTGTAATTCCACCTGTCCCAGGAGTTTTTTTCCTAAGGAGATCATTGATGACTTGTTCACATTCTTGTTCTGAGATTCCTCTTCTGTTAATCTGGGCAATATATATTTTTTAAAATATTCATCCATCTCACTAACCTTGCCAAATTTATGGACAAAATAATTTCTAATTATTGTTTTAGTTTCCTTCTCAATGGAGGTGAGTTCATCCTTTTCATTTTTGATATTGGTAATTTTTGTTTTCTTTTTATAATCAAATTGACAAATGATTTGCCAATTTTAATGGTTTTTTTCATAAAACCCACTCCTAGTTTTATTAATTCAATAGTTTTCTTAGTTTCTTTTTTATTTATCTCTTCTTTGGTTTTCAGTATTTCTAATTGGGTATTTACTTGAAGATTTTCAATTTGTTATTTTTCTAGCTTTTTCAACCACATGCCCAATTCATTGGTCTCCTCTTTCTCTATTTTATTCATGTGGACATTCAATGATAATAAATTCCCCCAAAGAATTACTTTTGCAGTATCCTATAAATTTTGTTATGTTGTCTCATTATTGTCATTCTCTTGAGTGAAGTTGTTTGTGTCTATCATTTGTTGTTTAACTCACTCATTGTTTAGGATTAGGTTATTTAATTTCCAATTAATTTTTGGTCTATCTTTCCATGGCCTTTCATTACATGTGATTTTTATTGCATGATGTTCTAAGAAGGATGCATTGACTATTTCTGCATTTCTGCACTAGATTGTGAGGTTTTCATGCCCTAATACATGGTCAATCTTTGTACATGTCCCATGCATCACTGAGATAAAAGTATATATCCCTTTCTATTCCCATTCAGTTTTCTCAGGTCTATCATAGCTACCTTTTCCAGAATTCTATTCACCTCGTTAAATTCTTTCTTGTTTATTTTGAAGTTAGATTTATCAAATTCAGAGAGGTAGAGGTTGAGGTTCCCTAATAGTATAGTTTTGTTATGTATTTCTTCCTGTAACTCCCTTGACTTCTCCTCTAAGAATCTGGATGCTACCTTGCTTGGTGCATCTATGCTTACTATTGATAATGCTTCATTGTCTATGATACCTTTTAGCAGGATGTATTTTCCTTCCTTATCTCTTTTGATCAGATCAGTTTCTGCTTTTGCTTTATCTGAGATCAGGATTACTACCTCTTATTTTTTTTTATATCAACTGAATATGTGTGTGTGTGTGTGTGTGTGTGTGTGTGTGTGTGTGTGTGTATATTATACTCTAACCTTTGACTTTTACTCTGCGTATATTCTCCTGTTTCCAATGTGTTTCTTATAGGCAACATATTGTAGGATTATGGCTGTTAATCCATTTTTCTATCTGCCTCTGTTTTATGGGAGAGTTCATCCCATTCACACTCAGAGTTATGATTGCTAGCTAAGTCTTTCTCTCCATCCTATTTCCTCCAGTTTATTCTTTTAGTTCTTCCTTCCCCTGCACAATAGAGTTTTAATGTTTGTCCCTGCCTCCCTCAGTCTTCCCTCCCTTCTATCAGTCCCCTTCCATTTTATTCCCCTTCTAGCTGACTTCTTCCCTCCCTTTTAATCTTCCCTCCATTTTCTATTCCCTTTCCTCTCCTACTGCCTATAGGGCAAGTTAAATTTCTATACTTAACTGAGTTTATTGTTCCCTCCTTGAACCAAACCAGATGAAAGTAAATCTCAAAGAGTGCTCATCTCCCTCCCCTCATTCTCTCTACTATAATATGTTCTTCTGCCTCATTCTGTGATGTAATTTGCCTTTTTCTGCCTCTTTCTTTTCACATTTCCAGTCATAATCCATTATTTGTTATCATCACATCAGTTAATTCATACCAACTCCCTGTGTCTGTCTGTCTATCTATCTATCTATCTATCTATCTATCTATCTATCTATCTATCTATCTCCCTTTTAAATATCGTAATATGTATGCAGTTCTTAAGATTAACAGTTATTATCTTACCTTATAAGGAGGTAAACAGTTTGCTCATATTGAATAACAAATTATTCCCCTGTTTACCTTTTCATATTTGTCTTGAGGCTTGTATTTGAAGATCAAGTTTTCTATTGAGCCCTGGGCTTTTCATCATGAAGGTCTGGAAATCTCTTATTTCTTTTAATATCCATCTCCTTGCCTGAAATATTATGCTCAGTTTTGCTGGGCAATTGATCCTTGTTTCTAATCCCAGCTCCTTTGCCTTACACAATATCATATCCCAATCCTTCCAGTCTTTTAATGTAGAAGTTTCAAAGTTCTGTGTGATTTTTACTGTAGTTTCTCAATGTTTGAATTGTTTCTTTCTGACTGCTTGCAATATTTTTCTCCTTAACTTGATAATTCTGGAATTTGGTAACAATATTCCTTGGAATTTTCAGTTTAGGTTCTCTTTCAGGAGGTAATCAGCAGATTTTTTCAATGATTATTTTACCCTTTGGATCTAGGACCTTAGGACAGTTTTCCTTGATGATCTCTTAAGATATTGTCCAGGCTCTTTTTTTCATTATGACTTTCCAGAGTACCAATAATTCTTAGATTTTCTTTACTAGATTTCTTTTCCATGTCTGTTCTTTTCCCAGTTAGATGGTTTACAATTTTTTTCTATTTTTTTATTGTCTATATTCTATTTGACAGATTCTTGATGTCTCATAGAGTCATTAGCTTCTACTTGCCCAATTATAATTTTTAATAGATTGTTTTTTTCAGTTAACTTTTGCATCTCCCTTTCCATTTGTCCAATTGTTTTTTTTAAAGGAATTATTTTCTGCAATCAGGTTTTGTACTTCTTTTTTTCCATTTTTACTATTTTCCTTTTTAAGGAGCTTTTCTCTTCAGCAAATTTTTTCTTCATATTTTTTGGCCAATATTGGCCAATTTATCTTATACCTTTTTGATCTGGCTTTTAAAATCCTTCCTGAGCTGTTCCAAGAATGCTATTTGGGTTTGAGACCAGTTCATATTACTTTCTGAGGTTTCAGATGGGAGTGCAGTCTCAATGATGATCTTTTCTCTATTCCCGTTTTGGACTTTGTCCTCATAGTAAGATTCTATGATCTTTTCTTTTCTGATTCGCTTCCTGCTCATGATAATTGCCTTTTTCCTAGCTTTTAAAGTGGATCTCTGCTTCTGGGGCACAGGGGGCTCTATCCCATGGTTCTCCTGCTAAGAACCTGAGGTTTTGTGTATTTTGACCTCTGGTTCTTTTATCTAGAAGCTAGAATGCTGCAGCTTTCCTGGTGCTGAATTGGCTGGTGTGCCAAGGCCATGATCAATTGAAGTGTTTCTGAGTTTCCCCAGAATTACACTGGAACTCTCTGTGTGAGGTGTGGAGGAGAGGTGGTCTGGCCACATATTTCTCCTCTCCTGAGGTTAAGCACAGTCAGGCTCAGAGGTTGATGAACCCCTGTCTGCATTAATGATTCCCCTGGTTGTAATAAGGCACAACTGGGGTCCTGGTGTTGGTGCTTATAGGCTCCACAGCCCCTGGAGCTGAAGAGTTCCTCCTGGTTTGCTGAGGTGAGGCTGTCTGGGACAGCTCTAGTCCCAAACTGGTCCCCTTCAGTCACAACTAGAGAGTCTCCCCTTATCGATTTTCCTAGCCCCTCAAGCTAAGAGACTGTTCACCCCTTTGCCTGATGCCCCTCTTCCAGGATTTTTCCTAGGAAAATATTCTCTGGGTTTTTCAAGGTCAGCAAGAGGAGAGGGAGAGCAATTACAGATCACTCTGCCATTTTGGCTTCCAGAAGTTCAAGTAGATGACTTACAGACATTTAATCTGTGGGTTGATAGTCTCAGGTGTAGCCACTGCTAGTATAGTTTTATGACACAGAACCGGGGGTCCTGGGCTGCTCTCTCAGTTCCACTGGACACCCATCCTGGGTTGATAGGTTTGAGAATGCACATTGTTTCTTTTGCTTTATTCCACCCTAGTGCTCCACTATGGCATGGTCTGTGCTAGTGTAGCCTGTGCCCTCTGCTCTCCCCCTGCCCCATTTAACAGATACTTCTCACTGCTCTTCTGGGTCATACTGGGCTGGAAATCTGTCACATTCTCTCTCCTAGTGTGTTCTGCCACTCTAAAATTTGTTCAGATTCTCTTTTTAGTGGTATCTGAAGAAATTTGTGGAAGAGCTTAGGTGAGTATGTGCTCTCACTCTGCCATCATGGCTCTGCCTCGTTTTTCATCTTATTTTTGGTATAGGGTGTGAGATGTTGGTCTATGCCTAGTTTCCACCACATTATTTTCCAGTTTCCTCAAAAGTTTTTGTTAAATACTGTGTTCTTATCAGACAGTATGGAATCTTTGGGCTTATAAAACAGTAGATTATGGTAGTCATTTACTACTGTGTCTTGTGTACTCAATCTGTTTCACTAATTGATCACTCTGTTTCTCATCTAGTACAAAATACTTTTGATCATGGTCACTTTATAATAGAATTTTATATCTGGAATGATAGGCCACCTTCCTTTGTATTTCTATTCATAAATTCCATTGATATTCTTGACCTTTTATTCTTCCAGATGAATTTTATCTTTTTCTAGCTCTACAAAGTAACTTTTTAGTAATTTCTTTGGTATGACACTGAATAAACAAATTAATTAGATTGGAATTGTCATTTTTTATTCTATTTTCTCAGACTATACATGCACAACTGATATTTTTTCAGTTATTTAGATCTGATTTTGTGTGAAAAGTATTTTGTAATTGTGTTCATCTAGTTCTTGGATTTCTCTTGCCATATAGATTCCCAAATATTTTATATTTTCTACAGTTATTTTGAAAGGAATTTCTTTTTTTTATCTCTTGCTGCCTTGATTTTGTTACCAATATATAGAAATACTTATGACTTACATGGGTTTATTTTATATTCTGTGACTTTACTGAAGTTATTAATTGTTTCAAGTAGCTTTTTAGTTGGTTTTTAGGATTCTTTAAGTATGCCATCATATCATCTGCCAAGAGTGATTGTTTCGTTTCCTCATTGCCCATTCTAATTTCTTCAATTTCTTATTTCTTCTAATTACAAAAGCTAACATTTCTGGTAAAATTTTGAATAATAGTGGCAAAAATAGACATTCCTCTTTCACACTTTAGATGATTGGGAGGGCATCTAATTTTTCCCCCAATACATATAATGCTTGTTGATGGTTTCATATAGATACTGTTTATCATTTTAAGGAGAACTCCATTTATTCCCACACTCTGCAGTGGCATTACTTTTTTCTACTCTAACGTTTGTCTAGTCTTCATATCTAAATGCTACCTGAATATTTGTTTGTTTGATTATTTGAATGGTGGTTTGTAACCCTGCCTAACACTCCCACAATAAAAATAATTTAGTTAGGTTGAATCATAATTTTCAGAATACTAAATTTTGATTCATTTAGTTATATATTCCAGTCTTTTATATCACAATCATTCATACTATCATATACTGCATGATTCTTATTTATATTTCAGTACTTTAATTAATTTTTGATTTTATCAAATCTGGCATTGCTCCCATTGGCAAAGATCAGAATACATCTGTTACTTTTGTTCAATGCAATTTTGTCCACATTCGGCAGTAATTCCCTCTTCTACTCATTTCATCTCAAGCTTTTCAGATTTTATATTTGACTATCATCTCACATGAAAAGGTGTCCCCTTTGTTTGAAAATAAAATACCTCTACATGCACAAGTGATCCTATCATCTCATCTATCATTCCTACTCCTCCTTAAATTAGAATTTCTTGGAGGAGTCAAATAATCAGAGGGGAACCCTACTGCAGGACCAGAAGGTACTTCCAATGTGAGGAATGTATGTTACATGTTATGGATTAATTATTCTCATCATATAACTTTCTTTTTCTTTTTTTTTTGGACACATTGAACTTTATTAACTTCACTTATTCTGGACATTATTGTTCTCCTAATTCATCCAAGGATAAGCTTATTTATTTAGGCATCATGTTGTGAAAGACTAACTGTATTTCTCACCATTTTATCTTGCCCCTCCTTTTATTCTATTGTCTACTTTCATCCTGTCCCTCCAGAAAAGTGTTTGCTTCTGATTATTCCCTCCCCCAATCTGCCCTCCTTTCTTTCAACTTCTCTTTCTTCTCCTCTTCTCCTCTATTTTCCTGTAGGATAAGAGATTTCCATACCCATTTGAGTATGTTATTCACTCATTCTCCCTCACTTTCCCCCTTTGCTTCTTCACTATAAAAGCGTTTTTCTTGTCTCTTCCATGTGAGTTAATTTATCATATCCTATTCTACCTCTCTCTTCTCCCAGTACATTCCTCTCTCACTTGTAAATTAGACATGTCTTATTAATTTGAATTGTTCTCACTGAGATAAATCCAAACTGTTCCCTGTCATCTGAGGTGAACAAATATACTATGTAAGCAGATTAACACTTGCAAGTGTTTTCCATCAGAAACCCTCTTTCATCTCTCTTAATTGTATATTTTTAGATATTATCCCTTCATATTCAACTCATCCTGTGCCCTCTGTATATGCATATATATATATATATATATATATATATATATATGCCTTCCAATTACTCTAATATTAAGACAAGTCTATAAGTATCTTTTCATGTAGGAATGCAAACAGTTCAACTTTAGTAAGTCCCTTATCCTTCCTGTTTACCTTCTCATGCTTCTCTTGAGTTTTGTATTTGAAAGTCAGTTTTTCTGTTTAGCTCTGGCTTCTCAAGGATGTGTTAAATTCCAATACATCAATGAATGTCACTTACCCCACCCCTCCATTGATTACACTCAGTTTTGCTGGGGAGGTGATTCTTGATTTTAATTCTAGTTGTTTTGCCCACTGGAATATCATATTCCAAGTCCTCTGATCCTTTTATGTAGAAACTGCTAAATCTTGTGTTATCATGACTCTGATTCCATAATATTTAAATTGTTTCTTTTTTGGCTGTTTATAGCATTTTTCTTTGACTTGATAATTCTGGAATTTGGCTACCATATTCCTTGGAGTTTTCATTTGGGACCTCTTTAAGGAGGTGAATTGTGGATTCTTTGAATGACTATTTTACCAGCTGGTTCTAGGACCTCAGGGCTGTTTTCCTTGAAAATTTCTTTAAAGATGATGTGCAGATTCTTTTTTTCATCATTGCTTTCAGGTTCTCCAATACTTTTCTAAACGATCTCTCCTGGATACAGTTTCCCTATTAGTTGTTTTTCCAATGAAATATTTCACAGTCTTTTTTTTTTTCATTCATTTGGCTATGTTTTATAATTTCTTGATTTCTCAAAAAGTTATTAGCTTCCTTTTGCTCCATTCTAATTTTTATGGAATTATTTTCTTCAATGAGTTTTTGGACCTCCTTTTCCAATTGGGTGATTTTGTTGTTTAAGGCATTTTTCTTCTCATTAGCTTTTTGGAACTCTTTTGTCATTTGGGTTAGTCTATTTTTAAAATACTATTTTCTTCAGTGTTTTGGGGTTTTCCTTTAACCAGTTGTTGAGTCATTTTTCATGATTTTCTTGCATCACACTCATTTTTCTTCCTAATATTTCCTCTACTCTTCTTACTTGATTTTCAACATACTTTTTGGATTCTTCCATGGCCTGAGACCAATTCATATTTTTCTTGGATGATTTGGACGTAGGAGCTTTGCCTTTTTAATCTTCTTCTGAGTATATGTTTTGATATTTCTTGTCATCAAAGTAAGATTCTATAGTCTGAGGTTCCCCCTACCCAACCCCGTTTGCTTTTTTTCCTAGCCAAATTACTTGACTTTTAAAATCTTTGTTAAGGTAAGGCTCTGCATACAGTGTGGAGGACATACTGTCCAAAGCTTCAGGGATTTTGTGCACTTGTTTACAGAGATACTTCTAAGGACTTGTAAGTTTTCAATTCTTCTAAGGTTGTATGATCTAAGCAGAAGTGTATCCTCCTCTCCTGGCTTGTGCTCTCATTTTTGAACAACAACCACCACACTTTTCTGCCCTGAAACTGTGATACAGGTTCCCTTTCCACTGCTCTACTATGCCAGTGCTCCTTTTCACCCTAGGATTGCCACCCAGCAGTGAGACTAAGATCCAAATATGAGCAAATCAATAGTATCCTCCCTCAGTGCCAGTAAAGAGATCCCTGTAATCTCCTTCTGATTAGTTGTTTGATCTCCTTACTATCTGTGGACGGAGAGTTCTGGAGCAGCTGCCACCATTGTTGCCAACTGGTCTGTGCTCCTCTCCCACCCAGGCCTAATAGACCTTTCTCACTTTCTTTGGTGATTGTGGGTTGAGAAATCTGGAAATAGCCTTAGCTGCCAGTGATTCAGTTCCCTAGGGTCTGTTCTAGCTACCCTGGGGCCTGTTCTATGCTGGCAAAACCTAAGCTGGACTATGCTCCTTTCCCAACCTGGAACAACAGACCTTTCCCATCAACTGTCTAGGTTGTCTTGGGCTGGAAATTTGTCTTACTCTGTCTTTTTTGTGGGTTCTGCTGCTCTAGAATTTGTTTAGTCATTTTTTACAGATATTGAGAGGGGTTTGGGGGAGAGTTCAAATGAGTCCCTGCTTTTAACTCCATCATCTTGGCTCCACCCCCTTCCCCCTTCATATAGTTTTCAATTAATTTTTGCTTCACTTGTAAACTTAATTTATCAAAGATAGTGATGATCCATAATATGCAACCACACATCATTTGACACTGATATTGGTAAGATGGATTACTATATTGGAGAGAGTCTTTGGATCATAGAATCCATTGTACAATTTTTGAAATGAAATTAACTTTGTCTTTCTCTTATTGAATTTAAGTCCAAACCCATTGCCAATCTGCAAAGCTTCCCCAAACATGTGTGTGTGTTTTCTTAATTAAACCTCTGATTTCATTGTAATATGTAATTCCTGGTGAAGAGACTCCTGTTACCAATTCAGACCTGTACTTCTACAATTCATAGTTTTTGAAAGTTGCCTTTCATACAGAGAGGTCATTTTGGTGACTTTCTCAGAGCACACAGTCACCATATGTTAGAGGTTGAACTTAGGACTTCTTGACTCCAAGGCTGGTTCTCTTTAATTTGCTATCTTGTAGTACTAATGAACTACTATTAATATAGTAATAGATTTATTGACTGCCCATATAACTATACTACAACGTAGGCAAAATATATTTTCATCTATTCATTTTTTTCTAAGTTAATTGCTAGTCTAATCTCTTTTGAATTATGTTAGATCCTATTTATGAGCTTGCATTATTTTCTGGGGCATGACTAATAAGTAAGATGTGAATAGAAATGAAACATCTGGAAGACTTCATGCATTGGAATCTTGTTTACTATAACTCTGTATGTATATATGCTATCTTTATTTTTTATAGAGGACATATCTAATTTACAAGGGAACATCCTGGTATTTTTTCTTATGTATTTTAGAATTACCAATGCCAGTCAGGTGGCACAGTAGCTTGGAATGAGAAAGACCTGGGTTCAAATCTAGTCTCAAACACTTACTAGCTGTATTACTTACCCTGAGAAAATCACTTAACCCTGTAGCTTAGTTTCTTCTGTAAATTTAGATAGAGAAGAAAATGGCAAGTTACTCTGGTATCTTTTTCAAGAAAACTCCAAATGGGATCAGGAAGAGTGAAATAGAGTTGAAAATGACTAAACAACAACAATATTTGATTTGTCACATTTTTGTATTAAATATGAATGGTTTACTTTATTTTCATTCATATATATATATTAAAAATTTGGTGCTCACTATTTGTCACATGTTGCAGCCTATTAATGTCCAATATATGTCTATTCACATCCTTTTGAGTTATTTTCATGTCATTTGTAAGATCCTTGTACTCTCACATGCCAATATACTTTCTCAGAGGGGAGACTTCAGCAATTAATTTTACGTTAGAATAATCCATTTGTTAGTTAAAAACAATGCCTTGAGGGAATGAAAGAGAGATCCTGTCCATTTTTTTTTTTAAGGAAGTAAGTGTGTAGGTCACAAAGTGTCTCTCAGGGGAAATAAACCTAGTCAGGGTTCTTCAGTAAGAATGTAAGTAGCCTAGAGATACCAAGTTGTTAGAACATAGGAAGAGGAAGAGGAATATCCCCTGAAAAGGTGAAAAAGGACAAATTGTTCTTCACAATTTTACCTAGAACAACTCCAATTACATTGCTTTTTTTTAACTCTATTTTTATATGCAAATACAAAAAAAACTTTTTCTTTTACTTTTCTACTTTTTATATTGTTTTGAATCTTCACAATTTGAACAAACATAAGTAAAGGTAAGATATGAAGGGTAATATGAGCCATTTGCTCTACGAAGTATTTTTAGAAAATGGCCATTATTCTCTTCCTGAAGTTGTTCATGTCTGAATAAACTAATTATTTGAGAAAAAAATTCAGTTCAGCTATCCCCCAGTCCAAATGGGTTTAGTGGCTGACAAACATGGCTTTTTGGCAGAGGTCCTTGCAGCAGAATAAAAGAAACTAAATGAAACTTGTAAACAACATCTTTCTGCAGTCTCAAGTCTATTCAAGATTGACTGATGAATGAAAAGCAGAGAATAATCATACTAAAGCAATGGAAGACAAATGAAAAGAAAAAGAGTGCTTCAGATCTGAGAATTTACTGTTAACTCATTGACAAAATCTAACCTATATCAAGTCATCTTATGTTTACTTGGCACATCTTGAGTCACTGGAGAGATACAATGTTACTTGGAATCAATAGTAGCATCTATTGTCTCTAGTCTTTTTCATTTTCTTCTTGAAATTATGATGAGTTGCACAACCTAGTAAACTGAGTTGTTTTTGTTTCTGTTTTTCTTATTTGGCAAGGATGCTTGCCCACTAAGGACATGGATAAAATATAGTTTTTGGCAAGATGTTATAAAGAGAGTAGTTGGGGTACAGTATCATAGAATTTGAACAATTGCTCCAAATAGAAGACCTAAGATATGATGTTGATGATGATACCAAAAATAAACCTTTATATAGCACTTCAAAGTTTATGAAGTGCTTGAAAATTATAATTTCTTTTGACCTTTAAGACAACTTCACAAGGTAGTTCTTATTTTTTCCCCTTTTAAAGATGAGGAAACTGGAGCTGATTGATGAAGTCTCAATGACTTAATCGGGGTCTTACAGATAATAAGCATCAAAGTTGGAATTTGAATTGAGCTTTTCTTGACTGTTTTTATCCTTTCCCCATTAAACAACCTAGCTGCCTGAGTGAGAAGTCTTGGGCAGAAGAGAACAGCAACTGGGTGTTGGATATCTTACAGATGGTCAATTTATGAAATAAAGAAGTATGTTGGAAAGGAGAGCAAAGGCAGAGTGGAATTGAATAGTAAAAATCACTGTGAGATTAGAGGCAAGAGACTTTGACCCGAATCTTAGCACTCTAACCTTTACTAGCTGTATGACCTTGGGGAAGTGATTTATTTTGACTGAGTTTCTTTTACTATACCAGGATAAAAATTCTTTTACTATACTACCAGGATAAAAATATCTGCCCTGCTTAAGTCTTAGGGGGCATTGCAAAGATCTGATGAAACAATGTATGTGAAAGAACTTTTCATTCCATGCAAATGTAAACTTTCATTACTAGGGCACTGAGGATAAACATCATTAAATTTTTAATTTTGCTTCAGCCCAACTGGGATGGAAATGAACACTCTTTACACAATTAGGAATAAACTTAGAGAAGATATAATGAGGCATTCAATTATGTGTTACATGTTATAAATGTGAGAGAAAATCAGAAAAGAAGGAATGAATAGTACATTCATTTGCAGTTCATAAGAAAGAGTACTTGATTCCATCAAAAGATGTGAATTCAAATCTTAGCTCTGTCATTTACTCACTTGAGGATTTCTTAGACAAATATTGTCATTTCTCTGAGGCTCAGGTTTGTGCAAAATTTGGAGAAAGGAATCTGATTTGACTACTTCATATAGTGCTAAGTATTAAATTAGATCTTCTAGCAATAGCTTTCCCTGAAATCTTTCCTAGTGAATAGAGGGCCAACCTCGGATTCAAAAAGAAATTGCTACGATTACTGGTTCTGATACCTTCAGAGGCAGAAATAAGCATCACAAATGTGGAAGAGAGAATATCAGGGGAAACAGACAAGCTGGAGTAGAAGATTGATATTCAGAAGCTTTGACACACAAACTGGGATGGATGACTCATGAGATGAAGAAAAAGGTGCTGGAAAACTGAAAAATTCATATTCTCAATTTATTATCTCATGGTCAGCTTACATTTTAGACTATCACATTTATTAGAAATTATACTCCAATGCAAGGTTATAAGTTTAATAACAGGCAAGACAACCCCAGGAAAATGATTTAGAGGTCTGAATACAAAGTTATATGACTGAATGAACTGACTACAGGATTGGGAATTAGCAATGGAAAGTTGTTGCCAGCCTAACCACTGACTCAGTAAAATGGGAATAATACCCACTGGCTTACTAGCTACCTCACAGAGGAATCATGAGAATTAATATTCCAAAAATGAGTTGTATATCCCAGATGCACACTATCTATCAACACAATTTATTATTGTAATGTTTGTACTCCCCTGCAGTGAAAGAGGGTCTCTGATGAAAAGCACTTGCAAGTGTTAATCTGCTTACATAGTATATTTGTTCACCTCAGATGACAGGAAACAGTTTGGATTTATCTTAGTGAGAACAATTCAAATTAATAAGGCATGTCTAAGTACACCTTTCTAGCAGTCAAATGCACAGAGGAGATTCTACACATTTGATGCCACTCTCACTGAGTCCCTTGCATGCTCACAGTTAAGAATTCAAGACCCTAACAGAATCAGGTCTTTTGAGATTACAGTGTTACAAGATGCCAATATAATATTTGAAACTGATAATGCATAAAGTCATTAGCAACTATTAGGTAAGAGAACAATTTATTTATTAGTAAAGGGCAAAGAACTGAGGAAATGGGGTTTAAACCATAGAGATTTTATTTTAGATCACAGAAAGAAAAGTCCAAAAATGAGAGGAAATGCTTGAATAGCGTGCTTCAGGTAGATGAATGTGTGGGTGAATGAAAAGATATTTATGAGGAATTTATTTTTAAAAAGCAAGAAGGAAGTCCTGCTTTCAAGGATATTACATTTTAATAGGAAAAATAAGAAACACTGGGGATTTGTGACCAGAGACATTTTTCAGCAAAATTACTGGGAGGCTGAGTAGGACAATAGTGGAATAGATAGACTCACCTCATTGAGAAAAAAAAGAGAGTTGAATTGATCTTGAACTTTGGATACCAAACTTGAGTGGAAAGGTAAAGAAACAATGGTAAAATTGCTCCCCCCACCAAGAAAAGTATGAGAGTCTGAGGAGGGAATAAACTGAAGCTTTCCATAGGCAATCTGAGGGACATATATCATGAGAACAGGAAAAAATAGCAGCCACAAAAAATTTAATGATTTTACTTAAAGTTTAAAATGGAGGAATGATGAACACCTAGGAAGGAATGGATTACATCATCTAACAAGAGCATCTATGAATTAATTTCCCTTGAATCTTCCAAAACTAATCAAAAAGAATTTGAATTATAAAAGAAGTGGTATCTAAACATAAATAATGAGTGAGTCAAAGAACAGAAGATAAAAAAATCAATAATTTATTTTAAAAATGACAAAAATGAGACAACATACCAAAATTTATGGGATGCAGCCAAAGTAGTACTTAGAGGAAATTTTATATCTCTAAATGCTCACATCAACAAAATAAAGAGCAGATCAATGAACTGGGCATGCAACTAAAAAAATACAACTAGAAAATAAATACACTAAAAATCCCCAATTAAACAATAAATTGGAAATAAATGGAGAGATTAATAAAAATGAAAAGAAAAAACCATTAAACTAAAAAATAAAACTAGGAATTGGTCTTATGAAAAAATACTTAATAAAATGAACTTTTGGTTAATTTGATTTCCAAAAAAAGAAGGAAAAGATTTGTCAGTATCAAAAATGAAAGGGGTAAATGCACCACCAATAAAGAGGAAATTAAAGCAATAATTAGGATCTATATTTCCCAGTTGTATGACATTAAATCTGACAGTCTAAATGAAATGGATAGTTACTTACAAAAATATAAGTTGCCTAAATTTATCAAAGAAGAAATAAAATACTTAAATAACCCTAACTTGGAAAAAGAAATTGAACAAGGCATCAATGAATTCCCTAAGAAAATAAGCCCAGGGTCAGATGGATTCACAAGTGAATTATACCAAACTTTTAAAGAACAACTAATTCCAATATTTAAAAAAAACTGCTTGGAAAAATAGGCAGAGTCCTACCAAATTCCTTTTATAACCTAGAGTACAGCTACATAAACCAGAAAGAGTCAAAAACAGAGAAAGAAAACTATAGACCAATTTCCCTAATAAACATTGATGCAAAAATTTAAATAAAATGCTAGCAAGGAGATTACAGCAATATATCACCAGAATCATACATACAGAATGATGAGGTTGAATTTATACCAGAAATACTTGGCTGGTTCAATATTAGGAAAACTCAGTATAATTGAATATATCAATAATAAAACCAACAGATATCATGTATCTCAATAGATACAAAAAACTTTTGAAAAAATTCCACGTTTATGACTATTAAAACATTAGCAACCATAGGAAAAATGATAAGTAATATCTATCTAAAAACAATCAGGATTATCTGTAATGGTGACAAGCTAAAACTTTTCACAATAAGATCAAGGGTTGCTGCGGCCAGCACAGTCCAGCAGGTCCAGAGCGGTTACGGGCTCACAGAGTGAGGATGAAAAGACAGGCGGAACACAGCAGTCTGAACAAACCGAGTTTATTCTGGACATACTGAGCCAATAATTCAGGGAATCGGGATGCTTAAGTAGCAAAAAACCATAAAGGTAGTGATTGAAGCATGAGACAGAGCAGATGGTGATAAGTAGAAAGCGAGGCTTCAAGGCCTCTTTATCAGAATGTTATCCTGTATAGCAGGAGCCCTGATTCCTGGAACTGCAACACCCGAATTCAAGGACTTCCACCTGAGAACAATATGTCACTTAACTTCTCAAGCCAGCTACTCTTCTCCCTTGGAGGAGGGGAACTCTTGATCGAGGGCTCTTTCAAACCCTTCAACGTTCTCTACAAAGGGTGAAGCAGGGATGCCCATTATTAGCACCATTTTTCGATATTGTACTAGAAATGTTAGCTTTAGCAACAAGAGAAGGAAAAGAAATAAAAGAAATTTGAAAAGTCATTAAGAAAACAAAACTATTACTCTTTGCACATTCTATATGGAATACTTAGAGAATCCTCAAGAATCAACTAAAAAAGACTTGCTTGAAATAATTGACAGCTTTAGCAAAACTGCAGGATATAAAACAAAGTCACATAAATCATCAACAAAACTCAGTATCAAGAGGTAGAGTAATCCATTCCAAAGTAACTATAGACAATATAAAATACTTATGATTCTATCTGCCAAGACAGAGCCAAGAGTCACATGGAAATAATTATGAAATATTGTTTACACAAATAAAGTCAGATCTAAATAACAAGAAAAATATTGATTGCTCATAGGTAGGCCAAATCAATATGATAAATATGACAATTCTCTCTAAATTAATTTACTTATTCAGTGCCATACAATACAACAACAAATACTGTACAGAGCTAGGAAAAAAATCATAACAAAATTCATCTGGTAAAACAAGAATATCAAGGGAATGAATGAAAATAAATGTGAAGCATTTAAGGGGGGACAGAGTCAAGATAGCAGAGTGAGAGCAACTATTAACCTATGCTTTTAGACAAACTCCTTCAGATACCTCACAAAACAGAATCTGACCAGATTTTGGAAGGGCAGAATCCATAAGGAGATAAGACTATCGCAGATTCACAGCCCAGGAGAGAATGGAAGGTCGACAGGGAGGATTTGTTCTGTCGGACTGGAAGAGCACACAGTGCACTGTGCACAGACTATACCAGCATGTCCCCACTGCAGCAGGACCAAGCAGGAAGCCCCAGGTGGACTGAGGCAGTGACTGCACTGCAGAATCCCACGCATATCAACCTAGGATGGGAGTCTAGTGGAACCAAGTGAATAAGAGCTGTGGAGTCCCAGGTATCTGCAGCAGCTGCTCCTGAGACTATCAGCCTGCAGATTAAATGTCTGTAAATCCCCTACTTGAACATCCTAGAAACAAAATGACAGAGTGATTGGTGAACGCTGTCTCCCCCTCCCTTTGTTGACTTTGAAAGAACCATAAAATATTTCCCAAGAAAAATCCTGTAACAGTGAGAGCAGCAGAAAGGCCAAACGGTCTCTTAGCATGTGAGGCTAGGAAAATTGCTGAGGAGGGTCCCTCTTGCTGTGCCCGAAGGGGACCAGTGTAGGAGCTGAGCTATCCCAGACAGCAACACTTCAGCAAAGCAGGAGGAGATCCAGAGCCCCAGGGATTTGAGTCCCACAACTACCAATACTAGGTCAGTGGGGATCATCAATTGCTGAGATTGCCTATGCTCTAGCTCAGCAGATAAGGCCTGTTGTGGCCAGAAAACCACTGCACTGCACTTAACAAGCTAACTCCAAGGTAACTCTGGAAAACACACAAAAAAACATCACCTGGCCTCTGCTTTCTCACAACAATCAGCTCAACATCAGGTAGGTTGCAGCACTTTAGTTTCTAGCTAAAAGACCCAGAGCCCACAACACATAAAACCTCAAGTTCAACGCATGAGAACTATGGGACAGAGCCCCTTGTGCCATAGAAGCAGAAATCTACTTTAAAAGCCAGGAAAAGGGTGATTATCATCATCATGAGTAAGAAATAAAGCAGGAAAGAAAAGACCATAGAATCTTTCTATGGAGACAAGGACCAAAACACGAATACCAAAGAGGTCAGAATTGAAACTGTATTCCCATCTAAAACTCAGAAGGGACAATGTTCTCAGGAACAAGGAGCCCTCTTGTAAGAGCTGAAGAAAGATTTTAAAAGCCAAATTACATAAATAGAAGAAACACTGGCCAATGATTTTAAAAGTATGAAAAACAAATTCACTGAAGGCAACAGCTCCTAAAAAAAAAGTACAACTGGACAAATGGAAAAGGAGATACAAATGTTAATTGAAGAAAACAATTGGATAAAACTTAGAATTCAGCATGTAGTAGCTAATGACTCTATGAGACATCAAGAATCAGTCAAACAAAATCTAAAGAATGAAAAGATAGAAGAAAATGTAAAATATCTAATTAGAAAAACACCTGATTTGGAAAATAGATCCAGGAGAGAAAATCTAAAAATTATTGACCTACCAGAAAGCCATGATGAAAAAAAGAGACTGGACAATATTTTCCAGGAAATCATCAAGGAAAACTGCCCAGAAGTCTGACATCCAGAAAGTGAAATAGTCATCAAAAGAATCCACTGTTCACCTACTGAAAGGGATCCAAAAATAAAAACACCAAAGAATATCTTTGCCAAATTCCAGAACAATCAAGTGAAGGAGAAAATACTACATGCTGCCAGAAAGAAACCATTCTAATATTGAGGAGCTACAGTCAGGATCACCCAGAACTTTTTAGCTACTACATTAAGAGAACAGAGGAATTAGAATATGATATTCCATAAAGCAAAGGAGCTAGGACTGCAACCAAGAATCAATTATTCAGCAAAGTTGAGCATAATATTTCCAGGAAGGAGATGGACATTCAGTGAAATAAGAGAGTTCCAGACGTTCCTCATGAAAAGGTCAGAATTCAATAGAAAATTCGATCTTCAAATGCAGGTCTCAAGAGGGGCAGAGAAAGGTAAACGGGGGGAAAAAAGACTTCTTAGTCAATATGGACAAACTATTTCCATATAAGGGAATATGATACTTGTTAATCTTAAGAATAGTATATTTACTGTGAAATATAAAAAGGATAGACATAGATAGAGGGAGAGGGAATGAAATATGTGATGTGATAATGAAAATGTGATTTAAGGATGTGAAGGGATTGTAACAGGAGATGTGCAAAAGAGGAGGCAGAAAATGGTAAATTACATCACAGGAAGAGGCACAAAATTATATTACAGTACAGGGAAAGAGGGAGCAACAAACTTAAGTATATAAATCTAACTAGCTCTATAGGCAGTAGGAGAGGAAGAGAGAAAGGAAAGGTGGGGAGGTTGAAAGGGACGGAAGAAGTTGTAAGGGTAAAGGGGAGTAAAAGGGAGGGGGGCTGAAAGAAGGATGTTAAGACTGTGGGAAGTGGTGGTCAAAAACTAAAACGCTATTGTGGAGGGTAAGGAAGGAGGATGAACTAAAAACACAGAGGAAAGAGGATGGCGAGTAAGACACAGATAGAAATCATAAATAATGTGAAAGGAATGAGCTCTCCCATAAAACGGAGATGGATTTTGGAATGGATTAAAAAGCATAATCCAACAATATGTTGTTTAAAAGAAACACATTTGAAACGGGAGGATATACACAGGGTAAAGATAAAAGGCTGGAGCAGAATATTTTGTGCTTCATCTGATGTAAAAACAGTGGGGGTAACAATCCTAATCTCAGATAAAGCAAAAGCAGAAATAGATCTTATCCAAAGAGAAAAGGAAGGACACTATGACCTGTTAAAGGGCAACAAAAATAATGAAGCAATATCATTACTAATCATATATGCTCCAAGTCATATAGCATCCAGATTCTTAGAGGAGAAGTTAAGGGAGTTACAAGAAGAAAAAGACAGCAAAACTCTACTAGTGGGGGACCTCAATCTCCCCCTCTTTGAACTTGATAAATCTAACATCAAAATAAACAAGAAAGAAGTTAAATAGGTGAATAAAACTATGGACAAGGTAGATATGATAGATCTCTGGAGAAAACTGAATGGGGATACAAAGGAATATGTCTTTTTCTCAATGGTATATGGCACATATACAAAAATTGACCATATTCTAGGGCATAAAAACCTCACAATCCAGTGCAGAAAGGTGAGATAGTCAATGCATCCTTCTCAGATCATAATGCAATAAAATTATATGTAATAAGAGACCATGGAAAGATAGACCAAAAATTAATTGGAAACTAAATAATCTAATTCTAAAGAATGAATGAGTTAAGCAACAAATCATAGAAAAAGTCAACAATTTCATTCAAGTGAATGGCAATAATGAGACAACCTATCAAATCTTATGGGATACTGCAAAAGCAATTTTTAGCAGGAGTTTTATATCTTTGAATGAATCCATTAATAAAGTAGAGAAAGAGGAGATCAAGGAATTGGGAATGGAGCTGAAAATTCTAGAAAAAGATCAAATTGAAAATCCCCAAGTAAATACCAAAATAGAAATACTGAAAACCAAAGATGAATTTAATAAAATTAAAATAAAGGAAATTGTTAAACTAATAAATAAAACAAAGAGTTGGTTTTATGAAAAAAACCAATAAAATTGATAAACCTTTGGTCAATTTGTTTAAAAAAAAGAAAGAAGAAAACCAAATTAGCAATATCAAAAATGAAAAGCATGAACTCAGTTCCAATGAGGAGGAAATTAAAACAAAAATAGAAATTACTTTGTCTAACTGTATGCCCACAAATTCGACAATCTAAATGAGATGGATGATTATTAAAAAAAATGAATTGCCTAGTTTAAGAGAAGAGGAGTTTGAATACATAAATAATGCCATCTCCTAAAAAGAAACTGAACAAGTCATCAATGAACTCCATAGGAAAAAATCTCCAGGGCTGGATGAATTAACTAGGAATTCTATCAAATATTTGAAGTACATTTAATTCCAATACTATGTAAACCGTTTGGGAAAATTGGGGAAGACAGAGTCCTCCCAAATTATTTTTTATGATACAAATATGGTTTTCATACCTAAACCAGGAAGATCCAAAACAGAGAAAGGAAATTATACATCAATTTCTCTAATGTATATAGATGCAAAAAATTTAAATAAGATATTAGCAAAAAGAATACAGAAACTTATCATGAGAATTACACATTATGATCAGGAAGGATTTATACCAGGAATGCAGAGCTGATTCAATATTAGGAAAACTGTTAGCATTATTGATCATATCAATAATGAGAGAAACCACATGATTATCTCAATAGATGCAGAAAAAGCTTTTCACAAAATACAACATGCATTCCTATTGAATACAATGAAGAGCATAGTAATAAATGGAACTTTCCATAAAATAATAAGCAATATCTACCTAAAACCTTCAGACAGCATTATATGCAAGGGGGATAAGCTAGATGCATTTCAAATAAAATCAGGAATGCTACAAGGATGTCCATTTTCACCAGTATTATTCAATATGGTACTAGAGATATTAGCTATAGCAATGAGAGAAGAAAAAGAAATTGAGGGAATTAGAATAGGCAAAGTAGAAACTAAGTTGTCACTCTTTGTGGATGATATGATGATATACTTAGAGAATCCCAGAGAATCAAGTAAAAAATAACTTTGAAATAATGAACAACTTTGGCAAAGTTGCAGGTTGCAAAATAAACATATACAAATCTTCTGCTTTTCTATATATTACTACCAAAGCCCAACAGCAAGAGATAGAAAGAGAAATCCCATTTAAAGCTAGGGTAGACACTATAAAATATTTGGAAGTCTATCTGCCAAAACAAAGCCAGGGACTAAATGATCACAACTGCAAAATACTTCTCATACACATAAAATCAGAGCTAAGTAAATGGAAAAACATGAGTTGCTTGTGGGTAGGCCAAGTCAATAAAATAAAAATGACAATTCTACCTAAAGTAATTTACTTATTCAGTGTCATACAAATCAAACTGTAAGATAATTATTTTCTAGAGCTAGAAAAAATAATATCTTCTCCTATAGATAAATGCTCAAAGGATATGAACAGGCAGTTTTCAGAGGAAGAAATTAAAGATATCTATAGTCATATGAAAAAATGCTCTAAATCACTATTGATTAGACAGATGCAAATCAAAACATTTCTGAGGCACCACATCACACCTATCAGATTAGATAACATGACACAACAGGAAGATGATAAATGTTGGAGGAGATATGGAAGGGTTGGAACACTAATTCATTGTTGGTGGAGCTGTGAGCTGATCCAAACATTCTGCAGAGCAATTTGGAACTATGCCTAAGGGGCTACAAAAATGTGCATACCCTTTTACCCAGTAATACTGTTTCTAGCACTATATCCCCAAGAGATCATAAAAATGGAAAAGGATCTTATATGTACAAAAATATTTATAGCAGGGGAATGGTTGAATAAATTATGGTATATGAATGTAATGGAAAAGTATTATACTATAAGAAATGATGAACAGGAACACTTCAGAGAGACCTGGAAAGATTTATATGATCTGATGCTGAGTGAAAGGAGCAGAACCAGGAGAACTTTGTGCACAGCAATGACCACAGTGTGTGAGAGTTTTTTCTTGTAGACTTGGAACTTCATTGCAATGCAAGGACTTAAAAAATTTCCATTGTTCTTTTAAGGCAAAATACCTTTTGCATCCAGTAAAAGAACTACAAAATTCAAACACAGAATGTAGCAGATCATTTTCTTTCATGTTACATTTTGGTTTGTTATATGATTTCTTTCATTCATTTTAACTCTTACACAAAACATGACTATGGTGAAAGTGTATTTAATACAAATGTCTGTGTAGAACCTATATAAAATTGTATGCCATCTCAGGGAGGGAGTGGGGAGGTAGGGGGAAGGAGGGAGAGGGGAGAAAATCTAAGAAATATGGAAGTGATTGTAGAACACTGAAAACAAATAAAACAATTTAAGTAAAAAAATGTGAAGGAAGGTATACTGACTGTTTGAGATTTCAAACTGAATTATAAAGTGGTAAATAGTAAAACCATCTGGTATTGGTTAAGAAATAGAGTGGTGGAGCAATGAAATAAAGTAGTTACACCAGATTCAATAGTAAATGACTGTTATAATCTAGTGATTGGTAAGTCCAAAGATATCAGCTTTTGAGACAAAAACTCATTATCTAGAAAAAAACTGCTGGAAAAACTAGAAAACAGTATGGGAGAAACTAGATATAGACCAACACCACGATGAGATCAAAATGGGTATATGACAAACATTAAGGGAGATGCCATGAGGTATTGAGGACAGCAAAGAATAATTTCCCTCTCAGATTCAAGGAGAAGGGAATAATTTATGAACAAACAAGGGTTAGACAGTTTTACTAGATATGAAATGGACAGTTTTGATTATATTAAATAAAAAAGATTTTTGTAACAAACAAAATCAATCCATCCATTAGGAGGAAAGGAGAAAGATGAATATGTATATTTACAGCAAGTATCCCTGATAAAGGCTCATTTCTCAAACCTATAGAGAACTGATTCAAATTTATAAGAATATGTCATTCCAAAATTGATAAATCACCAAAGAGTATGAAAAAGGAGCTTTCAAAAAAAAATAAAACTATCCATAGTCATATGAAAAAAAAAACATGCTCTGAATTACTACTGATTAGAGAAATGCAAATTTAAAAAAATCCCTGAGGCACGACCTCAAACCTGTTGGTGTGGCAAATGTGATAGAAAAGGAAACTAATAAATGTTGATGTGGATGTTTGACAATTACAATATTAATGCACTGTTGGTAGAGTTGTGAAGTGATACAATTCTGAGAAGCAATTTGGAACTATACCCAAAGAGCTATAAAGTTACACATACCTTTGGATCCAGCAATACCACTACTTGGTCTTTATCCTAAAGAGATAAAAAGAGGCAAGTGAGGAGGGAATATCTGTACAAAAATATTTATAGCAGATGTTTTGGTAGTGGCAAAGAACTAGAATTTAAGGGAGTATCCATCAGTTGTAGAATGGCTGAACAAGTTGGGGTAGATGAATGTAATGGAATATTACTGTTATATAAGAAATTACAAGCAGACTGGTTTCAGAAAAACCTGGAAAGATTTATTTGAACTGATGCAAAGTGAAGTGAGCATAAGCAGAACATTGTACACAGTAAGAGCAATACTGTGCTAATCAACTGTGAATGATTTCACTGTTCTCAGTCATACTGTGATCCAAAGCACTTCCCAATGACTCATGATGACAAATGATATCCACCTTGAGAGAAACAACTGATGGAGTCTAAATGAAGATTGAAGCATACTGTTTTTCACTTTCTGTATTTTTTGTGTTTTTCTCCTTTGAGTCTATCTCTTATTTCACCTGACTAATATATGATTTGCATTATTGAACATGTATAACTTATATTAAATTGCCTACTATCTTAGGGAGGGGGCAGGTGAGGGAGGGAGAGAGAAGATTTGGAACTCAAAATTTTTAAATTAATATTAAAAAATTACACATTGGGTAAAAAAATATTATTTTAAAAAAGAACTCTATGCAAAGCTACCTACACATATTTATGAAGTCAATAACCAGAGAAACTAGTCACAATATGAGAGGAATAACAGTAGAGTTACAAGGAAATTCAGAAGAGACAAATCAAGGAGGAAAAAGACAAAAATCTCATGGCTTTAGATATCTATATAAACCATGGGCAAAACATGGACAAAGTAAGATGAATTGAACAATTTAGCAAAAGGGGACCAATTTGGCAAGAAGGATATGGCAGTAATTAAGACCTGGCTTGTTCTTACAGGATAAAAAACTGTTAAGGATAGTCCCAATAATGGACTATGTCAATTTTCCAAGGACTAATTGGATTGCCAATGTGATATTCACAGAACCTATGGCAGGTATGGTTATGTTGGCACATATCGTGAAATACAATAGACTCTCAACATGGAAGACAGAACCAAAACATTTATTCAAACACCGGAAAGCTGAATCCCAACAGCAGAAAGCCAAATTCATCATAACATTAGAAAGTTGCCCTCCACAGAAACATTTGGTAGCCATGTGATTAGATGTGAATACCAAGAAAAGAAACCTCAGGGTCCTACTTCAGCAGGAGATGTGCCAACCTAAGAAGGGAGATAAGGTCACAGTATTCCCTCAATAAACTTCATGCATATTAACTGACACACTCTGTATAAAATTATCCCTCCCTTTTCTGATCATAGGTCCCATGATCCGGGAGGGAAAACATGCATGTAATGGGAGTGTTAGAAAGACTAATCCTGAACCAGTTCTCCCTATGAGAGAAAGTATGACCACCCTAACAGTATTTAAACTTGTTCTTGCTTCTATACTGTGTGCATTCTTTGTGAGCAGCATCCTCATCCTGGGATGTATAAATAAACTGCCTTTCTCTGCCCACTGTGTTTTTGAGTTGTTTTCATGAGAATGGTGTATTTTTCACAATAACAACAAAGAAATCTATACAGAATGACAATGCAGAAGGCAACGCCATCCCCAAGCCTTCCCTCAGTTAGGCTTCTCACAAACCAGCTCCCTTAAACAAAATCACAAACCAACTCCCTTAAACAAATCACAAACCACACTAGTTGCTACCCCAGCTGCATGCTTTCTCTGTTCTTCTCAGCTCTGAATAGCCTGACCAATTTCCTCTCAGCTCTGCTCCAACCCCACTTCTTCCTGTTCCACCCTCCCTGCTCCACCCATTCAGCAAGCTCCTCCCACCACATGTGACTTAGGCTTCAATGTGATTTAAGCAGGTCACATGGGCCTTTTTATGAATGGGAAATATTTTCAAATTAAGGAAAAGAAAAAAAAAAACAACATTATATATTTTGCCCCAAGATCTTTTTTATTCATTATATAGGTCAATGGGGCAACTAGTATCAACAGAACCTCACAACAAGATAATAGGAATAACACAAAATAGGCACATAAAATAATATCTTAGAGTGGGGTTTGAGAACAAGCACCCTATTGTTGCCCCGTCAGATAAATGGGACCCAAAATCTATTGGGGTAAGGGGCAATGATCTCTTCTTCTATAACTACTTCCTGCTGAAATTGGAGGTAGAGCTGTCTCTGCTTTAAGAGGTCCCAATCAAGAGACCAGTTCTTTAACTGGCATCTGAAGTTTGGTCAATGTCAGCTCCAGGG
The DNA here is from genome assembly GCA_023548195.1 of Bettongia penicillata ogilbyi. Classification (NCBI taxonomy): domain Eukaryota; kingdom Metazoa; phylum Chordata; class Mammalia; order Diprotodontia; family Potoroidae; genus Bettongia; species Bettongia penicillata. The sequence goes on from JAJHZJ010000796.1 coordinate 323,763, forward strand.
GTGGCATAGCACATCGGACAAGAAGTGACATCTGGCTTAAGTGATCAGACATCTCCAAGTGGAGAGTATTAAACCTGCAGAAAACAAATCTGACAAACAAGGTGAACAGACAAAAAGCCAAAAAGAAATAAGGAGATAGTAACCAGAAGTGCTTAGATATATGGTCAGTCATGCTTTTAGAGGTTCATTATCACAGACTCATTCACTTTTGTTTGCTGTTTTCTAATTTTCAGTTTTGGGGTCAACATTCTGGCTAGAGGTATACTTTTGTTTATCTGAGTTGTTTCCTATTTCTCTCTGCATGTGTGACAAACTTGGATATACTGTTTTAGGAGGATCTGTAAGGGCAGTTCTTATTTCCCTGTGCAGTCTAATATGAAGCCTGTTTTTTCAGTATATTTTGTATAATTCATTAGTTGGAATGTCATCTATTCTTCTAAAATCTACCCTTGTTCTCAATAGAGTAGTAAATAATTGTTTTCTTGTCAATCTATTCTGACATTGGATCTGCTGACTCTTACTCTTTTTCTCTCAGAGAAATTTATCTTTGTTACTGATTCTCACCATCCAAGGTACTAACTGTTCTCTCATCCTTTGGGTGAACCAACTCAAAATATCTGTGACCTCCTACTGAGTAAAATCTTCAATTATCTCCCCAAACACTGTATAGCTCCCCTTGTTTTCCTGCTTTCTTTATAGTTTTGAACATGTTTTCAAATTCCTAAAAGCCTCTTCATCTACATTTGTTTCATTTGCCTCCCACAGATTTTCTTCGGAGGTATCTGGGCCCCAATGCAGCCCAGCCGGAGCAAGGAGTGCAATCACCTTCCTTTTGTTAAATTTTTACTTCTTTTTCTTCCAGTATCTGAGATTTTCTAGCTTGCTCTTCTAAAGGAGAGTTTGAAGGTTGCATCATAAAAAAGTTTCTCGTTCAAACCAGCCAACTCCCTTTACATTTAAGCTGTCTCTTCTAGCAGCTTGTTTCTGCTTTTATATATAAGGTGGTAACTTGTTAGCATGGCTAACTCTCCCACATACCCCTGCCATATGGCATAGTTGGCAGGATCTGGAAACTAAAAGGAAAGTATAGGGGCTGGAATAATTGTTCATTATTTCCCAGTCATGGTGGCTATGGTTCTGTGGAGCCCCAGGAGCAACAGCAGCCTGAGGGGAAACAGTCAAGTAGCAGTGATGGGAGAAGTTTCCAGAGCAGAGCCCCAGGAGATAACCTCTCCTTCCCCCTCCTTATCCCTCTACTACTCCTGAAGAGAGAGTAGTTGTGGGAGGTAGGGATGGCCAGAGTCAGGGCTCAAATGGATTAGTCCAGCTCCAGACTGTGCTGGAGGGGTGAATGCCCTAAGATTGTAATATATGCAGAGCCCTGGAACCAGAGTGGAGTGCTGCCTGTATGCTGATCCTGGTGAGGTGAGCCATGGGACAGGAGCAGAGAGCTGACTGTTCTACAGATCCAGGTAAGATCTGGGAGGAGCTGACTCCTGCTGGAGGAGGAGGAACTGGGGAGCTCAGAATTTAGCCCTGAGGCAAGATAAAGACTGAATAACAAGGCACTGAGCATGCTTTTTTGCTGAGTTCCCCTCAAATGGTTGGAATCCAGGGCATGGGGTTGTCTATGGTGTGTGGGGGGAAGTGTTTTGGACTCCAAAAGACCCCACCATGTTGACTTTGTTGCCCAGCTGCCCCTTGGGACTGGGAAACCTGGGCTGGAGCAGTTAAGACTGGGACTTGGCCCATTAGAGCCTGTACCTGAGAGTGCCAGAAGAAAGCCTGCAATGTCAGTGTGGAGAAAAGGACACAAGCCCAAGAAGGACTGAGCATTAGTTTTCTGCTTTGGATTGAGGAAGGAGGATCTGGATGCTCATTCCCCAAAGAATTATATATTATGTTAGGTATATATGTTTGTGTTTATTTTAGGCCTTGTGGACACACTGGTAATGACTTGTTAGGTATTCTGCAAATATCAAGTTCATGATGTGTTCATTTTGTGAAAATTATGTTGTATTTACTTAATAAATGTTAATGCATATTCGTGTAGAAATTGCCTATGTTATGGGCATGAAAGATCTTGGGGCTGAATTGTAATGTAAAAATCTTCCCCTCCAAATAATAGGCCTCAGGTTGTGTCCATTAAGGGAAGCCTGATTAGGAGAGGCTTGTTTTGTAGGAAGGTCCACATCTTTTGTTAGTTGCTAATGAGGCACTGGGTCACAAGGGTTGTGCCTTCTGACTCTGAAAAGTCTATAAAGTTTCTGAGCTTAGATTTTACTTTGGGGCTTGCTCACTAGAAGTCTTTGTCTGGCCAGACAAGGATTCTGGGAAGTGACTAAGGAGGCCCCACCTTTGAAAACTAAGATGTTGGTGCTTCCCTCTCTGGTAACTATGATCAGACAGCTGGACCTGTCATTTGCGTTGTGATGTATGTATTGATTATGGTCAGACAGAAGAAGCCATGTCTGTTGATCTTTAATTTTTTTTTGCATTTTCTCTGAAGTGCAGGGGTGCTAACTTTTACCCCTGAACTATCTGAATGATACATGTGCTTCATTAAAGTGATTGTTAATCCTTCTAAAGTTAGCTTTCCTTTTATGAATGCAGATCTAAGAACTTGTGGTAGCAGGCCCCTCTATGTGTGTTGGGGTATTTACTGATACATGGTCACACAGTTGGATCTGTTGACCTCTGATGTACATATTGCTTATGCCCAGACAGTTATAAGCTCTGTCTGTTAGTCTTTATTTCTCTTTGTGTATTTTCTCTGTTTGTATATGTGTTTAAAGAAGATTGTTGACTCCTCAAAAGTTTCTTTCCTTTTTGAAAAGCAAATCTAAGAATCTGTGCAACAGGCCTTCTTGTGTATTCCTGGGTATTTGCTGCTATACCAATCTACCTAACTATAGAAAGAAAGATAACATATTCTCATGTGTATGTATGTAAACACATACATATACACACATATATAAACATGCATTGGAGGCTCATATCGCCTTTCTTGCTACCCATACCTGGAGTTAGACTCAGAAAAACAGTCACTAAATAGTCCTATAGCATCTAAAAATGGCAAGTTCCAATAACCAGATTTCAAATATGATTATAATTTCACTTTGGCTAGGGAACATCTTTTGAGGCAAATCTTAAGTGGCTTACATGCTTTTCTATACATGTTCTACTTCCTGATTAAATGAAAATCATAAAATCAAATTTACCATTAAAACTTTGACTTTTCCATCAATGCCAAATTTTACCCGAGATTACCTTTCTCTAGGAAGTTTAGACTGAAATTCTTTTCTCCAAACTAAAGATGTCATTGATTTATTCTCAGTAATTCAGTCTATTGTTTTAATACTAATTGCTTTTACCTCACTTTGTAACAAGTCCAGTTTTTCTCCCCATCACTCCCGTCCCCCCACTTCCTAATACGTTGCATTCTGATTACTCCTTCCCTCAATGTATCCTCCCCTCCATCATACCCCACCCCCCTCCTATCTCCATCTTCTCTCTTTTCTTGAAGGGCAAGATAAATTTCCATACCCCTATCTCTGTAGTTCTTATTTTCTGATTATATGCAATAGAAGTTCTCAACATTCGTTTCTAATACTTTGAATTCCAACTTCTCTCCCTCCCCCCCCCCAGACCCACTGAGAAGGGAAGCAATTCAATACAGACTAAATATGTGTTGTTTTGCAAAGACTTCCATAGTAATCATGTTGTATAATACTAATTATATTGCCCTCTGACCTACCCTATCCCCCCCTTATTTTTCCCCTCTACAATTGACCTTGTCTCTTCTCAAAAGTGTTTATTTCTAGTGACTCCCTTCTCCCATTTGCCCTCCCTTCTAACATTCCCTTCACTCCACTTGTCGCCTCCTCTCCTACTTTCCTGTGATGTATATAGATTTTCATATCAAATTTACTGAGCATATTGTTCCCTACTTCAGCCATACGTGGGGAGAGTAGCTTTATTTTTCCCCCTGTCCCCTTCTCCCTTATCTCCTCCATTGCATAAAATTTTTTCTTACATCTTTTATGAGTTGTAGCCTGCCCCATTCCATTACTCTCTTTCTCTTCACAGAATTTTCCTTCTTCATCCCTTAATTTTTATTTTATTTTATTTTATGTGTGTGTGGATATCATCTTTTCTGATATAGCACACCCTGTACTCTTTATCTATCTATATGTGTGTGTATGTACAATCTCTCCAACTACCCAAATACTGAAAAAAGATTCAAGAATTAAAAATATTTTCTTTCCATGTAGTAATGTAAACAATTCAGGTTTAGATAGTCTTTTATGATTTTTCTTTTCTGTTTACCTTTTCATGCTTCTCTTGATTCTCATCTTGGGAAATCAAATTTTTAAACACAGATCTGGTCTTTTCTTCAACATGAAATCTTGAAATTCCACTATATCACTAAAAGACCATTTTTTCCCTTGAAGTATTATATTCAGATTTGCTGGGTAGGTGATTCTTGGCTTCAATCCCAGTTCTTTTGACTTCTGAAATATCTCACTCCAAGCCCTTCGATCCCTATTTCTTCTGGATCTATTTTCCAAGTCAGTTGTTTCTCCAATGAGTTGTTTCACCTTATCTTCTATTTTTTCAAATTTTGGTTTTTTTTTTTTTTACTAACTTCTTGGTTTAACTCATAGTCATTCCTTTCCCTGAACTCAATTCTCTCTTTCAGTGAATTATTTTGTTCAGTGAGCTTTTGAAACTTCTCTTCCAACTGGGTAATTCTGCTTTTTAAAACCTCCTTCTCCTCGTTGGCTTTTCGGACCTCTTTTTCCAATTGAGTTAGCCTCTTTTTAAAGCTGTTATTTTCCTCATCCTTTTGTTCTCCTTTAGTAAGCTGATAACTTGTTTTTTAAGGTCTTCTATTGCCTGAGCCTATTTTAAGTTACCTTTGGAGGCAGAGGCCTTGACTTTCTCTGACAGTATGTCTTGTTCTTCCTCATCTGAAAGGATGGAGGAAGACACCTGTACCCCAAGAAAGTAACCTTCTATGGTTTTATTTTTTTCCCCTTTTTTGGGCATTTTCCCAGTCAGTTACTTGACTGCTGAGTTTCTTCTCCACCACCACCTAGCCTGCAGTTCCTTCCAGCCAGTTCTTGGGGGCTGATTCAAGTGAGCTGCTCCTAAACCTTAGGGGTTTTTGGCAGGGGCGGGGCTGCTATTCAGTGTGAGATTAAGTTCAGCTTGGATTCCACATGAGGCTCAGCTGCTGCCTCTGCTGCTGCCTCCTGACGGGCCTGAGTTATGGGGACATCCTGTTCCCCTCTCAGACAGCCAAAAAGACCCTCTCCATTGACCATTGGTGCCTGTGGGTTGAGGGATCTGCACTGCTGCTGGAGATTCTGTACCTGAAGCCTGCTCGGATCTGTTCCTCTCTGTGCCGAGTGACCAAGGCAGGGCTGGGCTCTGCTCTGCATCTGGTGTGTGACAGACTTTTCCTGTTGGTTTTTCAGGTCTCTCTGGAACAGAAATCTCCTCCACTCCATTGTTCTTTGGCTTCTGCTGCTCTAGAATTTGTTGGGAGTTCTTCTTTACAGGTATTTTATGGGCTGTGGGGTAAGAACTAAGCATATGTGTACCTTTTTACTCTGCCATCTTGGCTCCTCCCTGCTAAGCACTTTTCTAAGATCTTTGAAAATATTGTCTCATTGGATCCTCACATCAACCCTGGTAGGAAAGTGTTATTGTATCCTCATTTTACGGTCGAGGAAACTGAAGCAGGTACAGGGCAAGTGATTTGCCCATTGTCCCAGAACTAACAATTATAAGAAACCAAATGTGAAGTCACATCTTCTTGATACCAGACCTATAATTCTATCCACTACACTTACAGCTACCACAATGATGTTTCACAGGGAAGAAAAGAGTTGGAAAAGGAAGTTTCACAGTATATGCAGAAGTAAATAGAAACACTTTTTCTAAGTTATTCACTTATAACTACATTAATGCAATTTGCAAAAAAAAAAAAAAAATGAGTGTGACCGTTATTGAAATGTATGGACTAAAATTGGATGTAGAGAATGAAGTGATAGAGAAATATTATGAAAATCTTAAGACCATCAAATCATATAAAAACAAATTCTAACACTTGATGATTTCAATGCAAAGATATGAATACATGAGGATGGTGAGAAGTAAACAGAAAAACATGACTCAAATAGATGTAATGAGAAAGGACAAAGACTTGTACAGACAATAAATATATTTTTCTTTTTTTGTTAATAATTAATTCCTTTGTTTTCAGTTTTCAACAATCACTTCCACAAGTTTTTAGGTTTTTTTTTTCCGCTCCCTTGCCCCTCCATTCCATGACGGCATGAAAACTTATATGGGTTCAGCATATAGATTCTTATTAAACACATTTTCACATTAGTTATGTGGCAAAAAAAGAATTAAAATGAATGGGAGGAACCATGAGAAATACCAAACCAAAACATAACAAAAGAGAAAAATACTGTGTTTCATTTTCAGTTGTGATTCTATAGTTCTTTCTCTGTATGTGGATGGCGTATTGCATCAAGAGTCCTTTGGAAAAGTTTTAGGTCCTTGCATCACAATGAAGGGCTAAATCTATTATAAACAATCCTCACACACTGTGGCTGTTACTGTGTATAACATTCTCGTGGTTCTTTTATTTCACTCAGCATTAGTACATATATAAGTTTTTCCACGTTTTTCTGAAGTCCACCTGTTCATCATTTCTTATTGCACAAAAGTATTCAATTATATTCATGAACCACAACTTTTCAGCCATTCCCCATTTGATGGGCATCTCCTTGATTTCCAGTTCTTGGCCACCACAAAAACAAAACAAAACAAAAAACAAAAGAAAACACAAAACAAAACAAAAAGTGCTATAAATATTTTTGTACATGTGGGTCCTTTTCCCAATTTTATGATCTTTTTGGAATATACCCTAGTAGTAGTATTGCTTGGTCAAAGGGTATGCACATTTTTGTAGCACGTTGGACATAGTTCCAAATTCTTCTCCAGAATGTTTGGATCAGCACACAGCTCCACCAAAAATGAATCAGTGTTCCGACTCTCCCACATATTCTTTAACATTTATCATCTTCCTGTTTTGTCATACTAGCCAATCTGATAGGTATGATGTGGTACCTCAGAGTTGTTTTGTTTTATCTTTCTAATCAATAGCAATTCAGAGCATTTTATTCATTTGTCAATATATGGTTTTAATTTCTTCCTCTGAAAACTCCCTGTTCATATCCTTTGACCATTTATCAATTGGGGATTGACTTGTATTCTTTAAATTTCACTCAGTTCTCTCTATATTTTAGAAAGGAGGCCTTTATCACAGACATTAGTTGTAAAAATTCTTCCCCAATTTTCTGCTTCCCTCCTAATCTTGGTTTCATTGACTTGGTTTGTGCAAAATCTTGTAAATTTAATATAATCAAACTTATCCTTTTTGTATTTTGTAATGTTCTCTGTCTCTTGCTAGGCCATAGCTTTCTCCCTTCTCCATAAATCTGAGAAATAAATTATTCCTTTCTCCCCTAATTTTTTATAGTTTCAACATTTATACCCAGTTAGCATATGCGTTGGAACTTTATTCTGGCATATGGTGTCAGGCATTGGCCTATCCCCAATTTCCACCTCACTATTTTCCAGTTTTCCCAGCAGTTTTTGTCAAACATTGAGTTCTTATTCCAGAAACTAGGGTCTTGGGACTTATCAAACAGTTGGCTGCTATAATCATTGACTAGAGTGTCTTGTGAACCTAACCTTTTCCATTGATCTACTCATCCATTTCTTAGCCAGTACCAAGTAGTTTTGATGATTGCTGCTTTATAATAAAATTTGAGATCTGGTGTGATTAGGCCACCTTTCCTAGCATTTTTTTTTTCATTTATTCCCTTGATATTCTGTGCCTTCTGTTCTTCCAGATGGATTTTGATATTATTTCTTCTAGCTCTGTAAAATAATTTCTGGTAGTTTGATTGTTGTGGCACTGAATAAGTAAATTAACTTAGGTAGAACTGTCATTTCTATTATATTAGCTCAGCCCACCCAAAAGCAACTGATGTTTTTCCAATTATTTAGATCTGACTTTATTTGTGTAAAAAGTATTTTATAGTTGTGTTCATATTGTCCCTGACTTTGTTTTGGCAGGTAGACTCTCAAATATTTTATTGTGTCTACCATAATTTTAAATGTAGTTTTTCTTTGTATCTCTTGTTATTGGGATTTGTTAGTAATATATAGAAATGCAGATGATTTACATGAGATTTTTTGTCCTGCAACTTTGCCAAAGTTATCTATTATTTCAAATATGTTTTTAACTGATTCTCTAGAATTCTCTAAGTACATCATCATATCATCTGCCAAGAGTGACAACTTAGGTTCTTCTTTGCCTATTCTAATTCCTTCAATTACTTTTCTTCTTTTATTGGTAAAACTAACATTTCTAGTACCATACTGAAAAACAGTGGTTATAGTGGATATCCTTGTTTCACCTCTGTTTTTACTGGAAATGCATCTAGCTTATCTCCATCACATGTAATCTTCCTCATGGTTTTAGCTAGATGTTACTTATTATTTTGAAGAAAAACAAACAAAAAATACCTGAGGACAAAGAATAAAAATGAGGAAAAAGATGCAGGATATACCTGTAGTAACTTAAACTGAAACAGTTACACACATATATGAAAACTTAAAACAGGAAAAAGAAAATAGTAATGGCATTGACACTGATCATAATAATTTCATCCAAAAGTTTAGTCAGTATACCTTGATTGTCATAACATGGAGAGTAAAAATCCTAGAAAGCGCCTTAGGCAGCAAACATCTGACTTCCTTGCCAAAATGAGAAAGATTTATAAAATCATAGAAAGGAGAGTGATGGACAATTATGAATAGTATGTAGTCATAAAACAGAAGCAGTGAAGGGTAAAACCACTTTAATGAAAGCTTGACAAGATAGCCTACTAAGCAAAGTCATCCCAAGGGAAGTTATACATGAAAATTAGAGGACTAAAAAAGAATAAAGACTGGAAAGTTGGAAAAAATGTTTTTGATAAACTTTTCTCCATGAAAGCCAGTGAAAATGCCATATTTAGACACAAATTCCAGTCCTAGACATGTTTATAGAGAAAGGAGAATAAGCACAAAAGAGGAAAAAAATACAAGAAATGCAAATAGATTGAACTTATTGTTTACAGAGGAGATAATTGCAAGACATAATACAATTTTGATCCTATTAATATCAATATTTTGAACCTGTATACAAGGTATATGGAGAAAAAAAGATACCAAAGACACAGAAATATCTTACATCTTATAAAACTATTCTAATTGTATTAAATTTTCAAGCATCATCTATATAAATTAGAGCAATTTTCAAGAGGGAGTTAGTATAGAGCAGTCAGGATTTTCAGAGTGATATTCAACAACAGACTATATATTTACTAATTCATCATTCATTGAAAGATGACAAGATTATAAAATCTTATTTTGTTTGCTGAATACAAAATATGCTTTTATTTGGTAGAACAAAACTTTATATTAGAGGCACTATTTTATTAATATGTTTCATATTAACAATGCAATATAATTCATGATGCCTAGCGATGTATAGCATCAAAAATAATATTCATAATATTCTGATGATAAATATCAGGTGAGGCATTCAAGAGAGTGACATATGCTTTTCATGCAAAATAAATTTTTATATTAGTCATGCTGCTAAAAAGAGTAAAAGAACCAAGAAAACTAAAATAAAGTGCATACTTTATTCTGCACTCAAAGTTCATCAGTTAGCACCATGGAGATGAATATTATTTTTCATCATGAGTCCTTTGGGATTGTTATGGATCATCTTATTTTTGAGAGTAGTCGCATCTTTCATAATTGATCATAACTAATATTAGTATTACTATGTACGATGTTCTTCTGGTTCTGCTCACTTCACTTTGCATCAATTTATATGTCTTTTAATTGTTTATGAAATCATTCTGTTTGTCATTTCTTATAGTAAAATGATATACCATTGCAATAATGTCACAACTTTTTTTTCCTGAACTGATAGGCTTCTCTTCAATTTTCAATTCTTTTCCACCATAAAAAGAGTTGCTATAAATATTTTTTGCATATATAGGCCCTTTTCTCTTTACTTTAATTTCTTTGAGATACAGAACTAGTAATGATCTCACTTGGTCAAAGGACATGAACACCTTTATAGTTCTTTAAGCATAGTTGCCAATGGTTTTCTAGAATAGTTGAAATATTGTACAATCCCACCAACAGCACATCAATTTTAATATCCCCTCCAGTATTTTTCACTTTCTGTAATGTTATCCAATATGATAGAGATGAGGCAGCTATCTCAAAGTTGTTTTAATTTGAATTTCTCTAATCAATAGTAATCTAGAACATTTTCATGTGAATGTTGATAACTTTTATTTCTTCTCATGAAATTACCTGTTCATATCTTTGACCATTTATCATTTGGGGAATTATGACTCTTGCTTTCTAAATTTGGCTTATTGCCCTATATATATTGAGAAATGAAGCCTTTTATCACAGAACTTTGTTGTAAAATCTTTTCCCAATTTTCCTCCATTCCTCTTCATTTTTGTTACATTGTCTTTGTTTTTGCAAAAGCTTTTTTTAATTTCATGTAAACAAAATTAACCATTTTGCTTCCTGTAATCTATTCTGACTAGTAAATTTTTCCTTACTCCCCTAATTTATTAATGATTTTTACCTTTTCGTCTAATTCACTTCTTCATTATTCCCATATTTTTGGTATCCAGCGTGAGAGGCCTAGTTCCTGCTAAACACTTTTAGGTTTTCCTAGCAATTTTTGTCAAATGGTGATTCCCTACCCCAAAAGCTTGGATCTTTGAATGTAGTTAACACTAAATTACTATGGACATATACTACTATACAATGCATATCTAATAGATTGCACTGAAATACCACTCTATTTCTTACCCAGTACTATTTTGTTTTGATGATTACCACTTTGCAATACAGTTTGAAACAGGTTACTAAGAGGTTGTCTTCTTTCATCTTTTTTCCCATTGCTTGAGGGAGATGTATGCTGGCAAAGGTATTCAACATAAGCATGGTTGAGGGTCAAGACTCCTTACAGAAGGGAAATTTCTTTCAGTACGTGAGGTCCTCTAGATGTTTTTGCTTAAACTAATTTCATCAAGCCCCAAAACAATTAGGAGTCTCCTAAAGAGAGCTGTAATCTTTTAAAAGAGTTTGCTCATCTTCATTGCAAAGATCAAGTGAACAAAGAATGTGACATGTTTAGACAAGCTGAGATCCCTTTGAATTGAAGGTGTATAGGATATATTTTGCCTGTTAACTTAAACTTCCAACAATCCACCTCCAGTGTTTTAACCCCTTTTCCTTCTCATCAGTGTTGACTACAGCTCATGATATTAGAAAATGATCCCCAACTCATCAGGGGTCTTGATGATAATAACAATTATAAAATCTGGCACTTGTATAATGATTTAAGGTTAGACACCTTACCTATATAATCTCATATGATCCTCCCAAAAGTCCTACTAGGTAAGTGTTGTTATTATTATCATTTTACAGATGAATTTTTTTAAAATAAAATATTCACATATAGAGTCATGAGGTTTCTTAGTGTTGATGTCACTTACATACACCTCAGTCCTTATTCCTCACCCATATTTTCCAATACATATTTCATTACCCTTACTTATATCTACCTTTGTATTAAAGTTGCTAATCACAAAGTCTATGTTGATTATGTTAGTTCATTCAATTTATCTGCCACTTTACTCCGTTCAAGAGATTTTGATTACTAGTTGTGCGGACCTGGAAAACCATTTAAACTTTATCTGTCTATATCACTTTCTTCATCTGTAAGAATAAAATAATAATAGTACCTACCTCTCAGAGTTATGGTCAGAATCAACTGAGATATTTGGAAATTGTTTTGCAAACTTTAAAGTAGAAGTAAAAGTATTGTTCTGACAGCAATATTGCTCAAATAATAGCTATTAAAAACAGAGCTATTTTTATTATTCTAAATATTTAAATTGAGTTTAAAGTTTCGATGAGGAAAATGCTTTCCACCTTGAGAGAAAGAACTGATCAATAGAAGTATGCATAGTATGGTTTTACATATATGTACACATAAATACATATACACAAATATGTTTATATCTGTGCATATATGTTTGTGTGAAATGGTGACCTTCTCTAGTGCAGACCTTCTCTAGTGCAGGGAGGAGGTAGGTAGACAGTTAGAACTTAAAATGTTACAAAAATAATTAGATTTAATTTTAAAAAAACATTGAAAGTTCTATGCAAATGCCAAATAGTATCATTTTATTGGTGCAAAGTTGTGATAATTTTCATCGTGGTCGTTTTGGAAATTCTTATCATGAGCATTGCAATATGATGTGAACAAATGTTCCTTTGGTCATATAATAAAAACTGATTCCAGGACAGGGGTCTCACACAGTGACAACAGCCAAGTTAAAATTTGGAAAGGTACAAAAGGTATTTTTACTTTTCTTTCACTTTTTGGCATTTTCTGTTCTTTTTTCTATCATTTTGCTGCCATCATTACTGAAGGAGCACAAGGGCCTCATACAGGACTAAGGATCCAAAATTATTTTTTCTTTGTTACATAAGACACTATGTCAAAAGTTTTCTCCATCAAGTGAACAGTCTACTGGTAATGAGTCTTTCCATCTTTTATTAGGCTAGACCCAAGAAAGAAGACAAGGTTATTTGACATGTCCATACTCAAAGCTATTTGAATCAGGAAGATCTTGTTGGCAACTCTGCTATATTAGCATAGACTTCAAGGACCCAAGGAACTTTGTAGGGGGTTTAAAAATATTTTTGATCTTACAAAGCTGATAAATATTTAGGAAGCATCATTAGAAAATAGAGTGAGAAAAATAAATTTACCAAAATCAAAAAATAAAACTACTAAAAATTATAAAAAATATTATTAAATTAGTTAAAAATTAACAAAAACCCTAATTACAACATCTAAAGGGAACACATTAGAAACAGAATTATCAGAAAGGATAACAGAGTTATTTATTAAAATAAAGCCCAGGAACTCAAGGGAAGTTGATTATTTACAAAATCCTGAAATTCCCTAATTTGTTAACAAAAGACAAATTCAAGAATTAAAATTAACCAATCTTAGAAAAAGAAATTAAGCCAGCCAAAAATGCCCTGACTAATGGAGGGCTGGGCAGAACATAGGACTTTCAATAAATCTGATCACATATTTAAGGAGCAATTAATGTGTGTGCTACCAAATTATTCTTTAAATATTACACCTGAACACACACTTTTAAATTCTATTTGGAGGCAAGTATTGCCTTAACACCTAAATGAACTGGAAACAAAGCTAACAAAAAGGAAACTATAGTTTAATTTTACTGATATTAATATAAAAATATTCATTAGGAGACTGCAACAACATGAATCTGGAAAGCAATTCATTATAACAGATAAATTCTTACCAAGAGCACAACTATGATGCAATTGTTAAAAAAAGTATACTAATAACAAAGACAATAAAGTGTTAAATGCGGCATGATACATTTGGGATAAAAATCAAGATCTTCACTTTAGTGAGGTCCCCTGGAAAGATTCTCTGCCCATGGATTTTGTTTTTGAAATACCCTAGAATGAGAGATTCTAGAAATGTTGACTCTTTATAAAAAACAATTCCGTTAACATATGGTCAATATTTTCTTTCCAGATGAGTATTCCCTAGCCAGTCAGTTCCATTGTCCAACTTTGCAGACTTTATTTGTTGATTTCCTGTATTACTGAGCCCTGTATAAGTGTTTATATTAAATTTAATGTGAGAATTCTGGAATTACGTCTAGTAATTACTAGTAAACAGAAATGTTGTTTTAAATAAACTGAAACGGCTTACCTTTTATGATATCAAAATCCCCTCCACATCTTAGGGTGAGACCTGTACCTAAAATCCAGAGAGTTGCCAGGTTTGTTTTTTTTTTTTTTTTTTGCTGTTTTTGTTTTTTTTTGTTTGTTTGTTTGTTTTAGTTTGTTTGGGTTTTTTTTTTGGTTTGTTTTGTTGCTGCTTGTCCAAATAAGCTTTCTTGTCTTTATGTCCTTAAAGTTCAATTTTCATTTAGTCTGCCCTGGAAATTGCAAGGATCTATGTGAGAATTTGAACCACCATTTGAGATAACTGACAAGAAAACTGTCCAGATTTTTATGGGGATCATCTTGTATCAATGGTACAACAACTGCAACATCATTTTTGTGTGCCCAGTGGAAAGAAGTAGAAATCTGTGCACACCCAAGTTGGATGGCCATATGTACTAACAGACTCATTGGAAGAGTTTCTACCCATGATAATTTTCTTATTTAAGAAATGAGTGATGCCTAGTTGATTCCATATCCCTGATCCCAGGGAAGAGAGCTTCTTGTACTTTGGAAAGCTCAGTGTAGATTGGGTTTCTATTCAAGACAATAGTCAATTTTCTTTTTCTTTTGCTTATGGATTGGGAAAGTCTCTATAATGCTAAAGCCAAGCAAGCAGAAATATTTGACAAACTTGGTGAATCTGCAAAACTTTGTATTTGGGTAAAATTTAGATTTTCATCCATATACGTGTGAGATTACATGTGATAATGCAACATTGGTTGTTTTGAGTGTTTAGTGTGTGACACTGGGGAAAGAAGTAAAAAGACATTGCTTATGTCTCCCAGATACCATGGAGAACTATTTTAAATTTACAAGGATCTGAATTATGGGTGAAAACTTTCTTTACAGGGAAATATATTTCATTCTACTTGCCATAGAGAGCAAATTTCAAATGTGGAAATGTACGTTAGTACGTTAGAGCATTCTCAGATCACCTAACATGGAAGTGCCACCTCTAAAGGGACCTGCCTGGAAATGGACAGTTTTCTCTTAAGAAGGAGGTACTCTTGTTCTCCCATCACATGAGTGAACGTTAGTTATCTCCTTTGAAAGGCCATCTTACCGAAACATATTGGTGAGCTAAGACTGAGATGATAATGTTATTTCTGCTGCTCTCAAATTTGCTTTATCTGACTCAGACCCCTTCCTGTATGCTCCTTCCTACTGAGTCCCATAGTATGATGTGGAATGCTGGAAGAATTAAGTTTGTGTATTTGTGATTATACTTTTTGAATATATATATATATATATATATATTTGTGTATATTTAAGAAATAGGTGTATACATAGTACACGTATACATAGTGCACACAAAGTATGTACATATACTTTTTAAAAGCTAATTCACTATTAGTGTCTAAATGGAATTGGATACAGGAAACCTCCCTTGCACTTGAGGGCACACCATAGTTGGAAATTTGCAAATACCCTATTCACTCCCGTTAAGGGTATGAGAGAAGTCTGGGTTAAGAGATGAAATGTTACCTATCTGTTCTTCCACATAGCAGGGGCCATAATAGTGCCATGTTTGAAAAAAACAAACAAAAAACAAAAAAACAATGAATTCAAAAATGTCATTGACAAGGCACTTACTAGAGCTTTAAATACACTAGAATATATAAGGCATTAGAGGATACTTATTTAATATAATCAAGAGTATAGATGTGAAACCAAAGACATTTTTTTCAATGAAGAAACCTTAGAGGGTTTCCCCCTATAAGAAGGGATAAAATGAAAATGATCCCTACTCCCAGTTTTAATTAACATTTTTTTGAAATTCTAGCATAAGAAAAATACAAGAGATTGATGTTGAGAGTATAAATACTGATTGAAGTAAATTAAATTATTGCTCTTTGCAGGTGATTATGACTTGTTTGAAAATCCTTAGAGAATCAGCCATGAAACAGCTACAAATAAAGTCCCCTAAATCATTTGTATTTCTAAATAATACTAACAAACCAGAAATAAGAAGAGAATCTCCGCTGCATGTTTTCGTACAATATTATAGCACAATTTAAAAACAGATTTGACTAATTCAACAATGAAAAAAAGGATTTATATAATCTGAAGTAAGCAGAACCAAGATAGTCATATATATCACTACAAAATATAAAAAAAAAACAACACTGAAATGTAGTGTGTACCTAAGTAACTTAAAAATAACAATAAGCGGCCTACCTACAGATACCTATTGTGTTAGAGAAGTACAAGGATTGTCCTGAGACAGAACATTTTTACTTAGTACATTGCATACAGATACTTGTCACAGTGATAATTTGGAAGGGGTACAAGATTGAAATGTTTGTGATATATAGGCAAAAAAAGATCAATTAAATGTATTTTAAAACATACATACATACAAAAACATACATATATTTAAGATCTGTGTGTATAACTTTAGTAACATCGCTATTACTTATTCAGTTCTTTAGCTTTATATGATAGGCACCATATATTACAAAAAATGATTAGAAACTAATCCTATGGGTAGTCATATATTCAATGGAATATTTTAATGCATCAAATCTGAAGTCCTGCTAACGATATCAGATTGTTACCTTCCTACCTTAATCTAATTTTCTCTCTAATTGTCACATTGCTTGGAGCCAGATTTTACATGACTTTAAGTACCGATTAAGGATTTTTTTTATTAGACAGAGATGGGAACAACGGGAGCAAGTCATAAAGAGACAGATTTGGCATACAGAAAAATTTCCCAACAATTAGAGTAGTAAGAAAATGGAATGGAGCTGCCTTAGGTAGGTCATTATTCAATGGCTATGTGATGACTAATTAAATATATTGTAGAGAACTCATTTATATAAGCCTTTGACTATAAATCCTCAGAGGCTCTATCTAACCTTAAGATTCTGTCATTCTCTATACTATCCTAGAGGATATGGGGAGGCACTGAAGGCTTCTGTTTAGAGAAGTGGCAAGGTCAGGCATGTGTATTAGGTAGCTATGTAGAAGATTGATCAGGGAAGGTTGAGATTAGAGGAAGCAAAACCAGTTAGCATTCTATATAATTTTTCATGGAAAGAACTAAGGGAAGACTGAATTTTAATGGTTGCCATATGAGTGGAGAGTGCAGAGAAGCAAGAAATAATCTTGGAGTAAGAAATGTCAAGACTTGCATATGATTAGATGTAAGAAATAAGGGGAAAATGATATTTTTTTCCACAGATCTCTGACCCTGTCAAGTATGCTTTTAACAAGGGGGCAGGATAATAATACCCATGGAAACATAAAAATAAATGAAACCACAAGAATCACTGATTTTACCAGGAAAGAAAAGTGAAATTAATTTCTTTTGTACTTTGCTCTAAGTGAAGTTCCAGTGTTCCAGTTATGAGTTCTAATTCAGTGTTACAAAGATTATTCCCATTGAATTACTTTTTTTTTTTTTGACCCACTTGACACAACAGTTGTAATAAGTCAAGCTTCGAAAAAGTTGTTCTACATTGGGATATTTTTAATAACACTACAATACCCATACAAAATGCTTTCTTTTTGAGATCCAATTAATTATGTGGATAATCTAAATATGGAAATAATTTTCTCTATTTGATATGTTGAGCAAAATAAAACAAAAACACACTTCAGAGAAAATAATGGAGAGAGTAGGTTCATACTACTCTTTTAAAAGATTTAGTAAGATAATTTTTGTTAAATCATGGCCGTTTCTGTTGTACTCATGGTATTTATATTATTATTTATAGACATAGTATTATGTAACAGCACTATGGATATTTTTTTACTTATTTGTTAAAAGATATCCCCTCTATAAGAAAAAGAATTACTCAGTGCATATAAATTGAAATAAAATTTAAAATTTATTAATGATAACTGAGTGTTGGTCTATGTTATTAAAAACATTATTTTCACATGTAGAATGAAGAGAATATAAATGCATCCTTTTATGTCAATCTATACCATATTCAGAACATAGATTCCCCTTTATGTTACTAATAAAAATGGGCATCTGACTTATGGGACATTTCCATTTGTGTTCCATGTTCCATTTGTGGAATCCCACAAACTCAAAATGCAGCTAATTTAGTTTTCTGAGAATTCTAACTGGTAGCCATTTCTTCTTTGTGTTTATCCAAGATGTGATGCCATGTAACTTCAGTCTGTTGATTTAAGGTTTCTTTTTCAGATGTGCACAGAGTCTTAATTCTCTCTGCTATATATGAAATAAGCTACCAGAAGTGAATAAAACATATAAAATTGTTCATGGGCATCATAGATGCCTCCAGTATTACTGTAGGTGAATACCCAAAGCTAATTAAAGAGTTTTCACTTATGTTGACCTTGGCCCCCTTTTGGAGAATTTCAACACAACATAAAATATCTAATTATTGAATTTTCTCCTGGGACTATAGTCACTTCAGGCATATAGATTCACTAATATTGATTTTATTTCAAGATGATCAAGCCAATAATAAAGCAAAATATTTGCTTTCTAAAAACTTAATTATTGTGCCTTTATTATTTTGTTTGCTTATCTAAACTCCAACCTCATTATTAGGAAATAAGGTGTTTCATATTAGTAAATTTTTCAGAAACTTGGAAGTTAATTTCTCAGTTGTCTAAGTCAATATATTTTAATTACTTGTGAAAAAATTTCAACTAAATCTCTAAATCCTTCAGGAAAAACATGATGAATACAATTTAAATATTTCTTTAAAATTATGAATATTATATACATATGCACATATGCATCTATGCATGTGTGAAGAGTAGATGGATAGATATATATATATATATATATATATATATACACATCCATTGCATTATATATGTATCCATATCAACATAAATGTTATATAGAGGTAGATACAAATATAAATATAATTATAGTCACAGAGGCTATTGAAAATATAAGCCTTTTAGTCCCCAAACTATGGATACATGTTTATAAATACATTTACTTTTAGTTGTGACCCTTTCACTAACATGTAATACCTCTGATCTGTCGCACTATTTTTTAGATAATTAGCTATGTGGAAACTTGAAAAATGGTACCTCAGTCAGTACCTGTTGCTCAGCAAGCACTGTAATCCAAATAACTGATGTTGCCATAAAGTGTGAAATTCACATAACTGTGATGTTATGGTGCTTATATCTAGAGTATTTATGTATATATATATATATATATATATATATATAAATATCACAAAAAAATTAATCAAATAGTTCAAATAAATTGGCAAGCCAAATCCTTGAAATAGAAATGAAGGAATATATTATAAAAATTTTGAAGTCCTTTTCTTTGGTGGAAAACTGCTGGGATTTGGTTATTTTAGATTTACTTCAACAATAGGCTTTACTGGGCACATCTTTTGTTTATTTGTTTCTTTTTCATCAAAGTTAATTCTGTGAAGACATCTTCCCTTTCCTTCCACTCCAAATTGATCCCATCCTTGTAACAAAGACAGTCAATTCAACAAAACATCTGATACAGTGACATGCCAAATTCTTTCTTGGTATTCTCATAGCTATGAGTAGAGAGGAGCGGTTTATTGTGTTCTCTTCAAGTGCTGTGTTGTATTTTTTTTAAATATTCATAATTTTTTACTTCTGTTTACTTCACTCTGCCTCACTTTCTATACTTCATTGCATGTTTCTCTAAATTCCTTATTTTTTAGCGTTTTATTTCATAATAATACTCTACTACATTCATTATATCAAAAGATTTTCAACCTTCCCAAACAATTGACACTCATATTTTTGGCCCAAATTTTTTCTACTATGAACAGTACAAATATGTTTATGTTGCAATATATCATACACATTCTCCCCATCTTTGATCTCTTTGACTTCTATAATTGTTGAGTCAAAGGATATGGATGATTTAGTCACATTCATTCCATAATTCCATATTGATATCAAAAGCAATTGGATAATTCGCAGCTCTATCAGTAGTTATTCACATGCCACATCCCACAACCTCTTCAAAATTGGGTGATCTATAGCTTGAGCCTACCATCACCTCAAACTATTGTTCTCTTTTTTCCCCTCACAAAATACATATTCTAGAAGACAAAAGTCTTTACATTTAAACTCCCAGTCTTTTTTCACTTCTCAGCAGCTAATAATTTGGCTTCCAACATCATCACTCAACTGAAACTGCCTCCTCCAAAGTTATCAAAGATCTTCTAATGTCAAATCTAGTGGTCTTTTCTAAGTACCTAAACTCTCTCTCTCTCTCTCTCTCTCTCTCTCTCTCTCTCTCTCGCTCGCTCTCTCTGTCTCTGTCTCTCTCTCTCTGTCTCTGTCTGTCTGTCTCTCTCTGTCTCTGTCTCTCTCTCTATCTCTCTCTGTCTCTCTCTCTGTCTCTCTATCTCTCTCTCTCTGTCTCTCTATCTCTCTCTCCCTCTCCCTCTCTCTCTCTCCCTCTCTCTCTCTCTCTCTGTCTCTCTCTCTCTATCTCTCTCTGTCTCTCTCTCTGTCTCTCTCTCTGTCTCTCTCTCTCTGTCTCTGTCTCTCTCTCTATCTCTCTCTGTCTCTCTCTCTCTCTGTCTCTCTCTCTATCTCTCTCTGTCTCTCTCTCTGTCTCTCTCTCTGTCTCTCTCTCTCTGTCTCTGTCTCTCTCTCTATCTCTCTCTGTCTCTCTCTCTCTCTGTCTCTCTCTCTATCTCTCTCTGTCTCTCTCTCTCTCGCTCGCTCTCTCTGTCTCTGTCTCTCTCTCTCTGTCTCTGTCTGTCTGTCTCTCTCTGTCTCTGTCTCCCTCTCTCTCTCTCTCTCTCTCTCTCTCTCTCTGTCTCTCTCTCTCTGTCTCTGTCTGTCTGTCTCTCTCTGTCTCTGTCTCCCTCTCCCTCTCTCTCTCTCTCTCTCTCTCTCTCTCTCTCTCTCTCTCTCTCTCTCTCTCTCTCTCTCTCTCTCTCCTACTCTCCAGCATTTGATTTGACACTACTGGATACTCTCTCCTCTTGGATATTTTCCTTCTCTCTTTTTTTTAAAATGTGGCTTTCTTCCTTCTTTTCTGACTGTTCTTTGTCAGTTTCCTTTACTGAAAATCACCAATTACCCACTGATGCATCTCAGATCTCTGCACTAGGATTTTTTTTTCTTCTCCATCACACATTCTTCTTACATGACCTCATCAGATCCCACTGGATTCAATGGTCATCTCTATGCAAATGAATTTCACATTAATATATCCAGCCCTAAAATCTAATCTCATATCATCAATAGCCTATTATGAAGTTCTAACTGGTTGTTAAATAAATCACAAAATAAACATGTCTGAAACCGAAGTCATTGTGTGTCCCCCTCAAAACTCACCCCATTTCTGTACTTCATTTCTATTGAGACCACAATCTTCCCAATCAAGTGAATAACGTCAGTCATTTTTGACTTCTCATACCTTATAATCCCAAGCAAATAGCTTCCTAATTTTTCTCCCTGCTTCAAATCTCTCCTATCTCTAATACATTCATCAGTGCTGATAAAGCGATTTTTCTGAAGTACAGGTCTGATCATGTCACCCACCTGCTCGATAAACTAAAATGGCTCTCTATTAATTTTAAGATCAAATACAATCTTCACTTTTTTGACATTTAAAGTCCTTCACAACCAGGATGCAAATGTCTTTTCTAGCCTTTTTGTGCATCATTCTCCAGCATTCACTCTGTGTTTCAGCCAAACTGGCCTTCTTGGTATTCCTCAAACAAGAAATTCCTTCTATTTATTTACTTTTGCACACACTGTTTCCATGTCTGGTTCACCCTCCTCAGTTTTACTTTTTAGAATTCTGAAATTCTTCTAAAAATCAGTTCAAAATACAATTTTGTACATGAGCCCTTTCTTGCTCCATTAAACTGCAAATTTCATTTTAAGTAAGTTTAATACATTATATATACTTCTATTGTCTACCAAGGTAAAATGTAAGCCTATTGAAGGAAATGATTATTTTATTTTTATCTTTCTTTCCTTAGTATTTAACATATTGCCTGCAACATAGAAAATGCTAGTAAATACTCTGGGTAATTAAAGTGATTTCTAATTTTATTAGTAACATTTGGAACAGCAAACTTTTTATTTAAATTTTATTTTATACCTGATTATTTGATAGCAATTTTCAAATGTAATGCACAGTGGATGGAAAGCTGAGCTTAAAGCCAGGAAGATCTATTCTCAAATTCTACCTCTAGCATACACTGCCTATGTAATCCTGCACAAATCACTTCACCTCACACCACTCTAGGCCAGTGGTGTCAAACTCAAATAGAAATGTGAATCACTAATCTATATAAGGAGCCTTGTTAGAAGCATATTTCTTAGTTTTCATCTTTAGGGAGAAGGTAGGGAGAGGGAAGAAAATAAGGGGGAAAAAGTTACATGATAACTTTATTATATATTTGAAATGAATGAGAAGCTGTATATAATAGATTTCCAGTTTCCAGTACAATTATCTTTTTTTCATTCTACTATGCTATAGGATGCTTGTTTTGTTGCTTAAGTTCAGAATAAATTCTTTTTTTTAAAAGTAACATAGTTCCAATATCGCTTCTAAGACTGTATCCCCAAGAGATCATAAAAATGGCAAAGGATCCCATATGTACAAAAGCATTTATAGCAGCACTCTTTGCGGTAGCCCAAAACTGGAAATCAAGGGGATGCCCATCATTTGGGGAATGACTGAATAAATTATGGTATATGAATGTAATGGAATACTATTGCACTATAAGAAATGATGAAGAGGCAGACTTCAGAGAGGCCTAGAAAGAATTATTGGATCTGATGCTGAGTGAAAGGAGCAGAACCGAGAGAACTTTGTGCACACCAATGACCACAATGTGCGAGAGCTTTTTCTGGTAGACTTGGAACTTTGTTGTAATGCAAGGACTTAAAAAAACTTCATTGTCTTTTAAGGCAAAATGCCTTTCACATCTAGAGAAAGAACTATGGAATTCAATCACAGACTGCAGCAGATTATTTTCTTTTGTATTACGTTTTGGTGTGTTATATGATTTCTCCCATTCATTTTAATTCTTCTACACAGCCTGACTATAGTGAAAATGTATTCAATAGGAATGTATGTGTAGAACCTATATAAAATTGTATGTCATCTCAGAGAGAGAGGAGGGAGGGAGGGAAAAAAAATCTAAGTTATATGGTAGTGACTGTAGAACACTGAAAATAAAATTAATTTAAAAAGTAACATTGTTTTCTTATATTTTTATTTATTTTGCTAAATGTTTTCTAATTTTATTTTAAACTGGATCAGGTCCCACTTAGCAATGTGTTGAACACATGTGTTTGAGCTAAGTGTTTGACACCTTTGCTCTAGGTAATTCTCTAAGACTATAAGTTGGAGAGAAGGTGACAACCTCTATTTACAGAGGGAGTTTCCCCAATCAAGAGTTCCCTATACTAGTTAAATCACAGGTACTTTTCCTATCCTTATATCTGTTACTTTACTAATGCACATGATCATCTCAGTTTGTTTCTTCTCTGATATTCTGGAATTTTCTAAGTTCACCAGCATGTTTTGTGCAAACACAAATAATTTTCTCTGCTCTTTGCCATTGTTTATACCATTATTTGATCTTTGTCCCCTTTTCTTATTTGTATATCAGGCAAATTACCCATCTCAGACTAGTAAGGATGCATTCCTGCTTCTTTTGCAATGGAATATGGCTTTTTATTTTCTTTAATTAGGGTTAATTCTAGGTTATTCTGATTATGTTTGAAATGTAAAAATTTGCTTTTCCATAAACATCTGTAAAATTGTTGCTGGATATTGTCTGAAATTTGCTGACATTGTTTCATTAACCTGAAGTTTGCTTTTTTTGTTTGTTTGTTTTGTTTTTCTTGTTGGATTTTGTCTTTCGGTAGTCTCTACATGAAATCTGTTCTTTTTTCCCAGCAATTTCTGGGCACTTTTTCTTTATGATTTCCTTACATTCAAATTTTCTCTTCCTCATTTCTTTCAGGAAACCCTCTAGTCACTCAGTCAAAAAACAAAGTGTTTAATTTAAATTATTGCTTCGCATTTACTCTTCATGGTCAAGATTTTTATTTTTTATTTTTGAAGAGCTCCTGTGTACTCTTCCAGTTTTTTGTGTGCCTTTAGATTTTATTCAGTTGGTTTTTTCTTTACTTTTCCATTTTTTTTACAATCTAATTTCTTTTCAAAATATAGTATTTTATTTTTCCCAATTCCATATAAAAACAATTTGTTAACATTCATTTTTTTTTTTATTTTGAGATCAAAATTCTCTCCCTCCATCCTTCCAGGCAGGTTGCACAGACTAATTATTGTTGAGAAATTACTTCTCTTCTTGGGTAGATGATATTTTATGAATGAGAAACACTAAATATTTTTAAGAAAATTTCTAATGCTATTCTTTCATAAAGGAGAAATGTGTGAGATAGATTTTTAATACCATCATATAAATTTAAAATTATATTCATGGCAAGACTCAGAGTCATCATTAACATTTCAAGGTCATGTAGGAAGTAGGTAGCCAGAGAAATTCATGGATAATCTATACTAGGATCTGTGAGCCTTAGCATATTCAAAAATGATTTATATAAATGTATGCTCATTAAATTTTCAATTGACTCAATGCCTGAAGTAATAGCTAATAGACTAAATGACAGTCTGTATGCAAAAATAGCTTAAAAAAAATAGAAAATTTGGTCCAATCTAACAAAATAAATTAATAAGGATAAATCTAAAGTATTACATTTGGTTTTGAAATTCAAAGTTGAGGAAGTTTGACTGATCAATAATTTGTCTGTAAAATATGTAGGTTTTTTAGTGTATTTAAGGGTAAATATAATGTAATAATGTTACTGTATGATATTTCAAGATAATGTAAATCTATGCTTCTATAATTTTTTTCTCATGTTTTTTCCTATTGTTTGCTCATTTTCCCAGATGGTTACTTGACCTTTTTAACTCTTTCTTAGGATAGGGATCTGCTTCCAGGGTAAACAGTTAATTATTCCTAGTTTCTGGGATTTTGTCCAACTGTTTTCAGAGATTGTTATAGGCAAATTTTCAGTTCGTCCAAGACATGATTATCTCTTCACATTCACTCATCATGGTCAAGATTTGTTTTGTAGAGCTCCTGTGTACTCTTCCAAGGTTTTATGATCTAAGAAGAGGTATTTGCTACTCTCCTGGCCTATGATCTGGTCTGTGAGTGACACAAGCACTCTTTTCTGCCTTGGAACTGTGAACATATCCCTCCCACCCCCAATGGTCACAAGCTTTGCTATGTTAGTACTCCTCCTCACCCTGGGATTGCCACACAGGATTGTAACCCAGATCCAAATATGGACAAAGCAAAAGAGTCCTTCCCCAGTGCTGGCATAAAAGACCTCTGTAATCTCACTTTGACTATTTGTTCAACCACCCCAGTGGTCTGAGGACTCCAGAAGCAGCAGCTACGACTGCTGATGCCACTGCTAAATCAGTGGATACCAAGACCTGTTCCTGGTTTGCTGTGGCTGGGGCCATGCTGGCAACTATGTGAAAGCAATGATCAGAAAATAAAGAGCCTAGATGTCATGTTTCAATAAATAATTAAGGAAAACTCCCCTGATATTCTAGAA
Source organism: Bettongia penicillata ogilbyi (assembly GCA_023548195.1). NCBI lineage: Eukaryota > Metazoa > Chordata > Mammalia > Diprotodontia > Potoroidae > Bettongia > Bettongia penicillata. The sequence continues at coordinate 349,308 of JAJHZJ010000796.1, forward strand.
CCAAAGGGTAAAGTAGAAATTGAAAGAATCTACCAATCACCTCTTCAAAGAGATCCTAAAATGAAAACTGTCAACAATGTTATAGCCAAATTCCAGAGTTCTCAGATCAAGGAGAACATACTGCACACAGCCAGAAAGAAATAGTTCAGGTATCCACAATGAGGATAAGGTTAGATTTAGCAGTTTCTACATTAAGGGATCAAAGATCTAGGAATATGATATTCTGGAGGGCAAAGGAGCTAGGATTACAACCAAGAACCATCTATCCAGCAAAATTGAGCATAATCCTTCTGGGGAAAGTAGACATTCAATGAGATAGTGAAATGTCTAGCATTCTTGAGAAAATACCAGAGCTGAATAGAAAATTTTCCTTTCCATTGCAAGACTCAAGAGAGGTATAAGAAGGTAAGCAAGAAACAGAAATCAGAAATGACTTATTAATATTATACTGTTTACATTCTCACATGGGGGGATGATATTTGTAACACATAAGACTTTTCTCAATATTATAGTAATCATAAGGAGTACATAAATACAAGAGTATAGGCGTGAGTTGAATATGAAGGGATGGTACCTAAAAATAAATCAGAGGGTGATAGAACAATGTACTGGGAGAGAAGGAAAGGGAGAAGTAGAATGGGGTAAATTATCTCACATGAAAGAAGGAAGAAAAACCTTTTACAGTGGAAGGGAACAGACGCAAGAGAGAGAGAGTGAGTGAATCTTACTCTCACTGGAATTGACTCAAAGTGGGAAGAACATACACATTCATTTGGGTATAGAAATTTCTTATCTTACAGGAAAGTAGAGGGGAAGGAGATAAAAAAAGGTGGCGATAGAAGGAAGGGCAGATTGGATGAGGTGGTAGTAAGAAGCAAAGCACTTTTGAGGAGGGACAGGGTGAAAGGAGAGATATAATAGAATAAACAGGGAGGATAAGATGGAGAGAAATACAGTGGGCAATACTAAGTGTGAAAAAATAACTTGAAACAAGTTTCTCTGATACAGTCTTCATTTCTCAAATAAAGAATTGAGTCAAATTTATAAGAAGTAAAGTAATTCCTGAATTGATAAATGATTAAAAGATATGATCAGTTTTCAGATGAAGTAATGAAAGCTATCTATAGCTATTATGAAAAAAATATTTTGTTGATTAGATAAATGAGGTTAAAATAACTGTGAGCTGCTCTCTAATCTACTAGATTGGATACTAGGACAGCAAAAAACAAATGACAAATGCTAGAGGGGAAGTAGGAAAAATAAGGACATTAATTCACTGTTGGAGAAATTGTGAACTGATTCAACAATTCTGCAGAATTATGCCCAAAGGACTATAAAACCATACATACCTTTTGAGCCAGCAATACCACTACTAGATCTGTATTCCATATTCCAAAAGAGCTGTTTTTTTTAAAAAAGGAAAAGGACCTACATTACAAAAATATTTATAGCAGCTCTTTTATAGGGACAAAGAATTAGAAATTGAGAGGATGTCCATCAATTAGGAAATGACTGAACAAATTGTGGTATGTGATTATGATAAAATACTATTGTACTACAGGAAGTGATGAGCACGATGCTCTCAGAGAAATTGGGAAAGACTTATATGAGCTGATGCTAAGTGCAATGTATTGTGTACAGAGTAACAACAATATCGTAGAATGATCATCTGTGAATAACTTAGCTATTCTCAGCAGTAAAACAATCCAAGACAACTCTGAAGGAGCTCTGATCAAAAGTGTTTTCCAGGGCCAGACAAAGAACTGATAGTATCTGAAAGCAGACTGAGACATATTTTCTTAACTTTAATTTTCTTGAGATTTTTTGCCTATGTTTTCTTTCACAACATGCCTATTGTGGAAGTGTTTTGCATGACTACATATGTAAAATCTATCTGAAATTGCTTGTCTTCTCAAGAAGGGGGGTAGGGAGGAAGGAAGGGAGAGAATTTAGAACTCAGAATTTTAAAAACTAAATGTTAACATTGTTTTTACATGTAATTGAAGAAAAATAAAAGCTAAGTATATTTTAAAAGACCTTACTCAGATCTAAATAATTGAAAAAGCATCAGTTGCTCTAGAGTAGGCTAAGGTAATATAATAAAAATTACAATTCTACCTAAATTAAATTTACTTATTTAATTCCATACTGATCAAACTACAAAAATTAATTATAGAACTGGAAAAAATAACGAAATTCATCTTGAAGAGCAAAGGATCCAGAATATCAAGGGAATTAATAAAAAAAATGCTAGGGAAGGAGACCTAGCCATACAAAATCTTAAATTATATTATGAGGCAGCAATCTTCAAAACTACTGGGGCTATGTAAAAAAGTCGAATGGCAGAATGGCATAATAGGCTATGTACACAAGACACAGTAGTCAAAGACTACTATTTGATAAACCCAAAGAATCTAGTTTCTGGAGTAGGAATTAACTATTTCATAAAAACTGTTGGGAAAAATGAAAAATACCATGGCATAGACTAGGCATAGACCAACATCTCACACCAAATACCAAAATAAAGTCAAAATGGGTACACAATTTTGATATGAAAGCTGATACTATAAGCAAACTGGGAGAGCAAGGAATAGTTTACCTGTCAGATTTATGGAGAATGAAAAACAAATATGACCAAACAAGTGATAGAGAACATTATGAAATGAAAAATGAATAATGCTGAATACATTAAATTGAAAAGCTTTGCATAAACATAGTCAATGTAACCAAGATTAGGAAGGAAACATAAAATTGGGAAAGAATTGTTATAAACAGGGTCTCTGATAAAGTCTTCATTTCTGAAATACATAGGTAACTGAGTCAAATTTATAAGAATACAAGTCACTCCACAATTGGTATATGGCCAAATGATATGAACATGCAGTTTTCAGAGAAGGAAATTAAAGATGTCTATTTTCATATGAAAAAAATCCTCTAAATCATTACTGATTAGAGAAATGCAAATCAAAACAACTCTGAGGTATCACACCACACCTATCAGATTGGCTAACATGACAAAACAGGAAAATGATAAATCCTGGAGAAGATGTGAAAAACTAAAACACTAATTCATTGTTGGTGGAGCTGTGAACTAATCCAAACATTCTGGAAAGCAATTTGGGATTATGCCCAAAGGGTTATAAAATTGTATATACCCTTTGACCCCACTATATCACTACTAGATCTATATCCCAAAGAGATCATAAAAACAGGAAGAAGACCTACATGTACAAATATATTTACACAAGCTTTTTTTGTGGAAGCAAAGAATTGGAAATTGAAGGGATGTCCATCAATTGAGGAATGGCTCAACAAGTTGTGGTATATGGAAGTAATGGAATATTATTGTGCTATAAGAAATGATGAATTGGGGAACTTCAGAAAAACTTGGAAAGACTTATATGAACTGATGCTGAATGAAATGAGCAGAACCAGAAGAACACTGTACACAGTAACAATCACATTATGTGATGACTGACCTTGATAGACTTCTCTCTTCTCAGTAAAATGAAACAATGTAAGAAAACTCCAAAAGATGCATGATGAAAAATATTATCTTTATCCAGAGAAAGAACTTTGGAGTCTGAATGTAGATGGAAGCATACTATTTGGTCTCATTTTCTTTTGTGTTTTGTGTTTTTTTTTTATGGCTCCTCCAATTACTTCTGATTCTGCATTACATCATGACTAATGTGAAAATATGCTTGATATAAATGCATATGTAGAATCTATATCAGATTACTTGCCATCTTGGTCAGGAGTGAGGAGAGGGAGGTAGAGAAAATTTGAAATTCAAAATCTTATGGAAGTGAATGTTGAACATTAAAAATAAATTAATTAAAAAAAACTGAGATTAATTAAAAATAATAATGACAATAAAATAAAATAATAATATGAAGACTATTAGAAGAAAACAAAAAAAACCAATGATTTTTATTTCTCCCTCTTTTTATCTTTAACCAAATATATTTCACCTTCTTTGCCTTAGATCTATGTCCACAAAAGTATATCTTATGGAAATTCCATGTCATTCTACTACCCTTTCTGTCATATTTGTTTTCTTTAAAACACTATACTAGTCTACTGTTATGTTGTCATCATTAGCTCCAATGATTCACATAATTTTGTAGTCTATGAGACAATGTCTGTCTCATTTTGATAAAGACATAAATTCTCTTTTCTTCCTTTCATTGGAAAAGGATGCACTATATTCTTGGGGGGTACATAATGTTCTTTATCTCTTTCCTAGTAATTTTCCCTTTTGAAAGATCATTCATATCCTCTATTATTTTTCTTTTCCCCTTGTATATTTATTGCAATTCATTGTATCTAGATTATAATACGTGATGATCTTTCTTTACCCCACATATTGTTATAGATTAAAATTTTCTTTATTATTTGAAAAAGCATCTAGCTAAATGCATTTTCCTAAATTTTTGTAATGTGCACTTTATCTCTTGCCACAGTTAATTTTTCTCATATCTAAAGGATAAGGTGAAATGATAGCACTATAGATATTCCAGCCCTTCAGGAATTTGTTATTCCTTTGCTCTGCTAAATTGACATACATACTTACACTCCTAAAAGTTAATTGGTTGTGGGCCTTTTAAAGTGTTGTACTTCAGAGGAATGAACCTGATTTGGAATATGATGACCTGTGTTTGAATCATTCCTTTGTCACTTATTATCTTTATGAATTTGGGCAAGTCAAGCTAGATCTTGAATTTTGCATTAGTAAAATTAAGAGGTAGACTAGATCACATTGAAGTTTCTTTAAACTCTAAATATATCATCCTATATGCTATTTAAATAGGATAGTTCATGGTGTGATTCATTCAGAATCTTTCATGATACAGTCCTAGAAGTGATATTACTGGGTCAAAGGCTATGTACATTTTTGTAGCCCTTTGGGCATAGTTTCAAATTGCTCTCACAAATGGTTGGATCATCCCATAGCTCCATCAACCATGAATTAATGTTCCAACTGTCCCACATCTTCTCCAACATTTATCATCTCCCTGTTTTTTTTCATGTTAGCCAATCCAACAGGCATGATGTGGTACCTCTCTAATCAATAATGATTTAGAGCATTTTTCATATGACTATAGATAGCTTTAATTTCTTCCTCTGAAAACTACCTGTTCATATCCTTTGACCATTTATCAATTGAGGAATGACTTGTATTCTTGTGAATTTGACTCAGTTCTCTATATATTATAGAAATGTGGCCTTTATCACTGACATTTTCTCCTATTCATTTTAATTCTTCTATACAACATGACTAATGTGAAAATTTGCTTAATAAGAATGTATGTGTAGAATCGATATAAGATTGCATGCCATCTCAGGGAGGGAGGAGGAGAAAGGGGAGAAAATTTAAAGCTTATGGAAGTTATTGTTGAAAATAATAATTTAATTTAATAAAATGAAAAATAGTTCTATATACAAAAAAACAAAAACAAAATCTCTTATGATTACATTTTGTAACTACACTAGCTTTTAACAAAGGAAAGAAGTATATGCTAATATAAATCCATAGATTTCCTTAGATAGAAACTAATCCCTCACAGAAAAAGAATAAGAACATCATCCAGTGTGAAGGCATCTTCTCCCTTCTCTCATTCATACTGTATCAACAACATTTCCTTATCCTTCAAAGAGGCCATTGTCTCATGACAAATGTTACTACTCTGTAGGTTTTATGTTATCCAATAATACTCTTCCAACTTGACATGGAAAAGCTGTGAAGGAAACCAGGTCTAAGCAATTAAATTTCATACTTTCAGAGAATTTTAAAAGAAAAAAATCCAAAATTATATTACTACATATTATTATATTCCTAAAGCTGCAAAAATTATAATTACTAATACATATAACACTTCAAATAGAACTGATTATCAAGGTTTAAAGGAAATTTCAATGTGAGAAAAAAAATTAGATTCAATGTTAAAAAAAGTGCTATAGACTCAGTTGTTCCATTTAAAGTTGAATGTGATAGACTGTGAGGATATCATGAGGATATCATAAAACAAATAATTGTCTTGATTACAAGATGCTTTTTTTCAGAGAATTTGGATACAAAAGCAGAGATAAATGCACTTGGGTGAAAGTTAAAGGAATAAGTTATAATTCTTTATTCTCCACAGACTGCAATTACTGTTTCTTGGAAAACAACGAAGGTTAATTAATAATTCAAAACAATTGATGTGAAGTGAGGTCTATAGACAATTACCATAATAAAAAAGAGTAAACATAGACTCATACAAATATCCCACTCCAAAGGAAAATTAGTTATGTGACAAATGATTGCTCATAAAAGCACTTCTTATGAATAATATTCTTTGGCATCTAAGGCAGATAAAATGAAAATCAAAAGCTGCAAGCTTGTCAGATTCTTTCAACTTAACAACACAGTTCAGATTTGACTAACGACCAACATATGTTGACATAATCAAATGCTACTGTTGTTATGACCTTTAGTCGAATTTATGCACATGTGAAAATTATATGTAAATGTGGTGAATTCATTAACAAATATGGAAATTGGGACAACATTCTCACTTTTGACTTAGTGATGTAGAAGATCCTTTCAATAATATGCAGAAATATCATGGATTTCTAGATAACAATGTGGTCATATGTCCTGATAATAATGATTACTGCCTGTAAAATCAGTTCATAATGAATTCTGCCAGCTTGGATGAATTGAAAGGAATTATCCTAAGCATTCTTAAATGTGCGAAGCCCTCCTCAATATACATTTTTCAGTTCTTCTTCTTGAATCTTGTATCTGTGGGAAGGAAGTAATTTGGTTCAATGGATCATGTTGCTTTTGAAGTAAGAGAAATTGAATTCAGATTATTTCACTTACAATCTTTATGACTTTGCTATTTTCTTTACCATTCTGGACTTCTTTTGTCCACATAAAATAAAGGAATGGACATTGGCATTTATCATCCTTTCCAGCTCTGAATATTATCCTATTACTCTCCTTGTCTCAACTCTTTTCTCTTCTAATCTCCCCTCCCAGGTAATGCCTCATGAAGACTAGGCCCAAGGAGGTAGCTGGAGTGTATGAATGAGCCATGCACTTCATCCTCAATGTGATGTCCATGGGAAAAATTTATTTTTAAAGCAAGGCAAGTTGATCAAACTTCTGGGAAACAAGATGGTGGGATATGCAGTAAATCACCATGATTCTCCCATATTCACCTCCAAACAACCATAAAAATAGCACCCCAAAAACAAATTCTACAACAGCAGATAGGGTTGAAAGATGGGGTGAAAATTATTTTTAGTCCAAGAAACTTGAAAGATCAGCAGGAAAGGTCCACTTTTCTCAGGCAAAAGGGGAGGATGTCTAGGATAGGGAGTTTCCCAGAAAGTCAGCAGCAAGTCCCATATCAGGGGGAGATCCTAAGCCTCAGTGAAGTTGAGCAGGTAAATACTAATACCAAGACCCCCCCCCCATATAGCCCAATATATTCCAGAGGAAAGGACAGACTCCAGCTTTAAGAACCATCACATTCTCCAACATAGCCCTGGGCAAACAGGAATAAGCCAACTCTACGGGTGCCTAAGGAAACATGAAACTTCCAGCACATAGTTCTCCTGTCATATGCTTCACTGTATCTCCAGGGAAATGCAGAAACACCCCACTGACCTCAGCACAACCAGACACCAGCATGGGGACTCCAGGTCAGCACTAGGAAAGCTGCCAGACTCCTAGGGTCTCCGGCAGTACCGGTCATCACTACTCTATCCCCTCAGTGCAGAGCTACACATGAGGGTTTCCCACGGGCCTCAGGGCAACACCAGTACAAAATCAGGTAAACAACCAAGGGCTGCAGTCTCTGACACAAGAAACCTGCGAAAGTACCCTTTGCTCCCTGGGAGTAGAGCCCAAATTTTAAAGATGGGGGAAAAGGCAAAAAAGATGAGCATAAAATAACAAGAAAGAATCTAAACATAGAAAGTTAATATGGTAACAGGGAAGAACAAGACACAAACTCAGAAAAAGACAATACCAAAAACAAACAAACCAACAAACAAAAGACAACTATGAGCAAAATTCCAAACAAAAATCTGAAGTGATTTCAAGTGCAGAAAGAACTCATGGAAGAGTTTAAAAGGAGCTTAAAAATCATACAAGAAAGGTAGAAGAATAATTGGGGGGTGGGGGAGTGGGATGAGAGAGATGCAAGAGAATTACGAAAAAAGAGTCCAGAGTTTTGGAAAAGAAACTTCTTTTAAAAGTACAACTGGCCAAATGGAAAAGAAAGTACAAAACTAACAGGAAAACAACACCTTAAAAATTAGAATTGGACAAGTGGAAGATAACGACTTTATGAGACATCAAGAAGCAATCAAATAAAATCAATTGACCTGGAAAATACATCTGAGAGACAATATCAGAATCACTGGACTACTTGAGAGCCAAAATAAAAAGGAGAACTTAGAATCTTTCAAGAAATTATTAAGGAAAATTTCTCTGATGTCCTGGAACCAGAGTGCAAATAGGTACTGAAAGAATTCACTGAACACCTCAGAAAAAGATCTCAAAAGAAAAACTCCAAAGAATTTTATAACCAAATTGCAGAAATAACAGGTCAATAAAAAAAACTGCAAGTAACCAGAAACATCCAAATATTGGGGAGACAAAATCAGGATTACACATGACTTAGCAGGTGCAGCTCTAAATGATGGCAAATCATGGAACATAATATTCTGAAGGCAAAAGAGCTAGGACTACAACCAAGAATCACCTATCTGGTAAAAGTAAGCATAATACGTAAAGGGAAAAAATAAATATTCATTCAATGAAATAGAAGGATTTCAGGTTTTCATAAGGAGAAGACTGGAACTGAATGAAAATATATGTCTTATACAAAGACCCCAAAGAAGCTTAAAAAGGGAGAAGAAAACATAAGGGATTCAATGGATCTGAACTGATCTTATACCCTATATGGGAACATGATACTTACAGTTTTTAATTCTTAAAAATTGTACTACTAATATTAGAGCTAGCAGGAATATACATAGAGAGAGGATATGAGTGTAAAGAGAATTTGAGGAAATGACAAAAATAATTAAAAGATGAAAAAGAGGAGTGAACTGAGTATAGGTGGAAAGGAAAGGTAGAATGAGGTAAATTATTTCACATGAAGAGGTGAAAAAACACTACCACATTGGAGGGAATGATGGTAGGGTAGATAATGAGCATCATTTGGACCTTACTATCATCAGTATTAATTCAAAGAGGGAAAAAATGAAGACAATCAGTTGAATATAGAGACCTATCTTGCCCACCAGGAAAACAGGAAGGGAGAAAATTAAGTAAAGGGGGGAGGAGTGACGGAAGAAGAATCATAACAGATGAGGAGGTAGACAGAAGCAAAACACTGGTGAGAAAGGAAAGGGTGAAAGAAGAGGACAAAGAGGAGGAAAATTAGGATGCAGGGAAATACACAATAAGTAAACATAACTGTAAATGTGATTGGGATGAACTCTCTCAAAATGGAAGCAGATAATTGAGTGGATCAAAAATCACTGTCCTAAAAAGTGTTGTTTACAGAAAGCACACTTGAAGTAGAGAGATATATACAGAATAAAGATTAAGGGGTTGGAGCAGAATCTTATGCTTCAGCTGAAATGAAAAAAAAAAACAGGGGTATCAGTATTGATCTCAGATAAAGTAAAAGCAAAAATGGACTTAATTATAAGGAAGGGAACTACATCTTACTAAAAGGTACTGTAAACAATTAAGTAATTTCAATAGTAAACATATATGGCATTGAATTCAGATTTTTAAGGGAGTTCAGTGAGATATAGAAAGAAATGGACAGAAAAATTATGTTAGTGGGAAACCTCAACTGTGTCCTTTTATAATTCAATAAATCCAACCAAAGAATTAACAAGAAAGAAACTAAGGGAGTAAGTAGAATATTAGAAAAGTTATATTTAAAATGAGAAAACAGAATAAGAACAAAAAGGAACATACCTTTTTCTCAGCAGTGCACAGCATCTTCACAAAACAAAATGTCCCTGTATCAAGGCATAAAAATCTCAAAATCAAATATAGGAAAGTAAAAATACTAAATGTATTCTTTTCAGATCATATTGCAATGAAATTTACATTCAACAAAGGGCAATGGAAATGTAGATTTCATGATTTTCTTGCTTTGCTTTCATTTCTCTTCCCAATTTTTTCTCCATCTCTCTGTCTTGATTTTCAAAATCCTTTTTTGAGCTCTAACATGACTTGAGCCCATTGCATATTTATTTTGGATATTTGGGAAGCAGAAACCTTGACTTTTATGTCTTCCCCTGATGGCAAGCATTGTTCTTCCTCATCCAAAAGGATGGGAGAAAATAACTGCTGACTAAGAAAGTAGCCTTCTATAGTCTTATTTTTTTCCCCTATTTTGGGCATTTTTCCAATCAGTTACTTCACTTTTGGTCCTTTGTCAAGAGTAGGATATACTCTGGGGACCTGTAAGTCCTCAGTTCTTCCAAGGTGGCACAATCAAGCGGGAGGAGTTTACTCCCTGGCCAGGCTGGTGGCTGAGATTTAGATCAGCTGCTCAGTTCCCCCAGGGGTTTTAAGCCAAGAGCTCTGCCACCTGCTGCTGCTGCTTTTGCCACCACAGCTTAGGCCTGGGGCTAAAGGAGGACCTTGTTCCCTTGTCACAGAGGTGAAAAAGCCCTCTCATTGACCTTTGAAGCTGCCTTTGGTGCCTGTGGTTTGAGGGATCTGAGAACCTCCACTGCTATTGGGAATTCTATCACAGAGGCTTATTCTAGTCCTGCTTCTCCCAGTGCCAGGGGACAAAGTTTGGGTTGTGCTCCCCTCCATGTCTGGCACAACAAACGTTTCCCATCGACCTTCCAAGATAGCCTGGGCTAGAAATTTCCTCCAGTCTGTCATTCTGTGGTCTCTGCTGCTCTAGAATTTGTTGAGACTCATTCTTTACAGGTATTTTATGGGCTGTGGGGGAAGAGCTAGAGTATGTGCATCTTTCTACTCCACCATCTTGGCTCCACCCCCAGTGAATTTGATTTTAAAAAAATAAAGAAAACCAAATATCTAGTGTCAAAAATGAAAAGGCTGAAAACACTACCAATAAAGACAAAAATTAAAGCAATCTTCAGGAAGCATTTTGTCCAGTTTTATGCCAATATATGCAACAATCTCAGCAAAATTAATGAATATATATGAAAATGTAAATTACATAGAATACCAGATCAGGAAGTAGAATGCCTAAATAAATTTAGCTTAGGAAAATAAATTGAACAAGCCATTAATGAATTTCCTAAGAAGCAATTCCCCAGGGTCAGTTGGGTTCACATATGAATCCTATAAAACATTTAAAGAACCACTAATTCCAATATTTCATAAACTATTTGGAAAAAACGGGCAGAGTAATACCAAACTCCTTTTGTGACACAGACATGATGTTAATACCTAAATGAGGAAGAGGTAAAACAGAGAAAGAAATCTATAAACTAATTTTCCTAATTCATATCTATTTGAACAAAATGCTAGCAAGGTGAATACAACAATATGTCACAAGGATTCTACACTATGACCAGGAGGTCATATTTGTACCAGTAATGCAGGATTGGTTCAATATTAGAAAAAGATCAACATAATTGAATATAGGAATATCAAAATCAACAGAAATTCTGTGATTATCTCAATAGATATACTAAAAATGGCAATTATGCCTAAGTTAATTTATTTATTTATTCAGTGCCATTCCAATCAGACTATTCAAAAATTATTTTATAGAGCTAGAAAAAAATAACAACAAAACTCATTTGGAAAAAGAAAATGTCAAGAATATCAAGAGAATTAATGAAAAAAATTACAAAGCAAGACAGCCTAGCAATGCCAGGTCTCAAATTATGTTATAAAGCAGTAATCATCAAAACTATCTAGTTATGACTGAGAAATAGAATGTGGATCAGTGCAGTAAATTAGGTTCATAAGACACAGCAGTCAGTGACCACAGTAACCTTGTTTTTGATTGGCTAAAATACCTTGACTTTTGAGGTAAGAATTCATGATTTGACAAAAAACTGCTGGGAAAACCAGAACTCAATAGGGCACAAACAGGTACAGGCTACCATCTCATGTCATATATCAAGCTAAAGTCAAAAATGGGTACATAATTTGGATATAAAAGGTGACAGCCTAAGCAAATTAGAAGAGCAAGGAATAGTTTACCTGTTAGATCTATGGAGAAGGGAAGAATTCATGACCAAATAGTCAATAGAGAGCATTATGAAATGCAAAATGGATCATTTTGATTGCAGCAAATTAACAACATTTTACACAGTCATTGTAACCCAGATTAGAAGTAAAGCAGGAGGCTGGAAAATAATTTTTACTTCCAGTGTTTCTAATAAAGGCTTCATTTCTAAACTATATAGAGAACTAAGTTGATTAATAAGAATAGAAGTCATTCCCCATTTGACAAAAAGTCAAAGGATGTGAACAAGCAGTTTTCTAAGGAAGAAATGGAAACTATGTAGAGTCATATGAAAAATGCTCTAAATCACTATTGATTAGAGAAATGCAAATTAGAACAACTCTGAGGTACCACATCACACCTATCAGACTGACCAACATGATAACAGGAGAATTATAAATGCTGAAGAAGATGTGGGAAAATTGGAACAGTAATGCATTCTTGGTGGAATTGTGAACTGATTTAACCATACTGCAGAACAATTTGGAACTATGTCCAATGGCAACCAAACTATGTATACCATTTGATCCCACAGCAACATTACCAGGTTTGTATGTTACAGGGATCATAAAAAATGAAAAAAAGACTTATATTTGCAAAAATAATTATACCAGCCCTTTCAACAATGGAAAAAATTGGAAAGTTGAAGGGATGTCAAATGGGGAATAGCTGAACTCTGGTATATGAATGTAATGGAATACTATTGCACAATAAGAAATGATGAACAAGAAGTTTTCAGAAAAACCTGGAAAGCCGTGTATGAACAAGTGCAAAGTATAATGAGCAGAATCAGGAAAACATTGTATACAGTATCAGCAACATTGTGTGATAATCTACTAAGAATGACAGAACTATATATTGTTTTCTTTGTGTTATACATTTGAAATTATTCAGGAAAAGTGGTATACAATCATCACTGGATTTGAGTCACAAAACTTGGGTTTGGGAACCTGCTCTATCTTTAACACCTTCATGACCCTAAGCAAGTCATTTCACATTGGGTGTCAACTTTCTTCTCTGGATCTCAGAATCGTTGTGTTGAAAAATAATTTAATCCAGTGCAGAAAGGCAGAGATAATCAATGCATCCTTCTCAGATCATAATGCAAGAAAAATTAGATGTAATAAAACGCCATGGAAAGATAAACCAAAAATCAATTGGAAACTAAATAATCTAATCCTAAAGAAGGAATGGGTTAAAGAAGAAGTCATAGAAACCATCAACAATTTCATTCAAGAGAATGACAATAATGAAACAACCTACAAAATCTTATGGGATACTGCAAAAGCAGTTCTTAGGGGAAGTTTTATATCTTTGAATGCCTACATAAATAAAATAGAGAAATAGGAGATCAATGATTTGGGCATGCAGTTAAAAAAGCTAGAAAAAGAACAAATTAAAAATCCCCAAGAAAATACCAAATTAGAAATACTGAAAATCAAAGGAGAGATTAATAAAACCAAAATTAAGAAAACTATTGAATTAATAAATAAAATCAATAGTTGGTTTTATGAAAAAAAACTAATAAAATTGATAAACCTTTGGTCAATTTGATTAAAAAAAAGAAATAAGAAAATCAAATTACTAATATTAAAAATGAAAGGGGTGAACTCACCTCCAATGAGGAAGAAATTAAAACAATAATTAGAAATTAATTTGCCCAACTTTATGCCCACAAATTCGATAATCTAAATGATATGGCCCAGATTAACAGAAGAGGAAATTGAATACTTAAACAACCCCATCTCAGAAAAAGAAATAGAACAAGCCATCAATGAACTCCCTAGGAAAAAAATCTCCAGGACCAGATGCATTAACAAGTGAATTCTATCAGACATTTAAAGAACAGTTAATTCCAATACTATATAGACTATTTTTGAAAATTGGGAAAGAAGGAGTCCTCCCAAATTCTTTCTATGATACAAATGTTGTTTTGATACCCAAACCAGGAAGGGAGAAAACGGAGAAAGAAAATTATACACCAATTTCTCTAATGAATATAGATGCAAAAATTTTAAACAAGATTTTAGCAAAACGAATACAGGATCTTATCATGAAAATAATACATTATGATCAGGTAGGATTCATACCAGAAATGCAGGGCTGGTTCAATATTAGGAAAACTATTAGTATTATTGATCATATCAACAAGAAAACTAACAAAAATCACATGATTATCTCAATAGATGCAGAAAAAGCTTTCAACAAAATACAACACTCCTTCCTATTAAAAACACTGGAGAACATAGGAATAAAGGGAACTTTCCATCAAATAATAAGCAGTATCTACCTAAAACCTTCAGCAAGCATTATATGCAATGGAGATAAGCTAGATGCATTTCCAATAAGATCAGGGATGAAACAAGGATGTCCATTATCACCACTATTATTCAATAGAGTACTAGAAATATTAACTGTAGCAATTAGACAAGACAAAGAAATTGAAGGAATAAAAATAGCCAAAGAAGAAAGTAAGTTATCACTCTTTGCAGATGATATGATGATATACTTAGAGAATCCCAGAGACTCAAGTAAAAAACTACTAGAAAAATAATTTAGAGGCTATCTACCGCAGCTCAGATCTAAACAACAGTCCCTTCTGAAATATACAGAAGTGTCATTCTGTGTGTTAAAGGCTTTTTGAGAGGAAACTCACTACCTCATGATAATGTTCGCTACCCTGTGGTTAACTCTAGCTGTGAACGTTTTCTTTCATCCTGACATCAAACCTAAGTTTCCTTCTTTGCAACTTATGCATATTGAACAAAATATTTCAAATTTTGTTTGCTCAGCTCAGCCAACTGCTTGGTCTCAGAAGGCAGAGAAAGTGGACGGAAGTAGAAGTTAAGGAGCAAGTATAAGGATGTTCCAAGCATAAACCAGGTAACTATTTTTCAAGGATCTCATCCAAGAGATTCCTATCCAGATAGATTTTCAATTGGATGGCTTCTGAGCTCCTTTACCCACTAAGAACCTATGATTTCCTGAGGAAAAACAGATAAATTGTTGTAAATACACAATATTAAAATTGGAAACTCTCAGAGGTCAACAGGTCAGCTTTTAATTTATGTGTGAATCCAGACATCTCCTGAAATGATCTGAGCCTTTCCATTAGAGCTTTCAGTTTCTAGTTGGTTCTATCCAACTAATTCAATTCAGTTCATCTCTATAACTTTTAGTGGCTCCCTATTGCATCTAGGTAAATAACAACGCCTTTGATTTTCATTAAATAGTTTACTAATTGTCTACAACTTATCTTTCCTGTATTATTTCACATTGTGTCCTTCCTGTACCCTGTGTTCCAACCAAACTGCATCACCCTGTAGTTCTCCAAAGCAGGCAGTTCATCTTCCATTTTCATTCCTTTGCACAGGTAGTCTCCAATGTTGTGCATGCCCCTCCTCTACTTCTTTGAGTCTTTGACTTTGTTAAAGATTTAGCTTAGGGGCCACTACTGTGGGAAACTTTTTCTCATACCACTTATTAGGATTCTCTCTTATTTTATATTTATTTATGTTTATCTCAGTAAAATGGAAACTCTTTAAGAGATTTAAAAAAAAAAATTTGTAGTGCCATAGTGCCCTGAATATTGAAGCACTTGATAAATGAGTGGTTGATAATTCTTTCTTCTTCTTTATCTCTATCAACCAATTATCAAGTCCTGTCTTCTGACTTCATAATACATCTTGTGTTTATCACAACCTTTCCATCCAAATGGCCACATGACTAATTCATGTCCAAGTAACTAGATTAATACAATAAATTTTTTTGTTTTGTTCAATAACATTATGAGACAACTGTGTTTACTTTTTCAAGATGCCCCGACCTTAGAGGTCTTCAGAAAGATTTTGAATGTCCATTTGAGGGAGAATGTCTTTGAGGTCATTTATTATTCTGGTGGACGAAATCTGTATCTGCAATCCTTCTTGGTTCTAAGATGATAATTTTGTCCTTTTCAAATATACCTTAAAAGTTTGTAGATATACATACTCATAAATATTTGTCTATTGTATGAATCTTGAAAAGTTAGAAGGGTTGCTCTCTTTGAAGAAAAAATGACTGTGTTATTTTTCCATAACATACAAAATATTAAGAATAATTAAAATCCACTTATTTTGATATAAAGAGTATGCCCTTATTAAATATTTCTAGAAGAAATGAATGCTATGGTCCTCATAAAAAGCCCTCATGGAAGAGAGGAATAAAAGCTCAAGGGATTTGTAATAGCTTCTCAAAGTCCAGTAAAGTTTTCTACATCTGGGCAACAATTAGGCTAAAGATTAATGCACATTCTCAAATGCTCTCTACTTTGAGGCTAGCATGACTGGCTTGTTTGGTTCAGTTACATTAAATATTGTGTTCTAGATGGGTGAAGGCATGAATTAGGTTACAAATTAAAGATTTTCAGACTGTTACCACTCTTCCAATAACGTTTCAAGACATAAAATGATATTTCAACTCTGTTAACTTCCATCTTGATTTATAAAAGTCCTACACCTTTCTCTGAGGTTTGACTATGTGAATTATGGTGGAGATAGATGAGATGATATTCATTTAGCAGGAGGCCACCTTCCTAGAGGTCCTGCTTTCTGACTTCTATATGTTTATGATTAAAACATTTAGAGCTAGAGTAATGTTAGAAGTCATTTAATTCTGTCCCTTTCATTTCATAGAAATGAACCACAAACAGGCAGTAACTTGCCCAAAGTCACATAAGTAGTCAGAGAACTGATATTTAAGCCTGGCTTCTTCTACTGTACCAGGACAGGAATAAATTCTAAACATTACAACTGCATACTTATCTTATCCTCTTCTTGTGAACAATTCAAAAAAATTGGATTTTATATGTACATATATATATATACATTATATACACACACATACACACACATATGTACTTTTCATATAATGAACTTTTGCACTTGTCTTAGCATCTCCATCACCCCTGTATGATTCTTTTCTTTCCTAAAGTCTCCAATACTCTAACCCATTTGTTAAATTCTTAATGGGAATTTCCCTTTCAATAACACAAATCACAACCCATTTTTGCCCTCCCCTATGTCTATTTGATGTTCTATGATTGTTTCTTGAGCTATATTGATATCAGGGATGCCAATGATACAAATGAAGTGCCCATCAATTAAGTCCTTGGCTTGCCATATGACTATTCTATTTTCCATTTAGCCATGGATTTCTCTGATTACATACTTTACACAACTCTTTCAGAATTCCTCATTGGTAATGTATTGAAATCTGCATATGGCCACCATGAATGTCTCTAATTGCCTTTGGTTTATCCCCAGTTTCTTTCTACAAAGTGACAGATATTGTTCCTATTAAGACATAATGCAGATTTTGGGTTCCAAAAAAATAATACCTGGAAACAGAACTGGGGAAGGGAATACACCATATAATACACTCACATGGGATATACTTGGATGGTCCAAATTGTTATGATTATGGTATCATTACTTTCCCTTCACTTTTGAAAATTTTGCAGCAAACCTGGTCTGTGTAAAGTATCCCAAAGTCCAGTTTTCAGGATTTGTGTTTAGTTGGCTGTGACTGTATGATAAGTGCTTTCTGGAAGGCAGCAATGGTAAACTTAGGAGTTCATTGGAATCGTTTACTTTCTCCTAATTTATATTGGGCCATTTCAAAGTCTGTGCTTTTCAATGGGCTTCCCTCATCATGGCCTTGGAGCAGCTGCTTTGGGAGAATTCTAATGAATGTAGTGTATGGAAAGTTCAGAGAATGAAATAAAAAAGGATAAGAAAGTTACAATGAAAGGTAATTATGCTAAAGATAAACACAATGAAATCTCATTTACCAAAAATAATAAATAACTAATTCCCAAATACTTTCAATATACAGCAAACTTTCAAATTTTAATTGTTACCAAAGTAACTGTCCTGTTCTAAACACAAACTATGAAGGAAAGAATGTTTCCCCTACTTGTACATATGTTACTTTATCAAAGCATGCATACTCTTATCAGAGCTACTATGTCTAAATTTAGCTTCCTGACCTTAAAATACACATTGTATAATTTGGAAAGCACCAAGGCAGGACAAGGGTTAGGTATAACAAAAAAGAATAGATTTCTACTGCTTAGAAAAACAAAATCAAACCAAACTTTAGTAAAGTACTGCAGATCTCAATGGGAACAGGAAGAAGTAAACAACACAAATTGTGTCTCCTAATATTTGCTGAAGGAGATTCCATTAAATGTTGAAGTTGAATTGCCTAAAGGCTTATATAGTTTCTAAATAGCAATAATACTTACATGGGTTTGAAATAAAAGAAAAGAAAATCGGATGTTATGAGGAATGGAGTTATTTTCTGTCCTTAAAGGTTATTTTTCTTCACTTTTGCATTTCCTCTTATTTCCTGATGAGGCATGTTACATAGTTATGCTATTGGTGACAAGCTGAATTGAAGGTTTTTGTTGTCTTGTTTTTTCCCAAGGGATCAGGTTTTAATCTCAGGTACAACTGGAAAACTATTCTTGAGAAAATCATCTCTCTCTCTCTCTCTCTCTCTCTCTCTCTCTCTCTCTCTCTCTCTCTCTCTCTCTCTCTCTCTCTCTCTCTCCTTTCTGTCATTCTCTCTCTTGCTTCTTTCTCTCTCTCTCTCTGTTTCTATCTCCGTCTCCCTGTCTATCTCCATCTGTCTCTAGCTCTTTGTGTCTTTGGGTCTTTCTATTTTTCTTTATCTCTCTGACTCTCTCTGTTTCTCTGTCTCTCTGTCTCTGTATCTTTCTCAATATGTATCCTATGTACCTGTAAACTTCATTCCATAAAATTCTCAGAAATGTTTTCTTTAAAAATTCACTTATGTAAATTTTCAACCACTATCCATACTTGAAAAGTACTTTTTTCCTACTCAGTTAAATGTGCTGTTTAAAAATTCACTGAAAGGGGGACATTAGAAAAATTTTTTTTTTACTCCCTTCATCACTTTACAACTGAGGAAAGTAAAGGACGAAGAGGTAAATAACTTGCTAAGATGGCATAGTTAATGGGTAGCAGGGCTCGATTTTAACTAAGGTACTACTTTCACTTCAAATCTACTGTCTTTCCAATTATTTGTTTAAAAATATAGCAAGAGAAAACTAACTTGAATAAAAATGAAAAGAAGTTAAAATCTATTTTTTAAAGTAAAAAAAGTCTTTATGTTAATTGTTTTATTTTGGGGCATACATTTAAAAAAATTTTTGAAAATGAACACATATATCAATGTCAAAGGGCAAATAGAAATTGGTGTCTTTATAACTGCAGCTAATGGTTTGAGCAGAAGAAATCCTAAAATAAAAATATACATTTAATTTATATCATCTATGATTCATGGCAAAGTCTGTTCATATGGTAATTTTGACCTAGGAAGGATTAGAAAATATGACAAATTGTACAAAAAACTCCTGCTGTCATCAGGTTTCCATTTCAATTTCTTGACCAAGGAAGATCTGATTAATTTCTGAGTAGTTCAGATAAGCACTTGATGCACATTCCTTTATTTTTTTTTTACTTTGAAAAATAGACATTTATTTATTTAACTTTTTATATTCATTTTCACAAAATTTTGGGTTCCAAATTTTCTCCCCATTTATCCCCTCCTCACACCCCAATACACCAAGCATTCTAATTTTCCCTATCACCAATCTGCCCTCTCTTCTATCATCCCTCCCTTCTCTTGTCCCCATCTTCTCTTTTGTCCTGTAGGGCCAGATGACTTTCTATTCCCCATTACCTGTATTTCTTATTTCCTAGTAGCAACAACAATACTCAACAGTTCTTCCTAAAACTTTGAGTTCCAAATTCTCCCCATCCCTCCCTCCCCACCCGTTCCCTTTGGGAAGGCAGGAAATTCAATATAGGCCATATCTGTGCAGTTTTGCAAATGATTTCCATAATAGTCATGTTGTGTAAGACTAACTGTATATCCCTCCATCCTATTCTGCCCCCCATTGTTTCTATTCTGTCTTTTGATCTTGTCCCTCCCTGAGTGTTGACTTCGAATTGCTCCCTTCTCCCATTGCTCTCCCTTCCATCATCCCTCCCTCCCTGCTTATCTCCTTCTCTCCCACTTTCCTGTACTGTAAGATAGGTTTTCATACCAAAATAAGTGTGCATTTCACTCCTTCCTTTAGTCAAATGTGATGAGGGTAAACTTCATGTTTTTTTTTTCTCAGCTCTCCTCCTTATCCCTCCACTAAAATGTCTCCTGCTTGCCTCTTGAATGAGAGATATTTTACCCCATTCCATTTCACCCTCTCTCCTCCCACTACATTTCTCTCTCACCATTTACCTTAATTTCTTTTAAGATATGGTCCCATCCTATTCAATTCACTCTGTGCTCTCTGTCTCTGTGTGTGCATGCATGCATGTACATGTGTGTGTGTGTATGTGTGTGTGTGTGTACGTCTGTGTGTGGTCCCACCAACTACTCAGATACTGAAACGTTTTAAGAGTTACAAATATTGTTTTTCCATGTAGGAATGTAAACAGTTCACCTTTGGTAAGTCCCTTATGACTTTTCATTGTTGTTTACTTTTTCATGCTTCTTCTCATTCTTGTGTTTGAAAGTCAAATTTTCTTTTCAGCTCTGGTATTTTCATCAAGAATGCTTGAAAGTCCTCTGTTTCATTGAAAGAGCCATATTTTCCCGTGAAGTATTGTACTCAGTTTTGCTGGGTTCTTGGTGATTCTTGGTTTGAGTCCTAGTTCCTTTGACTTCTGGAATATCCTAATCCACACCCTTCCATCCCTTAATGTAGAAGCTGCTAGATCTTGTGTTATCCTGATTTTATTTCCACAATACTGGAATTGTTTCTTTCTAGCTGCTTGCAATATTTTCTCCTTGACCAGGGAACTCTGAATTTGGCCACAATGTTCCTAGGAGTTTCTCTTTTTGGATCTCTTTCAGGTGGTGATCGATGGATTCCTTCAGTACTTACTTTGCCCTCTGGTTCTAGAATTTCAGGGCAGTTTTCCTTGATAATTTCATGGAAGATGATGTCTAGGCTCTTTGTTTAATCATGGCTTTCAGGTAGTCCCATAATTTTTAAATTGTTTCTCCTGGATCTATTTTCCAGGTCAATTGTTTTTCCAAGGAGATATTTCACATTCTCTTCCGTTTTTTCATTCTTTTGGTTTTGTTTTATGACTTCTTGCTTTCTCAGAAAGTCATTAGACTCCATCTGTTCCATTCTAATCTTGAGAGAACTATTTTCTTCAATGAGTTTTTGAATCTCTTTTTCCATTTGGCTAATTTTGCTTTTGAAAGCATTCTTCTCCTCATTGGCTTTTTGAACCTCTTTCACCAATTGAGTTACCCTATTTCTCAAGGTGTTATTTTCTTCAGCATTTTTTTGGGTCTCCTTTACCAAGGTATTGACCTGTTTTTCATGCTTTTATTGCATCTCTCTCATTTCTCTTCCCAGTTTTTCCTCCACCTGTCTAACTTGATTTTCAAAATCCTTTTTGAGCTCTTCCATGGCCTGAGCCCACCAGACATCCACCTCAGATATCTGGGATAGAGAGGCCCCGACCTCCACGTCTTTCCCTGATGGCAAGCATTGTACTTCCTCATCAGAAATGAAAGGAGGAAGGAACATCTCTTCCTCAAGAAAGTAGCTCTCTATGTTCTTATTTTGCTTCCTTTTTCTGGGCATTTCCCCAGCCAGTTACTTGACTTCTGAGATTCCTTTCCACCCCTGCCTAGATCTGCCCAGCTAGTGCTTTGGGTCTGAGATTCAAATGCTGCTCCCCATCCTCAGGGCTTTCAGTGGAGGGCTTGGCTGCTATTCAATGTCAGCTTAAGTTCTGGTGCTCAGGTGGGGGCAGGGCCACCTCCCAGTCTCAGTTCCCTCAGGGGGTTTATGCAGAGACCTTCAGTAATGGCCCTGAGCTCCTGCCTGCTGCCCCAGGAATTCCGGGCCACTGCTGCCTCTGCCGCTGCCTCCTGAGGAGGTCCGAGTCACAGAGACACCCCGCTCCCCTCTCGGCCAGCTCAGACATCTCTCTCACTGACCTGTGGCGCCTGTGGGTGGAGGGACCTTCGCGGCTGCTGGAGGTTCCATCCCTGAAGCCTGCTCGGATCTGCTCATCTGGGGCTGTGTGGCCAGGGCAGCACAGAGGTGAGCTCCATGTCCGGAGCATGACAGACCCCCTAGGGATGGCTTTCCAGGGCTCTCTGGAACGGAAATCTCTTCCACTGTGTTTCTGCGCAGCTTGCAGTGATCCAGAATTTGTGGGGAGTTCTTTTTACAGGAAATTTATGGGCTGTGGATTCAGAGCTAGCATACGTGAGTCATTCTACTCTGCCATCTTGGCTCCTCCCCCTGCACATTCCTTTCTAAAGAAAATTAGTAACTCTAATACATTTAATAAAATATTGATTACATCTAAATAAATATCAAGGAAATATCATCCTTATAATAAAATAACTACTAGTTCGCACAAACCACAAACCTCTAGTATATCATATTTGCATTAATTATAATATATAGATAAAATTCAGAAAACAATTCAGTAGATTACAGAGATGAAGAAAGCAGCTATCAGTTTAGTTGACTAATTCCAAACCTATTTCTTTCACTATCAGTTGTGACTTAAAGCAAGAAAATAAGTTTCTTTCTAGAGATGAGAATACTGATATTCATGAAGTTCTGTAAACATCAATGATTAAGGTTTTTCACATTGTCTAATCAACTAAATTTATTTGAATCTTATAGTATGCTACAAAACATTTTGGAAAAAACACTAAAATCTAGGATTCATATGACAATGTTTGTGTTCTACAGGCATTGTTTTGCTACTTAAATATAATGTAGTTTATGTTGTTCAAAGTTGAAGTTGATTCAGAACCCCAAGATTTCCAGCCTATTGAATGGTAGACAAAAGCCACTGGGTCACAACAAAGCTTTAGGCTCCACACAATTGAGATTGGTTCATCTTATTCAAAAATACCGCCTGATGATAATCTCTCCCAATTCTTTTAAATAATAATATTATCTATTACACACATACATACTGCATGTATAGATAGACAAGATAGATAGATAGATAGACAGATGGATAGATATAGAGATAGAGACAAAGATAGATAATTGGCATACACAGAAGACTTGCTGCACATACACATACTCATATACCCACACATGTACACACACATATACATATATACACATATACGTGCATACACATACACATAGGCAGACATACAAACATGCATATTTACACACACATATATATGCATATACATACATGCATACACCCACACATATATACATACACACATAAATGTGTGTGTATATGTATATAAGTATGTGTATGTATATATCTATCTATATCTATATAGATATCTCTCTACACACACACACACACACACACACACACTCTTCAGAGCCAGAGGGCATGACCCCTAGTGACCCAGTGCCTCATTATCAATCAGCAAAATGTGTAGACCTTCATAGGAAACAAGCCTCCCCTAATTAAGTCTCCTTCAACAGCCCAACCTGAAGCCTATCAATGGGCAGAGAAGATTTTTAACTCCCATTACAATAGATAGATGGATGGATGGATGGATGGATGGATGGATGGATGGATGGATGGATAGATGGATAGATAGATAGATAGATAGATAGATAGATAGATAGATAGATAGACAGATAGATAGACAGATGATAGATAGGTACAGCTGTATGTAATGCTTTCAGGTTTGTAAAGCACCTTACATACAGTATTATCCCATTTGATCCTTACAACAACTCTGTTAATTAAGTGCAATTATCATCCCTATTTTACACAGGACAAACTGAGGCCAAGGGAATTTATGTAGCTTTTTTAATGTTACACAGCTAAGATTTGAACTCAAATCTGAGGCAGAATTTGAATTCCATATCTTCTGATTCAAGGTTTTACATTCTATCCACTGTGCTACCTATATGTATTTAACTGTGTCTATTCCTCTGTTCCTCTTTGTTTGGCTAAAAGACTAAGTCTGAATGTCCTTATGTCTTAAATGGGGTTTATAAAACCTACACGACACACCTCAAAATGTATTGAGCACCAAATGAGATAATATGGAAGAAAGTACTATAAAACTGGAAATATACTTAGCACACTCTTAAATATTCACTTCTTGGTAATATGGTTATTTAGTATTAGTAGTGTAAAATCATAGTCTCATATTTGAAGCAGACCTCAGAGGCTCTTAATAGTGGAGGTACCTACTAAGGCAGCAGCTATTGACCTCTATTGACCCACAATATGGGTATCCAAGTGTAGCTCAATGTGGACTAAATTGTAATTGGGAAATATTTAACAAAATCAATATAAATATAATAAAACAGATGTTGATGCAATTTGTGCCTTTTTAAGTCACTATGCTTCCACAAGGATACTTATGTATAATTTGGTGGCCCCCATTTCTATTTGAGTTTGACTGTAGAGAATCTTGAGGGATTTGAAAGAACCCCTTATCAAGAGTTCCCCTTCTCCAAGGGAGAATGATAGCTGACCTGAGAAGTTAAGTGATATATCGTTCTCAGACGCACATCCTTGAATTTCACTGTTAAAGTTCCAGAAATCAGGGCCCCTGCTACACAGGATAATATTCTGAGAAAAGAGGCCCTAAGGCCTCTCTTGCTACTTATGATGATCTATTCTCTTCTCATGCCTCAATCGCTACCCCTTTGGTTTTTTTTTGTTTTTTCTTTTTAATAAATCAGCACCCTATCCCCTGATTTGTTGGCTCAGTATGTCTAGAATAAACCCAGCTTGTTCACTTGTTCAGGCTACTCTGTCCCACCTGTCTTTTCATCCTGACTCTGTGCGCCCCATAACCACCGTGGACCTGCCCAACTGCGCTGGCCACAGCATTTGACATTGCTTCTCTAAAATACTCCATAGATGGACAAGAATCCTTTCTATACCATACGTGATAAACAACATATTCTTCAAATTATTACTTAAGGAACTTGCTTGAGGGGTATCACAGCACTGTGTAAGATATCCTTTGTTCCTAATTTTGTCCTCTGGGGTCAAGCAGGGCAATCCTGATCTCCCTTCATTGTAACAGCTGTTAAATTACATACTAAGAGCTATCATACTTTTTGTCTTCTCTTTTGAAGGCTGAATATCTGAAGTTCCTCTCACCAATCATCATATTACATGAATTATAGGTACTTCCCCATTCTATTTGCCTTCTTCCAGATTTGCACAAGTTTATAAATTTATTTCTGAAAACATAGTGCTGAAAGGTGGGAGAGAAGATGGTGTGTTAGGGGCAGCAATCCAGCTGAATACTTTCAATACTCTCTTCCAAAGAACTTTTAAATAATTCCTCAAATCAAATTTTGGTGTAATAAAAGGTCATGGTGAGATATTTTTCCTGACTAAGAAAACTTAGGAGATTGGCAGGAGAGATAGAGGACTATCCTGACCACATTCATATGGGGCAAAAGTGATGTTAGCAGTGGCTTCAGGAGATCTCAACCCAGAGGGAGTAAAGGGTAGACAACTGGTCAGAGAGAGATTATAAGAAACCAATGCTGGCACTGTATACAGGTGGAGCTGATTGGCAATTCTATTGGCCAGATACAGTTTTGGATTTCAGTTCCACTGTAGAGAGACAGGCTTATGATTGTCATAAGGGTGCATAAGTTCTTATCACAGTTTCCAGGTAAAGAGGAATGCTACTATTTGTGCCTGAAGTTGACCAGGAGCTCTTCATAGGTAAAGACCAAAATATAGATAAGAAGAATAATGATTACACCTTTCCCCAGATCACACCACCTTGGAAGTTCTGAAAACTTGCAAGCCTCCACAGCTTGTTCTGAAAAGAGCAGCACAAAAAATCCCTGAAGCTTAGGAGAGTGCGTTCTTAACCTACAAGTGAGCAGAGTCCAACTTTAACATAATGTTCATGAAAATATAGGCTCTAAATATGAAAACATCAACAACAGAAAATAAACATAACCATCAAAAATACCAGGAAAGTAAAGACACAAACTTAACCATCAAAAACACCAGGAAAGTAAAGACGCAAACTCAGAAGAAGACAATAATGTAGAAACAAGTACAAACAAAGCCTCACAGAAAAAAAAAATAATTAGACAAAAGACCAGCAAGTATTCCTAGAAGAGTTCAGGAAGGACATGAAAAAGTAGAGTAAAAGCTGGGAAAAGAAATGAGAAGAATGCAAGATATTATAAAAGGGAGTTAACAGTTTGCTAAAAAAAAAAAGAGGCACAAAATTACAGAAGAAAATAAATCTTAAAAAAAAACCACAACTGTTCTAATGTTTAAAAAAAGCACGGAAATCACCAAAGAAAAGAACTCCTTAAAAATCAGAATGCAGTTTTAAAAAAAACTGACTGAATAAAATAATTCTTTAAAAATTGGACCTGGACAAGTGGGAGTTAATGATTCTGGGGGACATCAAAGAACATTAAAACAAAGTCCAAAAAATGAAAAAAATAGAAAAAAATGTGGAATATCTCATCAGAAAAAAAAAAAAACATAACCTGGAAAATAGGTAGAGGAGAGATAATTAAAAAATTTTTGGACTACAGGAAGCCATGACAGAAAAGAGCCTAAACATCATATTTCATGAAATCATAATGGAAACTGACTTGGTATTTTGGATCCAGAGGATAAAATAAAAATTGAAATAATCTTTCTGAAAAGGATCCCAAAATGAAAACTCCCAGGAATATTGTAGCCCAATTCCAGCGACTATAGATCAAGGAGAAAATATTGTGAGCAGGAAGAGCAAAACAATTCAGATATCATGAAGCCACAGTCAGGATCTCAAAGGATTGAACAATTTCCATGTTAATGGAACAGAGGGATTAGAATATGATATTCCCAAAGACAAAGGAGTTGGAATTACAACAAAGAATAACCCACCCAGGAAAAACTGAACAGAATCCTTAAGGCGAAATAATGGAAATTTAATGAAAGAGAACTTTCAAGTATTGCTAATGAAAATATCAAAGCTGAATAGAAAATTTGACATTCAAATGGAAGACTTAAAAAAAGAATAAAAAGGGAAATCATAGATGACACAAAAAGGTGAAATTGTTTGTATTTCTAAATGGGAAGACAATAATGCAATTCCTAAGAATGTTATCATTATTAGAGCAGTAAAATGTTTACATAGATAGAGAACATAGATTTGAGTCAATCATATTGGAATGATTTCCGCCCCTCTCCCCCAAAAACAATGAAGGGTTGAAAATAAAGGATGCACTGAGAAAAGGGAGAGGGGAGAGGTAGAAGAGGGGAAACCTTACACAAATGAGTCATGCAAGAAAGATTTTCTTTTTATATTGCAGGGTAAAACATGGTGGTTGTGGTGGGCAATGTTGAGTCTCACTCTCACTGGAATTAATTTAAAGGGGATGAATATTTATACATAATCAGTTGTGTGTAGAAATCTACTTTCCTCAATAGGGATATAAGAAAGGAAGGGAACAAGAGAAATTAGTGAGGGTATGATAAAAGAGAAAGAGCAATTTAGGGGAGGCAGAGAAGCTTAAGAGACTTTTGAGGCAGTATGAGATAAATAGAAAGAGAAGAAGAAGCAGAAGGACAGAAGTGAAGGAAAATACTCAATAATCATAATTGTGACTGTAAATGTGATGAGCTCACCTCCAAAACAGAAGCAGATAGTAGAATCCAGAATCCAATATGTTGTTTACAACAGAAAAGCTTTAAACAGAAAGACAGATACAGAATTAAAATGAAGAGCTGGAGCAGAATCTATTGTGCTTCAGTCTAAGTAAAAAAAAAAAGCAGGGGAAGTAATCTGATCTCAGACAAAGCAAAAGCAAAATAGACCTAATTAAAAGTGATACTTCGGAAACTGCTCTTTGCTAAAAGGTACTGTGGACAATGAAATAATATTAAACATTTTTACATCAAATTTCTCTAATAAAGGCCTCATTTTTCAAATACATAGAGAACTGCGTCAAATTTATAAAAATTAGTCATTCCCCAATTGTTAAATAGTTAAAGGATATGAACAGCCAGTTTCAAAAGACAAAATCAAAGGTATCTAGAGTTATATGAAAAAACCTTCTAAATTGCTAGAGAAATGTGAATAAAGCAACCCCCCAGGTACCACTTCACACCTATTAGAACTGACCAATGGTGGCAAGGATGAGGGAAACTATGAACACTAATGAACTCTTCATGAATTAGTGAGCTGTTCCAACCATTCTGGAGAACAATTTGGAACTATGCCCAAAGGATTTTTGAACAGTGCACACTCTTTACCTCAGCAATACCATTACTAAATCTGTATCCCACAGAAATCAAAATAAGAAAGAAAAAAAAAGACGTCACAAAAACTAATTGAGTTTTTTTTTGTAGTGGTAAAGAATTGTAAATCGAAAATGTTCATCAATTGAGGAATGACTGAATGAGTTGTAGCACATAATTTTTATGGAGAACTACTGTGCTTTAAGCAAGAATGGAGGGGGTGATTTCAGAGAAAAAAATCTCACAGCAAGAGAACCTGATATAAATTGAAATGAGAGGAGCAGAGCCAAGATGGCAGAGCGTAACAGGGCCTGCTACAACTCTCCCCTCAAACACCTTAAAAACCCTGTAAAATGACTCTAAACAAATTCTAGAGCAGCAGAAGCTGCAAAATGACAGATTGAAGCAAATTTCTAGCTGAAGATAATCTGGAAGGTCAAAGGGAAGGTTCTATCACACCAGACTGGGAGTGGAGTGCAGTTCTGCATGGGTTATACCCACAAGGACAGAACAGGAACAGGCTTTACGGGACTGAATCTCTGGGGACTGTTTTGGACTCCTGACTTCTTAACCCATAAGTGCTAAAACAGCTTCAAAGGTCAGTGGGAAGGGTCTCTCACTAGTCTGAGAGGAGAGTGTGGTCCAGACCAGCCCCAAACCCAGGCTTGGTCCCAACATCAAACCTTTGACTGTAGTCACTGCTGAAGCAGAGGCTGCTTCTGGAGCCCTCCACTTAACAAGCTCAAAAGTCAAGTAATTGGTTGGGAAAATGAGCAAACGGGGACAAAAAGAAGTAGACTATAGATTCTTACTTCATCAGTGAAGAGGTATTTTTACATGCCATTGGTGATGAGAAAGATCAAAACGTACAACCAGAAGACAACAAAGTCAAAGCTCCTGCATCCAAAGTCTCGAAGAAAAATATGAATTGGTCTTAGACCCTGGAATAGCTCAAAAAAATACTTTGAAAATCAAATAAGAGAAGGAGAAGAAAAATTGGGAACAGAAATGAGAGTGATACAGGAAAATGATGAAAAATGAGTCAACAGTTTGCTAAAGGAATTCCCACTCAATGCTGATGCAAATAGCAACTTTAAAATTAGACTAACTCAAAAGACAAAAGAGGTCCAAAAATCCAATGAGGAAAAGAATGCTTGAAAAAGCAGAATGGGCCCAATGGAAAAATGGTCCAAAAGCTCACTGAATATAATAATTCTTTAAAAATTAGAATTGAGGAAATGGAAGCTAATGACTTTACAAGAAATAAAAAAATCATATAAACAAGACCAAAAGAAAGGAAAAAAGAAGACAATATGAAATATCTCATTGGAACAACAACTGTCATGGAAAATGGATCCAGGAGAAAAAATTTAAAAATTATTGGACTACCTGAAATCCACAATAAAACAAAAGAGCCTAGACATAATTTTTCAAGAAATTATCAAGAAAAACTACTCTGATAGTTTGAACCAGAGGGAAAAAATAGAAATGGAAAGAATCCACTGATCACTTCCTGAAAGAGATCCCAAAAGAAAAATTCCTAGAAATATTGTAGCCAAATTCCAGAGTTCCCAGATCAAGGAGGAAATATTACAAGTAATCAGAAAAAAACAATTCAAGTATTGTGGAAACACAATCAGGATAACACAAGATTTAGCACTTTCTCGCCAAGGGATCAGAGGGCTTGGGATATAATTTTCCAGAGGTCAAAATAGATAGGATTAAAACCCAGAATCACCTACCTAGCAAAACTGAGTATAATACTTCAGGGGAAAAAATGGAATTTCATTGAAATAGAGGGCTTCCTAGCATTCTTGTTGAACAGACAAAAACTGAATAGAAAATTTGACTTTCAAATACAAGAATAAAGAGAAACATCAAAAAGTAAACAAGAAAGAGAAACCATAAGGGACTTATTAAACTATTTATATTTCTACATGGAAAGATGATATCTGTAACTCATGAGACTTTTCTCATTGTTAGGGCAGTCGGAGGGAATATATGTTTGTGTTCTGTATATGCATATATATATATATAGGTGTATATGTGTGTATATATATATATTATTTATCATTTGTATATCAGTATATATGTATATACATATACATATAAAATACAAGTTTTTCTGTCTATCTCTTTATATATGTATATGGAGACAGACAGAGAGAGCACAGAAGGTAAGCTGAAGATGAAGACATGATATCTAAAAAAGAAAATTAAAGGTTGAGAGGAATGTACTAGGAGAAAAAGAGAGGTAGAATGTAGTAAATCAGCTAACATAAAAGAGGAAGAAAAAGCTTCTATTGTGGAGGGAAAGAAGGAGAAAGTAAGAGGGACTTTGTGAGCCTACCTTTCATAGGATTTGGCTTCAGGAGGGAATAACATACATACTCAATTGGGTATGGAAGTGTATCTCAAAGGAGAGAAATGAATAAATGGAGGACAGGACCGGATAGAAGGAAATACAGGTAGTCTTTCACAACATCACTGTTATGGAGGTGTTTTACATGAACACACATGTATAAGCTTTATAGAATTGCTTGCCTTCTCAGTGAGGGTGGGTGGAAGGAGTGAAGTGAGAGAATGTGGAACTCAAAGCTTTAAAAATGCATGTTATAAAATGAATCTTAGAGGTTGTTTTTACATGCAACCAGGACATAAGATATATAAGCAATGGCATATAGAAATCTATCTTAACCTGACAGAAAAATAAAAAGGAAGGGGATGAGGGCAGTGATAGAATGGAAGGGGATTGGAGGAAAGGGAAATTAGAATTCATGCTCTCCTGGGGGGAGATGGGGAGAAAATTTAAAATTCAAAATTTTGTGGAAGTGAATGTTGAAAACTGAAAATAAATATATTTGGAAAAAATATAGTGAAATGAGAATTGGGAGATTTTTGTGCAGAGTAACAGCAATGTTGTCTTGAACTGATGAAGAAAAAATGGTATCCACCTCCAGAGAGAGAACTGGTGGACTCTGAGTACAAACTGAAGTGCCATTTCTCACTTTGCTTAATCATTTATTTTTGATTTTTTTAAATGGCTTATATGAAAATATTTTGCATGAGTTTACCTGTAATTGACTTCCTTGACTTTTTAGTGCTTACAGAAGGGTGTGTAAATGAGAGAAAGAATCTGAAACTCAAAATTTAACAAGAAAATAATGTTAAAGATAAATAATAAAATTTTCAAAATATAGTGCCCAAAATTGACCCCCATAATCCAGTCAGCCACAGGCTTTCAGGTCCTTCTTGTTTGATGTAAATAATTCTCTGTCCATGGAACTAAAATGAGATCACATGCCCTAGCCCCGTAGAAATGATCCTCTAAATAACAGAGCTTCCCAGTTACAGATAATCTTCTCTAAACCACAAAAGTCAGTAAGCATATATTAAGCATTGTGTGTGGGCACTATGATAAACATGAAAGGAATGACATGAAAAAGATACAATGATAATAAAGAATCTTTCTCTGAGGATAATTGATTCAAATTTTTTTTTTTAGTTTTTTATAAAACATCAGGTTATCCTGAATTGATTATATATACTGGTCTTGGACTCAGGAAAATCTGGGTTCAAAATGTGACAGTAAGGCTATTGTGATTACAGTCAAGATATAATTTCAATTACTCAAGCAATTTTCCACAACTATAAGCTACAGATGTGAAAGTTACCTCCTTGATGTCAGGAAATTTTATTTTCTTTGTGTCCCTAGTGCCTTGGGGATAAGTGCTAAATAAATGCTTGTTGAATTGAATTGAAAAGAACCAGATGTAAATCTGTCCTGGTGTACAGTTTCTACACTGGGACTTTCCCATAGCAATGAAATTTGATCAAAAAAAAATCTAAAATTAGCTTTTAAAACTTTAGGGATTCCCCCCCATCATTTCCTGAATCTCATTGTTCCAAGAATGTGCTATTTATTCACATGAAAAAATATATTTTATACATTCCAAGTCCTATTATAAATATTTTAAAAACCTATGGCTATATGATAGTGAGAAAGTATCCTGTTAAAAAGTATAAAGATTCTTTACAAACACACATGGATAGATGCACAAGTGCAGAAGCGCACACACACACGCACAAACACATACACGCATCCCTTAAGATTATGGCATTTAAAATTTGTCTCCTCTCTATGCTAGTGAACTCATTAACATAACTCAGTTTTATAATCAAGATACTGTTAGCTTATTAACTGCAATGATAGGTTACACTTAACACAGACTATCTGTGGATAGAAAATAGAATATTTCATGAAAAAACACTTTTCCTTAGCAGACAATGAAGACTATATTCCTAGAGAGATGCATTACAAAACCAAATTTTGCACTTTACTGGATTTCTAATAGCTCCAGCACTCATTGGAATAGATAGTGGTTTTCTCAGCAGGAAAAAGAAGTGTTTCATTCTTAAATAGCTAACAGATCTATTGAAATTCTGATTTTTCAATTTTCTTTTACTTAGCGTAAAGTATTATTTTAACTTTTATCATTTCTCCCCCATTGGGTCGGTTCTTTTTATCTCCCGATGTCCTGGATTATTTTGACTTCTGGGATTTATTTTTTTCTCTTATGCTTTGAGATTAAAATATTCTAGACTTTCTTTCATTGTGGTCTTTGTTTCCCTGTTTTACTCCTGTGGGTCTTCCTTCTCCGTACCTCAATAAGTACTTATTCTGCGTGACTTGCCTGCCTAATAGCATAGATATTGCTAAGATTGAAAACAATAGGTCTAAGATAAGGTGTTTGTGTTCTTTCCTGGCTAGAGACAAACTTTAAAAACTTTTGGGGTTAAAGCTGTAGATTATGTCTAACAAATTCAGAGTTCATATTCAGTGAATAATAAATAACATAGAGAGTTCAATAAATAATACATAGTGTTTACTGTGTGGCAGACACTGTGCTAACCTTACAATTATTAAATCATTTGATTCTCACAATAACTCTGAGGTAGGTTTTATTATTCTTCCCACTTTACAGATGAGCAAACTGAGGCAAAGAGAGCTTAAATGATCTGCATAGGGTTATACAGCTAATAGTACGTTATAACTCTTTGTAGTAGTCAACATCCATATAAGTGTATGTATACACACTTTTTATATTGTATATAAAATATTTTTGTATTTTTCTTTTATATAAGGCAAGAGAAACTCATTATAATTCAGAAATAAATATAAACGGCACAATGTTCCACGGGAGTCTTTAATGACTAGAAGGTCTTGCTTTACTCCCACACACACACACACAAATGTTTTGGACAGAAAAGGGGATGTGAAGATGAGAGAAAGGGGAAAAGGGAGTGGGTAGAAGAGAAAAGTGGGGGAGAAGGAGGGATAGGCTATTTGACATGAAAACAGAAGACGAGTTGAAATGCTAGTTCTCATAGCTATTAGTTGGGTAACCCCAAGAAAGCCACCTAACTTCTCTTAACCTGTTTCCTCATCTGTAAAATTAGATTAGTAGAATTTATAGTATCTGTTTCATGGATTTATCAGAAAATAATTTTGTAAATCTTAAAGCACTCTATACATTTGAATCATTAATAGTCTAAATTATGATATCGCTGAAGATAAAATATAGTATAATTATATCATCCCATTATATAGGGAAGACAATTTAGAGATTAGTGGTTTCTCTAGATCATTTCTGCTCTCCCAAACTTGGGGTCTGGTTCCAAATCACAAAGCCATTCTGATTTCATGAAGAGATTAGTAAAGAGAAAGAACAAGGATTGGGGAAGATGCTAAAAGAGAAATGACATTTTTTACATAAACTTTTTTCTAAACAACAAATAAAGAGGTGACATCTCTTATTTAGATAAAAAGGATAGACAAAAGGATAGATAAAAGTCCACGAAATGCAGAATTGAATTCTGATCATTAAAAGTGGTGTACAGGAAGCAAAAGACTTGTTCCAGTTTTCTAGTAGTCTAGTTAGGTAGTCATCCAGGAGTGAATAATGGCATTATCTTACCATGTCCCAGGTTCCTCTAATTACTCATATGTTATATTTCACAAATCCATCTTAAGTTCAGTTCATACTTCATCTCTACTCTCCCACTGACTCTTGGGAAATTTTCAGATATAGCTCATGACTCATTTCAATTAAAATTCTTAACTGTCCCAGCTGCACAAAAGGTGAAAGGTAAATTCACTCACATAACAATTTCATTACATTCACTGCCTGAAATGGAAAAATAATCCATCCATCATCCAACAAGCACTTATTAAGTGTCTATTGTATGTCAGGCACTTTTCTAGGTACTAGAGATAAAAAGACAAAAATGAAAGTCTCAACCCTGAAGGAGCTTGCATTGCATGGGGGAAATAACATATAGGTGTGTATAAGATTTATACTAAATAGATAAAATGTGATAGGTTGTGGGGGGAGGGAGGAGGACTAGAAGTTGGAGGAATTTGGAAAGCCTATATCCAGGAAGTGAAACTTGAGCTGAGTCTTCAAGAACATTAAGACCTCCCATTCAGCTGCTGACAGATACTTGGGGTTAGCTATTGCCATGAGGAACCTTGTAAATGCTTTGAGCTCATACATTTAATCCTCCCAAAGGTACTCAAGTGGGAATTACTCCCTCCTTTTACTGCCTGCAATCAGGTGAACCAAGATGCTTTGTTTGATTAAGGGAAAGATATTCCATTCTCTGTCAGCAACTCAGAGAAAATAGGGGAAAAAGAAACTCCATTTTTAGTTATCTTTGTATTATATTTGAAGCACATGGATATGTGTTGTATTCTTCCTGGAAGGGCATAAATCCACTGAGGTCAGAATCTGTTTTCTCCTTTAGTTTTCTATCAATAGAAAGTGGTACACTGTATGTGCTTAATAAATGTTATTGGATTTAATTGAGTAGGGTTTAATTGGCTAAAAAGTTACTATTGTCCTTCAAAACAGATATATAGACATAATCCTAGATAGGAATTTTTCTACTTCCTCCTTAGAAGGAAAGCTATGGCAAAACTGAACAGAATAGTAAAGAGCAGAGACATTACCTTGCCAAAGAAGGTCCATATAGTCAAAACTACAGTTTATCTGGTAGCAATGTAAGGAAGGCTGTGATACTTGGACTACAAAGAAAATTGAGTACCGCAGAATTGGTGCTTTTCAACTGTGATGTTGGACAGCAATTAGATCAAATCAGTCAATATTTATTCACTGGAAGGACAAATACTAAAATTGAAACTTCAATTCTCTGATCACATAACAAGAAGATGTGACTCATTGGAAAAAGCCCTGATACCAGGAAAGACTGAAGGCAAAAGGAAAAGGGGATGGCACAGGATGAGATGCATAGCGTCATGGAAGGAATGAATATGAACTTGGAAAGACTTTGAGAAATAGAGGAGGATAAAAAAGTCTGGAACATATGGCTCATGGGATTATGAAGAGTTGGCCATGAGAGAACAACAATTGGACCATGATTTGCAAATATTAATTTTCTGAAACTAATTAGAATATAAAACCAGTATAGCTTGTTCAGTATTAATCAAGTACTCAATTCATTTGAGGAGAAAGTTTCGACTTGGAAATCTGTTTTACTCCATTTGAAAATTTTCATCATATCTTTTACATGAGGATATTCACTAGTGGTGTGCCCAGTTCCTCAGGTTCTAATAGATAGATCAGGTTTTTCAAAACTCTTCATTCAATTTTTAGCTAACAGCAAAATAACTCATGACTTTGCATAACAGTAATTTTAAAATAAATATTTTAAAAAATTTAAATAAAATAAAAGCATTTTATTTTAAAACTACTTTCAAGCTAATATTCATGAGTTATTAAGGTATTAGCTTAAAACTGCACTAAAAATTTTGGGCTAACCTGTAAATTGACTTTCAGAAATTATTAATAATTCTATTCAGTGGATTCAGTAGCCCATCTTCAGTAGGATATTTTGCTGTAGGGATTTCACTGATGGCAAAACATCCATTTCTGTTTTCTCACTGCATCACCTCCACATGTAACAGTGCATGTCAGTGATTCTTTTGTGGATTGGTACATGCTGTTGACATTTCCCAGTCAGATGTCCCATCTGCTATTTAAAAATCAAATTTAGAGTTGTTCCTCCAGCTTAATTCATTCATTATCACCTCTAATGATGAGGCCTCTCTTTGATTAGCTGTCTCCAAACATTTCTGGTTAGATAGGTTCTTTCTGCTTTAGTAAATTTGGGTGATTACACATGGATTTTCTATCTATCTGACAGATTGTTAAAGTCAGAACACACGCAGTGCTGTAAACAAAACTCAAACTATGCTATCCTTAGGACAGATCATTTACCTTGAGAATTTTCTTGAGCTCATCATGTTATTTAACTCACACCATTCTGAGCTTAGATATAACATCAAGTTTGAACTGACTCTTTTCTACAGTTTACACTGTCCCCTTCTTAAAAATGTAGCCATAAAAATGTCTGGTGAATCAAGCATCTTATTAAAAAATTTAGCAGTCTAAATAACTATTAAGATGTTTTCTAACAGCTATAGGAAGAGGGTTTTTTGGTGGATTGTCGAGTTCACTTGTCCTGTATTCAACATAAAGCAACAGTAGACCATAGTACCTAACTGTACAGTATTCCATGAGGAGGAATCATGATTCACTAACAAAGGTAAAGCTTTTTAAGGATATTTTACCCCCACAGTACCAAAAGTAGTGACAGATTTCGCTAACATATTGCACCATGTTCTTTCTTACCACAGATTGACATCCATGGGGATGTAGGGCACAGGAAGGAGAGAGGTAGCAAATTTACATTTTACATATGTAACAAAATGAGTTAACAATGAAAAAAAAATACTTCTTCAGTATTTACTATACACCAGGCGTTGTAATTGCATTGAAGATTACTGTTATTAGGACAGAGCCAAGATGGCAGACTATAAGCAGGGAAAGCTCTCATTTCAAATTCCTAAAAAAAAAAAAAAAAAAAAAAAAAATTCTGTAAAAATGACTAAAAATTCTAGAGCAGCAGAAGCCACAAAATGACATTGACACAAATTAACAGTCTAAGACAATCTGGAAGATTGACAAGAAGGGTCTATTTCACTGGGCTGGGAGCAAAGTACAGTTTGGTGTGGGCTTTGCCAGCATGGACAGAGCTACAGCAGGCTTTAGAGGACTGAATGGCTGGCTGATGCTGTGTTTCCCAGACTTCTCAACTCACAGAATTTAAAGTCAGCTTCTAAGGTCAGTGGGAAGATCCCTTACCTGGCTGAGAGGGGAGCATGATCCAGCCCCAGCCCCAGGGTGGCATCAGCCACTGCTGAAGCAGAGGCTGCTTCAGGAGCCCTCCCCTTAACAAAGAACTCAAAAGTAATTGGCTAGGAAAATGCACAAACAGGGGGAAAAAGAAGCAGACTACAGATTCTTACTTTCTAGGTGAAGAGGTATTTTCTTATGTCATTGATAAGGAAGAAGATCAAAACATACAACTAGAAGAAGAAAACAAAGCCAAAGTTCCTGCATCTAAAGCTTCCAAGAGAAATATGAATTGGTCTCAGGTCATAGAAGACCTCAAAAAAGATTTTGAAAATTAAGTAAAAGAAGTGAAGGAAAAATTACAATGAGAAATGACAGCAATGCAAGAAAATAAAGAAAAACAAGTCAACAGCTGGATAAATGAACCCCCTGAAACAGCTTTAAAATTAGACTAACCCAAAAAGACAAAGGGTTTCAAAAAGCCATTTAGGAGGAGAATGCCTTAAAAAAGTAGAATGGACCAAATGGAAAAAAAGAAGTACAAATCTCACTGAACAAAATAGTTCCTTATAAGTTCGGATGAAACGAATGGAAGCTAATGATTTTATGACAAATCAAGAAATTATAAAACAAAACCAAAAGAAAAAAAAGAGATTGTAAAATGTCTCATTGGAAAAACAACTGACCTGGAAAATTGATTCCAGGGAGATAATTTAAAAATTATTGAACTACTTGAAAGTCATGATCAAAAAAAAGAGCCTAGACATCATTTTTCAAGAAATTATCAAGGAAAACTGCCTTCATATTTTGAACCAGATGGTAAAATAGAAATGGAAAGAATTCACTGATCACCTCTTGAAAGAGATCCCATAAGGAGAATTCCTAGGAATATTTTAGCCAAATTTCAGTGGTCATGTCATGGAGAAAATATTACAAGCAGCTAGAAAGAAACAATTCAAGTATTGTGGAAACACAATCAGGGTAACACAAGATTTAGCAGTTTCTACACTAAGCAAGTAAGGGCTTGGAATATGACATTCCAGAGGTGAAAGGAGATAGGCTTAAAATCAAGAATAACCTACCTAGTATAATTGAGTATAATACTACAGGCGGGAAAATGGAACTTCAATGAAATAGAGGACTTCCAAGCATTCTTGTTGAAAAGACGAAAGCTGAATAGAAAATATGACTTTCAAATACAAGAATCAAGAGAAGCATGAAAAAGTAAACAAGAAAGAGAAATCATAAGGAATTTATTAAAGTTGAACTGCTTACATTTCTACATGGAAAGATGATATTTGTAACTATTCATAAGACCTTTCTCAGTATTAGGATAATTGGAGGAAATATATATATATATATATATATATATATATATATATATATATATATATACATACATACACACACACATATATATATATACATACACATATATATATAATTGCAAAATATATGTAATTGCATTGAAGATTACTGTTATTAGGACATACACACACATATATATATATTTATATATAGTGTGTGTGTCCTATACACTCACACATATACAAATATATGTATTTACAGACATCCATACATACATATCTCTGCATATGTATATATCTATATGCATATATGTATATATGTGTATGCATATATGTATGTGAAGGTATGTGTATACATGTGGATGTATATATGTATGTGTGTATATGTATATTTGTGTATATATGTGTATATTTGTGTATATATTTGTGTATATATGTGTGTATATGTATGTGTATATGTATGTGTATACATGTGGATGTGTATATGTATGTGTGTATATGTATATTTGTGTATATCTATTCTATCTATATAGATATAGATTAAGATATATACAGAGAGACAGAGAGAGACAGAGGTCAGAGGATGAGCTGAACATGAGGGGATGATATCTAAAAAAAGAAAATTAAATGCTGAGAGGAATGCACTAAGGGAAAGAGAAAGGGAGAGGAGGAATGTAGTAAATTATATCACACAAAAGAGTCAAGAAAGAGCTTTTACTATGGATGGGAAGAAGGGGAAGATGAGAGGGAATAAGTGAGCCTTCCTTTCATTGGGTTTGACTTCAGGAGGGAGTAACATACACACTCAATTAGGCATGGAAGTTTATCTTATCCTACAGGAAAGTAGGGGGGAAGAGGGTAAGAGAGGGGTATAACAGAAGGGATGGTAGATTGAGGGAAAAGGTAATCAGAAACAAACACTTTGATAAATGGGGCAGGTCGAAAGAGAGGACAGAACAAATGGAGGGCAGGACAGCATAGAGGGAAATATATTTAGTCTTTCACAATGTTACTCTTTTTTTTACATTCATTTTCACAAAATTTTGGATTCCAAATTTTCTCCCCATTTCTCCCC
This sequence comes from Bettongia penicillata ogilbyi, assembly GCA_023548195.1. Classification (NCBI taxonomy): domain Eukaryota; kingdom Metazoa; phylum Chordata; class Mammalia; order Diprotodontia; family Potoroidae; genus Bettongia; species Bettongia penicillata. The sequence continues at coordinate 389,433 of JAJHZJ010000796.1, forward strand.
TCCCCCCACCCCAGTACACTGAGCATTCTAATTTCCCCTATCACCAATCTGCCCTCTCTTCTGTCATCCCTCCCTTCTCTTGTCCCCATCTTCTCTTTTGTCCTGTAGGGACTGATGACTTTCTCTTCCCCATTAACTGTATGTCTTATTTCCTAGTAGCAAGAACAATACTCAACAGTTGTTCCTAAAACTTTGAGTGCCAAATTCTCCCCATCCCTCCCTCCCCACCCATTCCCTTTGGGAAGGCAGGCAATTCAGCAAGGGCCCTATCTGTGTAGTTTTGCAAATGACTTCCATAATAGTCGTGTTGTGTAAGACTAACTGTATTTCCCTCCATCCTATCCTGCCCCCCGTTGTTTCTATTCTATCTTTTGATCCTGTCCCTCCCTGAGTGTTGACTTCAGATTGCTCCCTCCTCCCATTGCCCTCCCTTCCATCATCCCCCACCCTTCTTATCTCCTTCTCCCACACTTTCCTGTATTGTAAGATAGGTTTTCATACCAAAATAGGTGTGCATTTTATTCCTCCCTTTAGTCGAATGTGATGAGAGTAAACCACGTTTTTTTTTCTCAGCTCTCCTCTTTTTCCCTCCACTAAAAAGTCTCCTGCTTGCCTCTTGAATGAGAGATAATTTACCCCATTCCATTTCACCTTCTCTCCTCCCACTACATTTCTCTCTCACCGTTTACCTTAATTTCTTTTAAGATATGATCCCATCCTATTCAATTCACTCTGTGCTCTCTGTCTCTCTGTGTGTGCATGTGTGTATGTGTGGATGTGCATGCACGGGTGTACATGTGTGTGCATGTGTGTATGTGTGTGTGTAGTCCCACCAACTACCCAGACTGAAAAGTTTTAAGAGTTACAAATATTGTCTTTCCATGTAGGAATGTAAACAGTTCGCCTTTGGTAAGTCCCTTATGACTTCTCTTTGCTGTTTCCTTTCTCATGCTTCTTCTCATTCTTGTGTTTGAAGGTCAAATTTTCTTTTCAGTTCTGGTATTTTCATCAAGAATGCTTGAAAGTCCTCTATTTCATTGTATTATACTCAATTTTGCTGGGTAGGTGATTCTTGGTTTGAGTCTTAGTTCCTTTGACTTCTGGAATATCCTATTCCACGCCCTTCCATTCTTTAATGTAGAAGCTGCTAGATCTTGTGTTATCCTGATTATATTTCCACAATACTGGAATTGTTTCTTTCTCGCTGCTTGCAATATTTTCTCCTTGACCAGGGAACTCTGAATTTGGCCACAATGTTCCTAGGAGTTTCTCTTTTTGGATCTCTTTCAGGCGGTGATTGATGGATTACTTCAATACTTACTTGCCCTCTGGTTCTAGAATATCAGGGCAGTTTTCCTTGATAACTTCATGAAAGATGATGTCTAGGCTCTTTTTTTGATCATGGCTTTCAGGTAGTCCCATAATTTTAAAATTGTTTCTCCTGGATCTATTTTCCAGGTCAGTTGTTTTTCCAATGAGATATTTCACATTCTCTTCCATTTTTTCATTCTTTTGGTTTCGTTTTATGATTTCTTGCTTTCTCAGAAAGTCATTAGACTCCATCTGTTCCATTCTAATCTTGAGAGAACTATTTTCTTCAGTGAGCTTTTGAACCTCTTTTTCCATTTGGCTAATTCTGCTTTTGAAAGCATTCTTCTCCTCATTGGCTTTTTGAACCTGTTTTGCCAATTGAATTAGGCTGTTTTTGAAGGTTTTATTTTCTTCAGTATTTGTTTGGGTCTCCTTTAGCAAGGTATTGACCCATTTTTCATGCTTTTCTTGCATCTCTCTCATTTCTCTTCCTAGTTTTTCCTCCACCTGTCTAACTTGATTTTCAAAATCCTTTTTGAGCTCTTCCATGGCCTGAGCCCATTGGATATCTATTTTGGATGTTCCCTGATGGTAAACATTGTACATTCTCATCAGAAATGAAAGGAGGAAACATCTGCTCCCCAAGAAAGTATCCTTCTATGGTCTTATTTTTCTTCCTTTTTCTGGGCATTTTCCCAGCCAGTTACTTGACTTCTGAGATTCCTTTCCACCCCTGCCTAGATCTGCCCAGCTAGTGCTTGGGGTCTGAGATTCAAATGCTGCTCCCAAGCCTCAGGGCTTTCAGTGGAGGGCATGGCAGCTACTCAATATGAGCTTAAGTTCTGGTACTCAGTTGGGGGCAGGGCCACCTCCCAAGCTCAGTTCCTTCAGAGGGTTTATGAGGAGACCTTCATAGTGGCCCTGAGCTCCTGTCTGCTCCCAGAGTCCCGGGACGCCACTGCCTCTGCCGCTGCCTCCCAAGGGGGCCTGGACCATGAAGACACCCCGCTCCCCTCTTGGCCAGCCCAGAAGTCTCTCTCATTGACCTGTAGTGCCTTTGGGTGGAGGGACCTTTGCGGACACCGGAGATTCCATCCCTGAAGCCTGCTTGGATCTGCTCCTCTCGGCGCTGTGCGGGCAGGGCTGGGCTCCGCTGTCTGGTGCATGACAGACCTTTGGGGTCGGTTTTTCAGAGCTCTCTGGAATAGTAATCTCCTCCTCTGCATTACTGCATGGCTTGCACTGCTCCATTATTTGTGGGGAGTTCTTTTTACAGGAAGTTTATGGGCTGTGGGTTGAGAGCTAGCATACGTGAGTCTTTCTACTCAGCCATCTTGGTTCCTCCATAATGTTACTCTTATGTAGGTGTTTTGCGTGACTACACATGTATTACCTATATCAAATTCCTTGCCTTCTCAATGAAGGTGAATGGAGTGGGGGGAAGGGAGAGAATTTGAAACTCAAAAGCTTTAAAAATGAATGTTTAAAATGTTTTTTCATGCTACTATGAAATAAGACATATAGGCAATGTGGTTTGGAGGTCTATCTTACCATACAGGAAAATAGGAGGGAAAGTGATAGGGAGTCAGGGGTTATAGGAAGGAGGGCAGATTGGAGCAAAGGTCAATCAGAACATGTGCTGTCCCAGGATAGGAAGAGGGGAGAGATGGGGAGAAAGTTTGAAATTCAAAATTTTGTAGAAGTGACTAACTGAAAATTAATAAATTAAATTAAAAACAAAAAATGCTGTTGTTCAGTCATTTTCAGTCATGTTAAACACTTCCAAAACATTTTGGGGATATTCTTGGCATTGATATTGGACTAGTTCATATTTCATTCTTAAGCTCATCTTACAGGTGAGGAAACTGAAGAAAACAGGGCTAAAATTTTTCCAACATCACACATTTCATAAGTCCCTGAGGCCAGATTTCAGTTCACAAAGATGAGTCTCCCTGACTGGCCCAGTACTCTAGTCACCATACCACCTAGCTGCCTCCCAAGAATTAAAGATAAGAATAAAAAAAATACAATCCTCCCTTTCAAGGAAATTCCATTTTATAGAGTAAACTAACAAATAGGACATTGACTGAGCCAAGAATGGTTACTTTGGTCTGATAAGTTAAAGAGGTTGTGAATAGATTGATGGGACAATTGATTTGTCCCCACATCCTTTTTAGGAATGAGAACATTGATTAAATACTGTTTCTAAAACTACAAGTGACAAAGAGGAGGGGAGTATGAAGTGTGACAGGAAAGTGAACAGAGATCAGCAAGTGCACTACTGGATCTTAGGGAAAAATGCTTCTCCTTATTAACATCTAATATTTATTAAGCCTTTTAAATTGTTTCTCATATATTGTCTCATTTTAGCCTTACAACTATTCTTTGTAATACACATGGACAGTTTTATTATCCAATTAGTTAGGGCTAAAGATAATTCTATTTAGGTTCTATTTAACTTCCATCAAAGCAACTTTTCATTCTACCTTGTAAGCAGTGTGGGAGCTATTACACCTAGTGTCATTTTCAAAGATACTCAGTAATCACTTAGGGAATGATGGATTTAAGAGATGGAACAAATAAATTCCAAGAATATTACAAAATTGAGTTGCTTTGTCCCTTGAATTTAAACTCCCATTTCCCTTTGCAATATTACTCTGCAATGGATACCATGATGTCTATGGGAACAACATTATCCAGAAGTTTTTACATTTTAATAAGCTTTGAAGAAAATCTTGTGAGTGATGAGACATGGAGTTGGTGAAGACAGAATTTAGTTTTGGAGAGATGAGAAAAAATGACATCTATATTCTAAACTGTGGTCATCAGTTGATCCTCTCATGCCAAGCTATCACACTGGTACTTCCTACAATGATCCCAAATTCCTTTCACCAAAAGTAGTAGATAATAGCCTCTATAATACAATGGTGCTAGGCTAAGAGAAAGTCATTTGACTCTCTACACTGTTCCTGGATCCTAAGAGAAAACTCTGTTGTGAATGACACATGCTATTCCTGTGGTGGCATGGAGAAGGAATAATTAATAAAGATTTGAGATTAGCACACTCTGCAAGAAATATAGGTAAGGAATGACTACTAAATTCGGCATATTTAACTGACTTTGGTAACTTTTTAAAAAATTATATTTCTAATGATATCACATGTAAAATTATTGTTGTCTAGGGAAAAGATACAACAAATGAGGCTTGAGCTAAATGGTTGAATATTTGCTGTCCTAAACAGAACTTCAAATCCAGGGAAGGGATCCCAGAGTCACATAGAGCTATGAAAGAAGACATATTATAGCTAAAATCTTCAATATTAGTAATTTCTAAGGATAGATCTTTGTTAAATTCAACAAAGCCTACTTTAAGGTAAAAATCCCTAATAAAAATGTCACATATTGATTCTATGCCATTTTGTTGGTCTTTTTTTCAGAATGGCACACAAGTACAACCTACTAAATTCATGAAAATGTATTTGGTACATGGTAACATTTGGTAAATGGTAACTTGGCATCTACATTTTTCAGGGGACATTAACACAAGCATCCCTTACCAAGCCAGAACTACGTCATTGGATCATATTCTTAGAGCTGAAAGAGGTCGTTAGAAGTTAAATTATTTCCTTTAAATGTATGTCCTTTCATTTCCTCTTTTCTTCAAATTATAACTGAGAGGCTAAGTGCTATAATAAATAGAGTACTGAATTTAGAGTAAAAAGAAAATAGCTTTAAATCTGATCTCTGATTCTCAGAGACTTTGTGACCTTAGCCAAAGCATTTAATTTCCTTAGGATTCAGTTTTTGCATAAAAAAAATTAGATGACTTCTCTATTTATTCCAATAATGGAGGCATGTGATTTTTGAGATATTACAGGAACAAGACCTATAGAAAGAGATTAATACATTTTGAAATGAATTAATTTTAAGTAATTTAATTTATATAACTTAAGTAATTAATTTAATAAATGGAATTTATTGATAATATTAGTTGCTTTGTGTGCAAATCAGAATTTCTAAAGCTATTTGAAAGTAACTGGAAACCTATAAAATAGTTAAAATTCTAGGTTATATTTCTATAGTGGAAAAATATCTCATACTAATTGTGGTATACAATATTATCAAGATTTCTTGATAATTAATTTGTCAGGGGTAGGTTTATAAGTTCTCTAATTTCCAAAACAGATATCACTTAATAGGTTTTTTTAATTTCTATTTATTTATTTTTAATTGATTTATTTAAGTTTTCAACATTCATTTCCACAAAATTTTGAGTTCCAAATATTCTCCCCATTTCTCCCCTCCCCCACCCCAAAACTGCAAGCACTCTAATTACCCTTATCACCAATCTGCCCTCCCTTCTAACATCCCTCCCTTCCCTTATCCCTACGTTCTCTTTTGTCCTGTAGGGAAGATAACTTTCTATGCCCCATTACCTGTATTTCTCATTTCCTAGTTGTATGGAAGAACAATACTCAACAGTTGTTCCTAAAACTTTGAGTTCCAACTTCTCTTCCTCCCTCCCTCCCCACCCATCCCCATTGGGAAGGCAAGCAATTCAATATAGGCCATATCTGTGTATTTTTGCAAATGGCTTTCGTAACAGTCGTGTTGTGTAAGATTAACTATATTTCCCTCCATCCTATCCTGCCACCCATTTCTTCTGTTCTCTCTTTTGACATTGTCCCTCCCCAAGAGTGTTGACTTCTAATTACTCCCTCTTCCCATTTGCCCTCCCTTCCATTATCACCCTACTCTGCTTATCCCCTTCTCCCCCACTTTCTTGTATTGTAAGATAGGTTTTCATACCAAAATGAGTATGCATTTTATTCCTTCCTTGAGCTGAATGTGAGGAGACTAAGCTTCATGTTTTCTCTCTCACCTCCCCTATTTTTCCCTCCACTGAAAAGTCTTTTGCTTGCCTCTTTTATGAGATACAATTTGCCCCATTCCATTTCTCTTTTTCTCCTCCTAATATGTTCATCACTCACCCCTCAAATTCATTTTTAGATATGATTCCATCCTACTCAACTCACACCCTGTGCTGTGCTCTGTGTGTGTGTGTGTGTATTCCCACCAACAACGCAGATAACTGAAAAAAGTTTCAAGAATTACAAATATTGTCTTTCCATGTAGGAATGTAAATAGTTCAACTTTAGTAGGTCCCTTATGATTTCTCTCTCTTGTTTACCTTTTCATGCTTTTCTTGATTCTTGTGTTTGAAAGTCATATTTTTTTTCAGCTCTGGTCTTTTCATCAAGAATGCTTGAAAGTCCTTTATTTCATTGAAAGACCATTTTATCCCCTGAAGTATTATACTTAGTTTTGCTGGGTAGGTGATTCTTGGTTTTAGTCCTAGTTCCTTTGACTTGTGGAATATTCTATTCCATGCCCTTTGATCCCTTAATATAGAAGCTGCTAGATCTTGTGTTATCCTGATTGTATTTCCACAATACTGGAATTGTTTCTTTCTAGCTGCTTGCAATATTTTCTCCTTGACCAGGGAACTCTGGAATTTGGCCACAATGTTCCTAGGAGTTTCTTTTTTTGGATCTCTTTCAGGAGGTGATCAGTGGATTCTTTCAATATTTATTTTGCCCCCTGTTTCTAGAATATGAGGGCAGTTTTCCTTGATAGTTTCATGAAAGATGATATTTAGGCTCTTTTTTTGATCATGGCTTTCAGGTAGTCCCATAATTTTAAAATTGTTTCTCCTGGATCTATTTTTCAGGTCAGTTGTTTTTCCAATGAGATATTTCACATTCTCTTCCATTTTTTCATTCTTTTGGTTTCGTTTTATGATTTCTTGCTTTCTCAGAAAGTCATTAGACTCCATCTGTTCCATTCTAATCTTGAGAGAACTATTTTCTTCAGTGAGCTTTTGAACCTCTTTTTCCATTTGGCTAATTCTGCTTTTGAAAGCATTCTTCTCCTCATTGGCTTTTTGAACCTGTTTTGCCAATTGAATTAGGCTGTTTTTCAAGGTGTTATTTTCTTCAGTATTTGTTTGGGTCTCCTTTAGCAAGGTATTGACCCATTTTTCATGCTTTTCTTGCATCTCTCTCATTTCTCTTCCCAATTTTTCCTTCACCTTTGTTACTTGATTTTCAAAATCCTTTTTGAGCTCTTCCATGGCCTGAGACTATTGATTATTTATTTTAGATGTCTGGGTTACATAAGCCTTGACTTTTATGTCTTTCCTTGATGGTAAGCATTGTTCTTCCTCATCATAAAGGATGAGAGAAGATATCTGTTCACCAAGAAAGCAACCTTCTGTAGTCTTATTTTTTTTCTCCTTTTTTGGGGCATTTTCCCAACTAATTACTTGACTTTTGGGTCCTTTGTCAAGAGTAGCGCCAATTCTGGGAATCTGTAAGATGTCAGTTCCTCCAAAGTGGTACAATCAAGCATGTACATTGGTCTCGGAGCAAGAAGAAATTCTTGTGTCCAGAATCTGAGTAGTAGAGTTTTCTCTTGACAACCACTTTGCTTTCAGTTCCACCAAGCAATCACTGGGGGCTGACATTCAGATAAACTGCAGGGCCAGGGCCACCATTCAGTATGAGATAAAGATCAGCTGCTCAAGTCCCTCAGGAGTATTAGGTGGGGGCAGGGTCTCTACACAAGGCTGAGGTAAGAATCAGCTGCTCAGTGACTCCAGGGGTTTTGTGATCCAACAATGGATAAGGGCTGCTGCAGAAGCTGCTGCAGCCTGCCCAATGAGACCTCTGCAGCAGCAACCTGAGAATGGAGCAATGGGAAGGCCCCTTTCCCCTCCTCGGCCAGTTGAGAAAACCCTCTCACTGACCCCCAGCACCTCTGGGCAGAGGGATCTATGAACCACCACCACTGTGACTGGGGACTCTGCCCCTGAGCCCTGCAGCCAAGGCTGGGCTAGGCTCAAATCCACATCTGGTTTGACAGATGCCTCTTGTAGGCCCCCCCAGGTTACCCTGTACCAGAAATCTCCTCCACTCTGCTGCTCTGGGGCCTGTGCTTCTCCAGAACTTGTTGAGAGTCTTTCTCCACAGGTATTTTATGGGCTGTGGCGGAAGAGGTAGTATATGTATATCTTTCTAGTCCATCATGTTGACTCCTGCCCCCAAATTTTTTTTAAACCACCATCTTTATTAGAAAAATCTATTCATTAAAATTTATTCATCTATTCATACCTTGAAGTAAATTTGCAAATATATCAAGCAGAATAACTTTTTACACGTATGAATATGTATATACATGTATATTTATATATGAAATGAGTACTGTTTTATTTTCAACCTGATACTTGGTTAATGCTATTTTCACTTATACAAAACATAAGCAAAAAAGAAATAATAATTTAGATTTGTACAGTGCTTTTAAGTCTAGAAAGCATTTTGAATATATTATCTCCTTTGACCATCATAACAACCCTGTGATATAGTTATCACTATCCTCATTTTACAGATAAGAAAACTGAGGCTGACATAGTTTAAGGTACTTGCCCAGAGTCACACAGTTAAGTAACTGACAAAGATTTGAACCCCAGCATTTCTGAATATAAATCCAGTAATCTATCCATTATAGAACATACTACCTATAGAAAGAAAAATAAAGATAATATACTAAGTAGATAAACTAAATTATTTTGTCATTTTGCTAAATCTTATATTATACAAAGTTGAGATTATGTATAATTTGTGTATTTAATGATGAATAAAAAGTTTAGAAATCTATCAATTTAAGGAAACAATAAAACTTTCATAGTAGACAACTTAGTGAGTTTCACACTTTGAATATCAAGCTGAATGTTATATATTTTCACTGTTCCTATTACTTTGTTAATTATAGATAAATATAAAGGAATGTTGTTTTGGGAACTACTGGAAAAACACATCTGTAAATTAGATAAGTGGACAAATAAGTTGGGAAACAGTTGATGGGATACTTCATTAAATCACCATTCTGAATTTAACCTCATTAAAAAACAGAAGCACAGAGTTTGATTTGTCTGAAACAAATAGTTATTAGAAAGACTAAGACTATATTGAAGCTTCTTAAATGTTCTGCTTGTCCATCAACCAATCAAAAGGCATTGATACACAAAGGTAAACCTTGGGGAAAAAAAATTAAGTGCCCTTTTAGATTATAATGTTGTACTTGAATGTTTTTCTGCACAAGAATCATTGATTTCATTGATACAGATCATCATGGTATCAAGGCTGTGGAGAAAGTTGCTGTGGATGAACAAATTTATCATCTTGTAGACAGTCTTCCGGGGAGAAATTTCTCTGGGAATTTAAATATACTGGACTTTGAATGACAGATATCCAAGAAGTTCCCAGATTCATTCTCTAAACCTTTCCATTCCATCTCCTTTTTTGGACAGTTTTTCACAGGCTTTTCTCAATATTTGGAATATACTCTCTTCTCTCCTTTCTCTATTAGAATCCTTTGTTCCCTTCAAATCTTAGTTCAAAAATCACCTTCCATGTAGAACTTTGCCTAACCACACCCTTGCAAGCTGCTAGTGACCTCTTCAACAAAGTTAGCATCTATTTGTTTTGTACTTATTATGTGTGTGTGGCTATATGCATACATTTATAATTTATATAGGTAATTGAATATTTAAGAAAAAACTTATGAATGACTGCTTCAGAAAGAATAAAAGCCCTTTTTATATTTTCATATGTATTCAAAGAAAACACTTTAAAAATAGACATGTATATTTATATGTATATGTGATTATAATACTGTCATATGTATACATACATATGTTCATGTGATAGAATGCAAGTTTATTGAATGAAGAAGGCTGCTCAACTTTTTTGTTGTCTGTTTGTCACCTAGCTATTACCTGTGACTCCAAGAAGCTGTAGCATGCACAGCAGTCATGCCCTGGTAAAATCTTCTTAGTAGAGAGGCTAAATTAGATTTGGGGTAATTAACAATCCTCAAACTATTAGGTGAGCTAGTGGTGTATCTATCCCAAGCATGTGGAAACTTCTATCTGCAGAATGGGTACATAAGAATGACAGCCATGAAGGCAGCTAAAGCAGACTCTGTGCAACACTTAAGACTTTGTCAAATACTGAAGGTGCCAAGGTCACCCACTGCATCCCAGGTCATTATCAGTAGTTTTTATCTTGTCAATGGACTTTGATGAGTCTGGAAAAGAGAATGATGCTGGCAACATTGTACAACTCTCTCTACTTCACTTAAAATCACTTCATGCACAGGTCAAGATATCACCATGTGATGGCACTGGTCTCCTTCAGAAATAAAGGATAAACAAATTTTTTGAAGGCAGAGACTATTTCATTTCTGCCTCATATTGATAATACTTAGAAGAGTGATTGGCACATAGTTGGCAGTTAACAAAAGCTTTTTAATTGACTATTAATTGCCAGGGTATATCAAATAATAGCAGTGTCACTTGAAAACATGATGAAACATTGGAGTTCTTCAGCATGAGAAAAAAGTAACAGCAGTAATTTCTCACTATCAAAAGTTCAGAGTACTTCAACATATTCTCTCACCAGCACAACAATATATATTTTAAATACAATAAGACTTAACTCTATAGGTGCCTAGGTGTTCATAATGTCTTTTTCTCTGCCTCCTTGTTTCTCTGTTTTGTTTTTTTTTTTTTTGAGTTTCAACTGAAACCTGATTTTTAACAAGAAGACTTTTGTGGTCCCTCTTGATGTTATTGCTTTGCCTCTTTTGACGATCTCCAAATGCTGTAACTATGGACATAACCTCCTTTACTATGATCTCCTTGAGCACAGGGATTATTTTTTGCCTTTCTTTGTGTCTTTAGAGCTTAACACAGAGCTTAACTTTCTTTAGACTTAATAAATGATTGTTGACTTGAGCTGAATAGATAAAACTCTTGCCCCTCCCGAACTTTTGACAGGTCCATGGACACAAAATCTGATAACATGGCAATTTTTCAGTCAAACTATGATATGAATTCAGCTCCTACTCTATGCAGAGAACTAGCACGCTCCATGGAGAATTGCATATTGGAAATCAATGCCTTCATGTCATGAAAATATATTTTGATCCAAAATATTTCACCAAAAACATAGGATAGGGATTGGATTTATGATATCATATAAGGAACTTTTACATCAGGTAACTTCTCCTATCAAGGTAATTGAACATGTTCTATGAAACTTATTGTCTTAGAAATCTACCTAGAGTTCTGAGAAGTTAAATGTCTAGTCTCAAGTGACACAGCCACCATGTGTCCAAAGTTGGGATTGAGCTCTTCCTATATCTATAGCCATTTCTGTTTCCATCTAGCAATGCTACCAAGAAAAAACTCCATTAAAGATTCTATTCTTAACTTAACTGGATTGTGAGCACAAAGATTATGGTAGCAGAACACACATTCAATGACACTAGAAAAATTTAGTGTAGGGGTTCTTAACCTGAGTTCTTGAACTTGAAAAAAACGATAATTATTTTCAACATAATTAATTTTCTTTGTAAGAAAATCTGCAATTGTATTTATTATATTTTACATATCTAAAAATTATTCAAAAAATTATTCTGAGAAAAGGTTCTGCCAAAGGGGACCCCTCCCCACAGAAACAGAGAGACAGAGACAGAGAGAGAGCCTAAGAACTGCTGACTTAGAATATGCCCACAGTGAGAACTGTACCAGTTGATTGAATTATCCCAGTGAAATTGAACAGATGATTAGCTACAAAATAGTGAGTATTTTGCTTATGGTAACCCATCAAACAAATGTAATATATCCCTCAATTCATTATGACCCCTATTTACTTTGTAATTAATGAAAATGAATTCAGTGAAAAGGGCAAAGTGGTACAAAGAAATACACAGAATCTAGATTATCTACATTAATGCACCTTTGTATTTCTATATAAAATATTATTGTCTAATTACAGTTGATTGATATTCTACTAAATGAACTGTTTCATGTTCCATCTTTCAGTTCTTGCAATAAAGACCAAAAGATGCAGAAAAATTAAAGCTTGCCTGGAAAGTGACTTATAATTCCTCTTTGGAAAGGAGGCAAAGGAGTTGTCAATAGCAAAAAAAGCAGCATTGAATAGGAAAAGTAGGTGTCTTATACGGTCATGTTCATAAGAAGTTCAATGCCATGCAGTGAAAAGTGTCCTGAACTTAGGGGCTCAAAGGTTATTTAACCCTCTCACATTACAGATGAAGTACATACAGAGAGACTACCTGACTTCCTCATGGTTAGCCTGATGAAAAGTGGCAGAATCAGAATTTAAATCTAGGTTTTGAGAATTCATATCCCTATGCCTGTTGCAGAGCATAAATAGAGAAATCCTTTTAAGAATGTGATGAGATCTTTAAAATTAAGTCCAACCTATAGTTTTATGCTTGGTGACTTTAATGAGAAAGTGGACAACAAAAATTTATTGGAAAATATTGTTTGGAATTAAGAAATGCATGATGTTTAGGTCATAAGGCTGCTTGAACTTGGGTGACATAAAGATTTTCTTCAAGAAGATAATTTGAAGGCACTGATTGTGGCAAGCAAAAATCATCATCACTAAGAAATTGATCACATTTTAACAGGGAAGAAAGCAGTCAAGCGAAATGAGAACATCAAAAGGCCATTGAGTTTAGTAATAAAGAAATCACTGGCAAACTTTAAGAAAACAGTTTTGGGTAAATGGAGGAGCTAAAAATCAGATTTTTATGCCTAGAAAAAGTTTTCGTTTGTTTCTAAAATTTGGAAACCTTAAACGTATTTATATGCAAGATGGAAGAATTTTATTCTATTCAATTCAAAGGGCATTTTGCAAGGTATGTGAGGTGTAGAGGATACAAAAATTAAAATTAAATATCCTCTACCTTCATAAAGCCATTGAAGATTTTTGAGAAAGGAAATGGTATGGTAATATCTTAATTTTAGAATTGTTAATCAAGCAGCTGTGTTGAGTATAGGGCGGAATTAGAGAGACATTGGAAACAAGGAGACTAATTAGAAAAGTATTTCAATAGTTCTGGGTGGGAACTCAAAGGTTGTTTCTCCATGAGTGAAAAAAAGGGCAAATGTAAAGTATCATGATCAGCTACATAGATTAGATAGAGCTAGATATTTCTGTTTCTCTAAATATAGGTGTATTCATATATGCATATATATGTGTGTATTATATATGTGGATTATGTATATATATACGCATTTATATATATGTAAAACCATATGTGTGTTTATGTAGAATTAATCTTGAGAACTCAATATGATGATGGAGAGAGGAAAGACAGCAATGAGTCTGAGGATGAGAAACTGAGTGGCTTGAAGCATGCTGGTACACTCAGGGTTATACTCAAGTATCATTTCCTATATGAAGCTTAGATCTTCTAAACGTTAGTGATATCTCTTTCTGAAATGACTTGTACTTACTTGTATACAGGTTAAATGTTCCTGTTAGAAGATGAGCTTCATGGGCTATTTTGGTTTTGTCTTTGTATAACCAAAGGTTTATTGATTTGAATTATTGCATTGTTGAGGAAAAGTTGGTAGATTCAAAGGAAAACCTCTGAGAAAAACAATAAGTGGGGAGGAAGAAGGGTTCTAGGAAAGTACTCAGATGTAGCTATTAGAGAGGTAAAACAGAATCAGAAAAATGTGGAATCATTGAGAGCATATGATTTACATATGGTCATATAACTAGTAAGAGCAGGAGGAAGAATAGGACCCATGACATCCCATCTCCATCTGATTTTTTGTATTTAAACAAGCAGCACCCATGACTGGATTAGTCTTCTTCTTCTAAATAGTCTCAGAGAATACCTGAATTAATTCAAAGAGCACCTTAGGCACTACCTCCTTCAAGAGACCTTCCTTGATTCTCCTAGGAAAATACTTTATATTATGTCACACTTATGTTTACATGCTTTTTCCCCAGTAGAATTTATTGATACTTGTACATTCCTTAAGAGGGGTGATTATGCCATTTTGATCTATTTCCAAAGCCTACTCTCTTAATAAATGAATTGATTTGAATAAATTGAACTAAAACAAATTTAAATGAAGTGAATTCATTTTCGAGTAGGCAACAATGCTGTATTCATTTGACAAACATTGGTTTGAGGCTAATGACAGAGGCAAGCAAAACCAGAGTGAGGAAGGCGGACTGGGCAAATAGAAATGGGACCAAAGTACCTGACTAAGGTGGAGTTGATTAAATAAGAGTGATAGAACACAAGAAGTAGATAAATATTAGGTTGTTGTGTTCAGAGAGTAAAATGTCAACATTTATCATCTTTTTTACCCTAGCGGGAATAGGAAGACTAGCAGTGGGTATATATAAACAGGAACATATTGCCATCATTGACATTTGCTCAAGAAGTCTCAAAAATACAGCATTTTAGATGTGTTTGACAACAAAAGGACACAGAGCAGTCATATAAGACAAAGCAAATGACAACCAGGGGAGAGAATTGCAATGAATGCATTACACAGAGAGACAGCTAGGTTTCAGGCAAAGCAGAAAGTAGAATGTTGGAAAAAAATATGAAGAAATGGAGGAACTGATGAACAACCCATGCTCTGCATTGGAATACATGAAATATTCAAAGAACTAGAAGAACATCTATGAAACATTTGGTAGATCATTTATGCAGAACTTATGGGAAAACTAAATTTTAATGAAATTCCAAGATTTGACAGAAAGTAGAAAAATGTTTCATGAGAAAAGAAAACATATGTAAGGGTACTCAGAGCTGGGAGACTGAGTAAATTATGACAAACAATGAAATGAGTTCCTTGCATTGTAAAGAGAGAAGATATCATTATTTATTTGGGTAGCAACAGATCAGAACAGGACGTAACGAGTAAGTTGATAGGACAGAAGGAGTCAGATTCATATTGAGGATGAGCTAGGACAAGAATCTTTGACTTGGGAGACTGGCCCTAGATGGGATGTTGCTTATAAAATAAATGTCTAGAGAGTGAGGCAAGTGTGAAGTCAAAGAGATCTATGAAAATGGGAGGATATTAGGCAGACAAAAAAGACAGGCCATTATTTATATCTTCACGGCAAATAGATACTGATTAGGGAACAGGTTCAAAATAAATGTGCTGAATTTTAGCATCTTAGAGTATAATAACAGTGGGAGACCACAAAATAACATGATGGGATTATGGCAACTGATCTTAGACCAAAAGGGAGAGTAATTTCAATTCTGATTTTACGCTTAGTGTGAGTAGAAAAGGTTTGGAAGGTTTAGGTTAGCAGGCATAAATAGTCAGGTTGTTTCAGCTGTTTAATATGAAGGCATAGACTAACAGCTGAAATTCCACCCTGTCCTTGCCCCTAGGAGATTTTTTTTTTTAACAATTCTAATAATCAGGCTATTGTGAAATTAAAATAAGGGTAATAAAAAAAGATTTCTTTTTAATGGTCCTTAGTCCTATATGTCCCCCTTTCCCTTCTACAGTGAAGTAGACTGGTAAGAAAGACAATATTAAAGAACATTAATATATCCTCCTTAAATTTATAGTGACATAACTAAGAATTTTGTTAACAGTTGTGGAAGGGACAAGGAAATGAAATTACACATTATACTATGTGTTTACGATTACCACACTCTCACTCATGTCTAGGCAGAAGACAAGGTGCGACTATCAAATAATGAAATAAATTCCTCAAGTAATAATTGCCAATCAGTCTTAGTACATTTTGGACATTGTGGGTACTGGCTGTTAGAAAATGCTACATGATGCATTTAATAGATTCTTATTAAAGTAATTGCAAAAATTGGTATGTAGGTGACAAAGTGTTTTCTTCGTTACTTGTTTTTGTCTTTTGTTTTTTGTGTATGTATGTGTGGAGAGGTATATAGAGGGGCACACAGAAAAGTTCCTGAAGTCACGCTGCTTCTCTATCTTAGTTTGGCTTAATCTAAAGATAAACGTGTTTGACTATATTCAACATAGTCACTGAAGAGAGGAGAGCAGGGAGTCCTGATGTTGTGGGTAAGAATATTGCTTCCAGAAGAAGTTAAAAACAGAAATTTGTGAACTAAAAAGGGTTTGTTGATTTTGCCAGCAAAGGAGCAATACCTACACGGGTAGACTCCCTGAAGGAACAAAAGAGCTAAGCTTATATACATTTCAATTTAAGCAGGAAGTCACTTGGGTATGTGATAACTGAAATGTTTAGAGTTTTTTACTGTGGGCTTGCTGGTAGAAAGAAGGTATATGTATTCCTTGATTAGACAAGACCTGTCACAAAGCTCGTAACAGGAGAGGCTCTTCCTCAGGTTAACTATTTCTTGTAACCCTGTCCAAACTGATAGGACTGCTCTTGCTATTTCAGAAGTGAAGATCACAAGCAGTACAAATAGGGTCAGAGAAAATAGAGGAATTACAGACGAAATAGATTTGTTTCAGTTTTCTCAATTACCTACAAGCTCCTGCTCACACAAAACTATCTAATACTCTATAAAGAATGAACCAGAGTTTATACCTGCTAAGTATCAATTGCCAGGAACTACTGAGGGCAGGGAAGCCAGTAGCCTCACTTGTCCACATTGGCTTACGGGACTCAGAGGCAGAAACATGCACACCTAACAATGCTACTTGACTCATTCCCTCCAGAACAATTTTCCTTCTTTCCATATACCAGCACTCCACATTGTCTTTCTTGACTCTCAGAAACACACACACACACAAACAAACATACCACACATGTGTGTATAATATATGTATACATAAAAGTTTTTAATACATTGCATTTCAAACTTTGGTATTTGATATCATTTTAAATTATATTCATATTTTTATCTGATGTACTAAAATATCTCTTGGTTGTATGCAATATTGCTATTAATGGTAATAAATATATGACAAAGAATAATTTCATTGAAATAGAAACATTACTTCTGTTGGGAAATGACTATTCCAGGTTTATCAGAGTGTAGAGAGGCATCTCCAGAGTTAAAGAATGTATTGAGTCATTAATGTTATACATGTGGAGATGAATGTTTCAATGATCTCACTAATGTAAAAATGTCAGGTTTTTTTTTTTTTGTATTTTGGTCAGGAAATCACTATAAACTTTGACTCTCTGACTGCAGAGGATAGGAGCTAGGAAATTAGAAAAAATAGATTCCGTATATTTTGAATATAATTTGTTTCTGCTCTTGTACAAGCAAGGACCCCAACATACACAGAAGAGAGAGCTGTACAGGTTCTTAGATCTGCTTTTCTAAAAGGAAAGCAATTTTCAGGGGTCAATAATCTATTTTAATCAAGCACAAATATCATTTTTTTCGTTCAGGGGAAAAAGTCAGCACCCTGAACTTCAGAGAAAATACAAACAGAGAAAAAAACATCAACAAACAGGGCTTTCAACTCTCTGACCATAACCAACACACATTACAGATCAACAGACAGATCCAACTGTCTGACCGTTACATACATACATAGTTACCAGAGTGAAAAGCACCAACATCTGAGTTTTCAAAGTCAGGGGTCTTCTTAGTGGTTTCCCAGAGTCTCATCTGGCACAAAAACCTTCTTCCAAAAACTAGGTCCCAAAGTAAAATCTCTCCTCAATGTATCTGCACACTTTTCAGAGCCAGAGGGCATCACAACCTTTGAGAACCAGTGCATTAGAAATTGACAAAAGGTATGGGTCTCCTCTAATCAAACTTCCTTTAATGTGCAGGCCCTTCAATGGGTGGGGAAGATCTTTAACTGTAATTATCATTACACCTCTTCTGACAACTGGATAATTATTGATCATGATAACCACAATGACAAAGCTCAGGCAACATTAATTTGCATGAAAAGAAAATACAAAGAAAAAGTAAGAGAAAAAGAAGAATCAAATTATATAAGAAGTAAAAAAAAAAGCTTTACTTTACTTGAACACTTGGAGAAAGTGATTAAAAAGGAAACATCCACCATGCCAAAACCCATATGTTCACTTCATATCTTTTCAACAGCATGTCTTAGTATCATTCCATAGTCTATTTTACTCAAAAAATAGCCAGTGGAAAAGCACAGAGAAGTAGACAAAGGATAAGAACAGGCAATTCTGAAGGGAAGAAATCCAAGTTATATAATTATTCAAAAAAATGCTCCAAATCACTATTTGAGGAATATGAATTCAAGCACAGATGAAATATGCAAGTATACATCTATACTAACACTCAGACTATATATGTATATAGGTACGTATATAGGTACACATATATGTATATATGCATAAGTTTGTGTGTATATATAGATACATGTATGCATGTGCATGTGTGTATACACACACAGATATGATCACATATTACAGAAAATTAACTGTATAGATCCTCCAAAGTCTCACTTGCTTGACTCATTATGAGGTATAAATGATCTTGGTCTCTTAAAGATTATGCCAAGGGACTTCAACACATAGCAGGTACAAAAAAAATGGAAAGGCTTGACATATTCTTTCAGGGACACCTGTGTAAAGCAGCATAATTTAGTATGGATGGGCAAATCATATGTACAAAGCCACTAAGTAATAATTCCTTGGTCCTCACAATCTTTCCTTCCATACATCAATAATTTGTTATCTTACTACCTTTATATCCCCTCCAACAGTGCTGAATTCAACTCCTTTACAGCTGTTTATTCTAATTCTTTTCCATGACTTCCCATAAAAATTCTTCCCTGAGAAGTTATGCGATAGATGCCATTATCCACAGTGCCTATCCTATTTATGGAAATGGATATAATGAATGAGTATAATGTCCATCCAACTTGTAATCATATTTTGATAATGATATTTTCATCCATTTTGTTTTTCCTAAGTATTACTAGGCATATCTACTTTGGACCATCATAGATTTCATTTATGAAGGCCTAAAATTTTACTAGGCTTGATGGTATCAATATCTTGTTGTATGTATACAGGTTTATCTGAGAAACTTCACTATAGAGAATCCATCCTTCATTTATGCAAAAAAAATACTGTGAGAAAATGGCATGTACATTTTGTATGGTTTTATACCTTGCTTGAAATCAAACATGAGAGGATCATTGAAAAGTATTATCTCTTTGGTTATATTGATCATTCTTTCATATATGATTTACACATAATTTATATATATTTATATTTAACATTATATATCACACATATACATACATGTATACATTTATATATGCACATGTACATACATATATAGATGTGTACACACATGCAAGTGTGTGTATGTCTGTGTGTGTGTACTTTTTATGGCAAGTCAAAAAACAAAGGCAAGTAGAAAATGGTTGTCAGTCTTTTTTGAGACCATTTTGCTTTTTTTCAGTGATTGTATAATTCTGGAAAAGAGACAGAATGTGCAATGAATAAAAGATGTTTTAGACAGTCTATAAATTTAACTTAACTCTTGGCACTGGAGATGGCAAAGTCTGAATCTTCCCGGAGCAACTCAATCATCTCAATATTGACATTCTCACAATGAAACCAGATTAAAACATGAATAAAAAAAAGTGAAACTATATGTCACTTAAAATGCTAAGAAAATGTAGGGACTTTTAAGCTAGATTGACAGAAATTTCTTAGAGTCTTATGGGAGAAGAAATAACTTATGGCATTTCATTTTTTATACATCAAAAGGCAAAGAGAAGCACAATTTCATGGAACCCAAATTTATCTTACTTTGAAGTATTCATGATGGTAACAAGTGAAAAACTATCTTAAAGATAATTATACTTTATATGTCAACATCTGTTGCAGTAGATGAAAAGAGAAATCCTCTAAGTAAAGAGAAAAGATCATTCAAATTAAATTAACATATACTTTAGTATTTGACTAAATCTGTAAAAATGGTGATATAGTAAAAATTCTGTCAGAATATATTGTGTGAGATTAAAGATAAAATGACATAAACAAATTGTAAATTAATATGAGCCATGCACCAGTCTAATGAACATTTTCAAAGACAAGAGATTAGGGAGGAATTGAGCATGGTGAGCACTGAACAATATTTAAAACAAAAAGTAGCCTATTATATTTCTTTAATAACTCTGATCAATGCAATATTCACACATGGTTTCAAATACAGATGATACATAAAAGATACAGAATGAGACATTTTTTAAAATGTTAATATGGGATCTGGTTTTTTTAACTATCAACATTTTAAATGGACTTTGCTTTTCTATTTTTTAGGTAGGGCAGGAGAGAGAAAATAAATATTCATTAAGAAAAATTTTAAAACATAAAAGATACCAAGTCAGGAGATGGAGTGTCATATGCAAACATGAGCACAGGTGTTGCTAAATTATAAAATATATGGAGGGAGGCAAACTGAAAGAAGACTAGGAAAAGTAGAGGCCAGAACCAACAGGGCAGAGTTGCAACAGCAACACAGCCTACTTCTCCCAGCATTCTTTCCAAACAACTTTAAAATATTTGTCAAATTGAATTTTGGAGCAGCATAACTAACAAAAGTGAAGGAGAGATATTTTTCTAGCTGAAGACAATGTAGGAGGCCAGCAGGAGAAGTCCGTGATACTGAGGTGTGGACCAGCCTGGAATGTATGCAGCAGGAACACAAGCTGTGGGCAGCTGTGAAAGGAACAGTAGAAGTACAGGAACTCTCAACACAGGGACAGTAAGGGAAACGAAAAACGCTCCACAAAGAGATTACATGGGAACCAGATGTGACATTGGACATAGGACCAGACACTATTTGGCACCTCCACTGCCCTTATATAGCTCTGGGTTACAGTTCTATGGTTGAGAGAAGCCCTTGTGGTCAGTTATAAGGGAGCAGGAGCCCTGGTCCCTGTTCCAGGGCAGAGAGGCCAACTAAGGCTTGTGGTTGCAGAGAAAAAGGCACCCTTCCTAGGTAATAGCAGATTGCTCAAGAGCATTTTCTTCTTTTTTAAAAAATAATCTTTTATTTATTGATAATGCTTGCTGCTGATTTCAGATACTAGCTATCATTATTAGAAAGGCTCCACTGATTCCTATGCTTTCAAGAGTTTTATTAGAAATGGGTATTGTATTTTGTCAAAAGCTTTTTCAGCATCTATTAAGATAATCATGATTTCTGTTGATTTTATTGTGCCTATGGTAATTATGCATATATTTCCTAATACTGAGCCAGCCCTATATTGCTGATATAAATTCAACCTGGTCATAGGGTATAATCTTTATGATGTATTACTATAATCTCCTCAGCTGTATTTTATTTGCAAATTATGTATCAATATTCATTAAGGAAATTTATGTATCTATTTATAATCTATGCATTCTGGTCATTTATTTATATTTTCCTTATATTGTGATCTAAAGCGTGTGAAGTGAGTTTTCATGTTCTAATAAACACTGAATGTTTTGTGAGAGTTCCATGTAGTAATATAGTAGAGAAAAATAAATATTCCTTCCTATTCAATTTTTTACTAGTATCTATCATATCTAACTTTTCTAAAGTTCTATTTGTCTCTAACTTCTTTCTTTTTTATTTATGTGTAGATTTATCTAATTCTGAGAAGGGAAGGTAGAGGTCATTTGCTAGCACTATTTTACTGTCTTTTTACTCCTGAAACACATTTAACTTTCCCATTAAGAATTTAGATTCTCTTGCCATGTTGAATAATAGTGATGATAATGGACATCCCTCTTTCACCCCTGATCTTATTGGAAATGCACCTAGCTTATCTCCATTGTATGTAATGCTTGCTGAAGGTTTTAGGTAGATACTGTTTATTATTTTATGGGAAGTTCCCTTTATTACTATGTTCTCCAGTGTTTTTAATAGGAATGGGTGTTGTTTTTGTCAAAAGCTTTTTCTGCATCTGTTGAGATAATCATGTGATTTTTGTTAGTTTTGTTGTTGATATAATCAATAATGATAGTAGTTTTCCTAATATTGAACCAGCCCTGAATTCCTGGTATGAATCCTACCTGATCATAGTGTATTATTCTTGTGATAAGATACTATATTCGTTTTGCCAAAATCTTATTTAAAATTTTTGCATCTATAGTCATTAGAGAAATTGGTCTATAATTTTCTTTCTCTGTTTTGTCTCTTCCTGGTTTAGAAATCAAAACCATATTTGTATCATAAAAAGAATTTGGGAAGACTCCTTCCACAATTTTCAAAAAGAGTCTGTATAGTATTGGAATTAACAGCTCTTTAAATGTTTGATAGAATTCACTTGTAAATCCATCTGGCCCTGGAGATTTTTTCCTAGGGAGTTCATTGATGGCTTGTTCAATTTCTTTTTCTGAAATGGGAATGTTTAAGTGTTCAACTTCCTCTTCTGTTAATCTGGGCAATTTGCATTTTTTTTAAAATACTCACCCATCTCATTTAGATTGTCGAATATATGGGCATAAAGTTGGGTAAAGTAATTTCTAATTATTGTTTTAATTTCCTCCTCATTGCAGGTGAGTTCACCCCTTTCATTTTTGATATTAGTAATTTTATTTCCTTCTTTCTTTTTCTAATCAAATTGACTAAAGGTTTATCAATTTTATTAGTTTTTTCATAAAACCAACTATAGGTTTTATTTATTAATTCAATAGTTTTCTTCATTTCAATTTTATTAATCTCTCCTTTGGTTTTCAGTATTTCTAATTTGATATTTATTTTGGGATTTTCAATTTGCTCTTTTTCTAGCCTTTTCAGCTGCATGCCCAAGTCATTGATCTCCTCTTTTTCTATTTTATTTATGTAGGCATTTAAAGATATAAAATGTCCCCTGCTTTCACCATATCCTACAAGATTTGGTAAGTTGTCTCATTATTGTCATTCTCTTGAATGAAGCTGTTCATTGTTTCTATGATTTCTTCTTTAACCCACTCCTTCTTTAGGATTAGACTATTTAGTTTCCAATTGAATTTTGGTTTGTCTTTCCTTGGCCTTTTATTACATATAATTTTTGTTGAATTATGGTCTGAGAAGGAGGTATTGATTACCTCTGCCTTTCTGCACTGGACTGAGAGGTTTTTATGTCCTAGTACATGGTCAGTTTTTGTATATGTGCCATGTACTGCTGAGAAAAATGTATATTCCTTTCTATTCCCATTCAATTTTCTCCAGAGATCTATCATATCTACCTTATCCAGAGTTTTATTTACTTCCTTAATCTCTTTCTTGTTTGTTTTGAGGTTAGATTCATCAACTTCAGAGAGGGGGAAGTTGAGGTCCCCTACTAGTATAGTTTTGCTGTCGACTTCTTCCTTCAACTCCCCCAACTTCTCCTCCTAGAATTTGAATGCTATACCACTTGGAGCACACATGTTTAGTAGAAATATTGCTTCACTGTCTAGGGTGCCTTTCAGCAGGTTATAGTTTCCTTCCCTATCTCTTTTGATTAGATCTATTTCTGCTATAGCAATTAGACAAGATAAAGAAATTGAAGGAATAAGAATAGGCAAAGAAGAAACTAAGTTATCACTCTTTGCAGATGATATGATGATATACTTAGAAAATCCCAGAGATTCAAATAAAAAACTACTTGAAATAATAAACAACTTTGGCAAAATTTCAGGTTACAAAATAAACCTGCACAAATCTTCTGCATTCCTATATATTAATAACAAAGTCCAAAAGCGAGAAATAGGAAGAGAAATCCCATTTAATGCTAGGATAGACACTGTAAATATTTGAGAGTTTACCTGCCAAAACAAACACAAGGATTATATGACCACAATTACAAGACACTTTTTACACAAATAAAATCAGATCTAAGTAAGTGGAAAAACATCAGTTGCTCATGGGTAGACCAAGCCAATATAATAAAAATGACAATTCTACCTAAATAAATTTATTTATTTAGTGTCATGCCAATTAAACTATCAGATAATTACTTTCTAGAGTTGGATAAAATAATATCAAAATTCATCTGGAAGAACAAAAGGTCCAGAACATCAAAGGGATAATTGAAAAGAAATGCTAGAGAAGGTGGCCTAGTGCTACCAGATCTCAAATTTTATTATAAAACAGCAATTATCAAAACCACTTGGTACTGACTGAGAAACACAAGGATAGACAAGGAATGTTTGTGTAGATCCTATGTAGAATTGTATGTTGTCTTGGGGAGGGAAGAGGGTGGTAGGAAGTAGGTAGGGAGGAAAAATCTAAGTTTTATGGTAGTGATTGTAAAGCATTTAAAATAAATAAAATGAATATATTTTAAAAAAGAAAGTATAAAATAAAACCAAAAGAATGCAGATAAAGAATTTAGATTCTCCTCTTCCATTTGCAATATTTACATGCATGCATGCATACATACATGCATATATTTATGTATATGGGTGTATGTATATTTTAGTAGTAATATTATTTCAATATCTATGATACTATTTAGCAAGATGTAACTTATCTGTTTATGTATTTTAATTAGCCCTATTTTTGCTTTTACTTTGTCTGAGTTCATGATTGTTAGCCCTGCTGTTTTTTCACTTCAGCTGAAGCATAATAGATAATCAGCCCCTCATTTTAATTTGATGTTTCTCTCTGTATCAAGTGTATTTCTTATAAGTAACAAATTATTGGATGCTGCTGTCTGCATTCTGCTATTGGACTTTGTTTTACAGGTGAATCCAACATATGGACACTCACACTTCCCTCCATCCTACTGTTTATTTATGTTTATCCTTTTCTTTGTCTTTTTGCCCTGCCCTTCTTAAGAAATCAGTTTTGCTTCTGAGCACTGCCACCCTTAATATGCTCTCCCTTTTTTTCCACACACTTTCTTCATCACTTTATCTTCCCCCTTCCCTATCTTACTGTCCCGTTTGGCAAGATAAATTTCTATGCAAAGTTGAATGTGTATATATGTATATTCTTCCTTCTTTGAACCAATTATAAGCAGAATGAGGTTCAAGGGCTTCCCATTGCCCATAATTTCTTCTTCTAGTGTAAAAGCCATTTCTTGAGCACCTCTTTTTTTCCTGCCAACTTTTTAAAAAAATCAATCTATTATTCATTTGAACATTAGTCTTTTTTATTTTGAATTCTGAATTTTCTTCCTCCCTCCTGCCCTATGCTCACATTTTTAGAAAAGCAGAATTTACATCAATTATACATATGAAATGATGCAAAACATACTTCATTATTAACTATTAAAATGGCAAGAAAAATGAAAAATTTAAAAACTAAACTGCTTCAATGTGCACTGAGACTCCATTAGTTCTCTCTCTGGAAAAAAAAATTCATCATAAGTCCTTCAGAATTCTCTTGCATCATTGGACTGATCAAAATAGTTAAGTGATTCACAGTCGATCATCACATACTATTACTATTACTGTGTACAATGTTCTTCTGGTTCTGCATATTTCACTTTTCATCAGTTCATATGAGTTTTCTTGGGTTTTTCTAGAGTCATCCTGCTCATCATTTCTTATAATGCAATAGTAATCTATCACAATCATATACCAAAACTTGTTCAGTCATTCTCCAATTAATGGACATCCCCTCAAAGTCCAATTCTTTGTTAATCCAAAAGGAACTGCAATAAATACTTTTGTACATATCAGTATTTTTTTCTTTTTTAAAAAAACTCTTTTGCATAAAGATCTAGTAGTAGGATTGCCAGGTCAAAGAGTATGCACAATTTCAATGAGTCTAGTCTCTAGTCAGTTGTGTTTAGAACATTAGATAGCTTTGATTTCTTATAAAAAAAACCTACATGTTTATGACCTTTAATAATTGACCAATTGGGGAAAGATTGTTATTTTCATAAAGTTGACTCACTTTTTAATGTATTTGAGAAATGAGGACTTTAGCAAACAAACTTACTGAAAAAAATCCCCCCCCCCCCCACTTTCCTGATCTCCTTCTAATCTTGGCTACATTGGTTTTGTTTGTAAAAAAAAAATTAATAATATGTTAATCAAAATTTTCCATTTCACTTCCCAGATTGAGCATCTTTTTTCATGAGCTATTCCCCCTAATTCTTCTCTCCTTTCTCCATTTTCCCAGGGTAACCTTCTTTTCTTACCCATCCTCCCTTTTTTTTTTTTGAGATTATCCCAACACGATGAACTCACTTCTATGCCCTCTCTATATTAAGAGGATTTTTTTAACTAGTCTAATAACAATAAGTTAATAGTAGTTACATATATCACTTCCTATTTAGGAAGGTATACTGTTTAATCTCATTGAGTCCCTCGTGATTTCTCTTTCATGTCTTGATTTTTATGCTTCTCCAGTCTCATTTTTGAAAGGCAAATTTTCCATTCACCTCAAGTCTTTACATCAGGGATGATTCAAAGTCCTCTGCTTTGTTAAATATCCATTCTCCATACCTGAGGAGAAGAAAGTGAGGCTGGTGACCTTGTACAGCCCTCCCTTACTCAAAACAAAGTGAAACACAGGTCATGTAATCATTTCTCTGATGGCATGGTCTTTTTTGCCAATGAAGGTTGAAGACAGCAGTCTGTGAGTAGACTCAGTTTCCTGAATGGGGACCCAGCTAGCTGCATAACTCATCTCCTCCTGTCCTGACTGTATCCCCCTCCTGTTCCTTATTCTATCCAAAAGAAGGTAAACTGGGGTGGCCAGAGGATGCCCAGTTAACTTCCCTTCCCAACTCTCCCCTTCTCTCCCCTCCCCTTCCTATCCCTTTCCTTTCCCAAAACCTTAAATCTGCTCCACTCTGAAGCCCATAGATTGTACAACAGTAGCCCCTACACACACACACACACACACACACACACACACACACACACTGCCCAAGCTCCACTTAAGGGCTGTTTTCTGGACCCTCCTGGCTTAAGAGTGATTATCAATAGTAATTGTTGCTGTTTTCTTATCCGCTTGATTTATTTATTTTTCTTTGGCTCATTAAAGGGGCCATCCCCTAACAACTTCTTAAGTGTATTCACTGAAAGGGCATTACCTTACCCCAAGTGGGTATCTAAATAGACCTCACCCTAAAGGGACCAAGGTCTCCCATTGCATTCTGGGCCATCTCCAGTCATCCTGATGAATATCTTGTCACTGGATCCAGATGGCTCTGGAGGAGAAAGTGAGGCTGGTGACCTGCACAGCCCTCCCTCACTCAAAACAAAGTCAAGTGCAGGTCATGTCAACATTTCTCTGATGGCATGGTCGTCTTCAACAACAAAGTCAAGTGCAAGTCATGTCATGATTTCTCTGATGGCATGTTCTTCTTCAACAACAAAGTCAAGTGTATGTCATGTCATCATTTCTCTGATGGCATGGTCTTCTTCAACAACAAAGTCAAGTGCAAGTCGTGTCATTTCTCTGATGGCATGGTCTTCTTCAACAACAAAGTCAAGTGCAAGTAACGTCATCATTTCTCTGATGGCATGGTCTTCTTCAACAACAAAGTCAAGTGCAAGTCATGTCATCATTTCTCTGATGGCATGATCTTCTTCAACAACAAAGTCAAGTGCAAGTCATGTCATCATTTCTCTGATGGCATGGTCTTCTTCAACAACAAAGGATGAACACATCAACAACAATAACAACAATTCTCTATACTCAAAATCTCAATTTTGCTGAGTAGGCTAGTCTTGGTTGTAATCTTTGCTCCATTGCCTTATGAAATATCATATCCCAAGACTTCTCTTCTGTTAATGTGAAAAATGCTAAATCTTTTGTGTTTCCAACTGTGGCTCTATGATATTTGAATGGTTTCTTTTTTGCCACTCTAACTATTTTCTCTTTGGCCTTGGAATTTGGCTATAATATTCCTGGGACTTTTCATTTTAGGATATTTTCCAATTGGTGCTTGGTGGATTTCTTCAATTTCTAATTTACCTCCTGGTTCTGGGATATCAGGGAAGTTTTCCTTAATAACTTCTTGGATTATCCTATTTTGGCTCTTTCTTTGATCATGACTTTCAAATAATTTAATAGTTCTTAAATTTATCTGTCCTTGATCTATTTTCCAGATCAATTGTTTTTCTGATGAGACATTTAATGTCTTTACTATTTTTTATTCTTTTGTATTTATTATAGCTTTTTTTCTTGTTGTTTGAAAATTATTAACTTCTACTTGCTCAGTTCTAATTTTTAAAGAATAGTTTTCTCTCTTTTTCCTTAATTTGGCCAATTCTGCTTTCTCAAAAGTTATTTTAATCAGTGAGGTTTTGCCTTTTCTCCAGCTGACCAAATCTGATTTTGAGGTTGTTATTTTCTTCAATATTTTTATGCCTCTTTTATCAAGTTGTCAATTATGTTTTCATTATTGTTCTTTATCACTCTCAAGATTTTTGCCCAATTTTTCCTTCTCTACTTTTATTTTATTTAAAAAAAATTTAGCTCTACTAGAATTTCTTTTGGGATTTTGTCCAATTCACATTTTTTTTTGAAACTTTGTTTATAGCTGTTTTGATGTCATTATCTTCTTCTGAGATTATGTCTTGATCTTCCCTGTCATCATAGTAGATTTTTATGTTCATGTTCATTTTTTTTGTTCATTTTTATGGCCTATTTCATGACTTTGAATTTTGTGTTGAAGTTGAAGTGTGTTCCCAGGGTGGGTGTCAGGTAAGTCAGGAAATTGTCCCAAATCTCAGGCTTTCAGTTAGCTCTGGAGGTTTTTAAATACTGAGGGCTTCAAAGGTAGTATGATCTGTATTGTTACTGCTCTTCTGTGTCTATGCTCTATTTCTGGAAAGATCCAAACTTTTGTGTTGCAAACAATACTACTCCTTAGGGCCCATGCTCCATTGTGACTGTAGGTACCCCTCTTCTTCCAGGAACTGTGAACCAACACTGCTAATGGCAATGGGGTTGCTGCACAGCACCCTGTCCTATGCTCAGTGCTTTCATAGGATTTTTTCCCACAATCCCTTTCTAACCAGCTGCCATCTTACCATATCTGACTTGAGAGGTCCCAAAGCTTTGGCTGCTGCTTTTGCCACCACCTCTGAGACCCACAGGTAATGCTGACTCCATACGGCCTGTTGACCAGCCCATACTCTGTGTCACAAACCTCTTTTTTTAACCTCCTAATTTGTCTTGAGCTGAAAAAGAAATGTATCAGCCTCACTTGTTGTTTGCTGTTCTGTTGCTCTAAAATTTGATTTGCTGTAACATTTTAAGTTGCTTGGAGGGAAATGTTGGGAAATCTTGGCTGTAGTGTTTCTTCTATTCCACCATCTTGGTTCCCCATATCAAAGTTTATATGTAATTTCTCCCTTTTGTCTTTAAACTTTTAATTTTAATCAAATTTTAAAAGAAGATGCCTTTTTGAAAGTTATATTAAAGAATGAATTGTGATCTCTGAAGAAAGATGCTACTGATCTCACATAAGAATTACACAAAATAGGCTTTGACAAGAATAATGTTCCAGAGAATGTTAAGATTTAGATTAGTCTACTGACGATTACCTTTGAGTTCATTATTTCCTAGATGATAAATAGTTTCAACTACCAGCAGGCCTTATCCAGAGGGCCTTCATTGCTAAATATTAGTGTTTTTGGCCAGTATTTTATGCTTGCCTATTCCAAAGAAAGGATGAACAATAATTCGTGAAAATATTTCATGAAAATAATGTCTCAGTAAAAGAAACAGAGGGAAACTTGTTCAATTGTTCATAATTTTATCAAATATTTAAGAAAGTGTGGTTAAATACCAATTATGTAATAAATGTCTTGGGCTTGATTTGTTTTGGACAAGACTGGCCAAAAGAGAAAGGATATTCCCCAAATTAATGAGGTTACTTTCGTGGAAAGAAAACTCATTCTTCATAAGTTACAATCTTAGAATGTAAAAAAAGGTTTAATTTTGTTTGACAGTTAAGCCAGTATGGGGAGAAATATTAGATAGTTCATAGAAAAAAAGAGCATATCTATGAGGCAATTGGACTTCTGAATATAAGGTATTCACTAAGGATATTTGCAGTATATGCTTAAAAAAAAAACCCAAGACTATTATGTTCATAAGTAGCCAATCACTTTTCTTGGGGGCCAATTAGTTTTCTTCTAGTGGAAGAGAGAGAAACTTCTGAAATTTATTCATCTTCCATTGGCCAAAGTGGTCTGAGACAGGGAGAATGCTGTCCTTCCACAGAAGCGAGAATTTTTTTGAAGGGGAGTTATACATGATTGCTAAACATAAAATGCAATCAAAAGGCCAGCTAAAATGGAGCTACCTCAAGAAAAGAAAAAAAAAATAAGTCATCTCTGAGTGAAGTGAGAAGTTATTTTTGGTTGTTTGTTTTGGAGGGTGGGTTATTTCTTCCTCCTTATGAATAGTCAGGTTACATGCCCCTTTTATATGCAAAAGACACGAGTCCAGACTGGCTGAATAATGTCTACAATTAGTCAGTTACTGACTTTGGAATCAATTGTGTATATTTGAGTGGTGGGGTACTATTCCATTGGTGTAAATGATCTGTGATGCAATATGACATCTTTGGGTTATATTTGTACAATAGTTGAGCAAATGTTAAAAAGGGAGTCTGCTAAGACGATTTAGGTCAAGAGAGGTAAAGTGTGAACTTTTGGGTGGCAAACAGAACTTTCAAACTCTGGATAGGTAGAGGAAGGTGGACCCCATCAAGTCTCTTGACTTCCAGTGTTTGAAACTATATAGTTAAATCAGACTGTCCTTGGTGAGACTATTCTAATTTAACTCCTTTGTTGAGATGTTTTATATTACTCTCAGTAGAGACAACTTCTCTATTATGTATTCTTTTGCCTGTTCTAATCTGTACGATTCCCTGACTTCTGATTACTATTTTGTTTTTTTAAATAAGTTTTCTTGCGCTCTATATCTGTGATGGTCTTTTGTGTAACTAGCATTTGGTGTGAAGAAATTAGTTTGAAGTCTTAAGCTATTACACTCTTCTTGTATAGTCAGGGATACTCCCTTTTATTTTGCCTATTGAACTCCTAGATATATAGATATCTGAGATGTATTTGACAGGTTGAACTTTAGTCTTATAAATACCTCTCTTAAAAGTAGGTGAGGGAAGTGACTGTGAAGACACAACCCTTCTCCTGTTCCCTACAAGGCTAAATTGCAATTTCCCTCAAAAAGGAATAGATCACATCCAAGAATATATCAATGCATGAAATAATCACACATACTATAAATGCATAGAAGAATGCAAAAGAAGTATAAGAAATACAAAGTTAGTGGTGTTGTTACTACCTTATTAAATTTAGAACATATATTTTTTCCTTAAAAATACTTTGCACACAAGAAGTTCAGTTTATCACCCAAGCTTCTTTCTTATTCTTTCTATATTGAAATGTTTGTTTATTATTTCTAAATTATAATAAAAAGAAATTCAGAGAATTGGAGCTAGATGGAAGTCTAAAAGCCATTGAGTTACATTCCTTCATTTTACAGATGAAGAAAGTTAGGAATAGAGAGTTTAAGTGATTTTTCCAAGGCCACATACATTTATACAAGCTGTCTGTCTCCAAACTAGTATACTTTTTACTGTTTAATTTACCTCTTAAATAATTAAAAAATAAATATGAACTCTTTTCACTTTTGCTCAAAAGTTCAGCTTCTGAAATGGTTGGCAAATAGTGCTAACTTGGATGATGGAGAAGATTATTTTGAAAATTCGATTTAATATCCTTTCCAGACAAAATTGAAATCAGAAAAGTAGTAAAGCAGGATACAAAGGTCAAGTTTCTAGCTTTCCTCAAATCTAGTCCTGATTCTAAATTAACACATTTTAAAATGAAACAAATGCATAGTCATAGTAACCACTTAAATATAATCAAAACTTAGGGTGACATAATCAGAATTTTTCCCTAGAGCACTAAAATTTGAGATGATATAAAGTATAGTTTCAGAATAATATAGTAAATAGTTAACCCTGGTGGAAATCATGAAGACCTAGATTTAGCTTCCTTCCATGACCATAGGGACCTTGGTTAAGTCAGTTAACCATTCAGTACTCCCCTCCTCCCCCAGGAACTTCTATAAGATTATAAGTTTCATAGCAGTTTCAAATTTACATTAGTAGAGGGAATCTCCCACCTGGGGTTTCATACATCAATGAAAAGACAGTTTTAATACAATTTAAAAAATAAAATGTAAATATTAGTCCATTTTTATACTTTTTGCTCTGGCCTTGCTGTTGCCGCATGAACCAACTAGCTATTATTCCATGTATTAATGAAATTTTTATGTGGTATAAAATGTTCTTATATACATAATCTCATTCAGTCACCCATACAAACTCCCAGGGAGATAAATATTTGGGATATTATACTTAATGAAAAATTCAGAGATTTACTTAGGGTCACGTAGCTTGTGTGTAGCAGGAAATATTTGAACTTACATCTTCTTCTGACTGAAACTACTTTCTTTTGTTCCAAACCAAGTCACAGAACTATCAATAGCAAGTGACAGAAAGCACAAGTAAAATGCATCTATTTACTAGTGGTATCTTGATACTTAAACTACTACTGAAACAAAATTCATTTTGCTAGGTTTTCATTGTAGCCTTAATAATATCTAATGAAATGCCATTTCAATTAACTTAATTTGAGCTTAAGGAAAACACGTGATAACTACTGTGAACTCAAATCTGATCTTATTTGGGGGCTAAATGTAATAATTGTCAAAATAATTTAGGGAGAATTCATAGAAGGAATTTAATGAAGCCCTAACTACTCAGAAAAGTAATAGATGTACTAGATTCAGTCATCCTGAATATTAGTTTCCTATCTCACTTCTTGAAATCATTATATTAAAGAACTACTTTCTCACTCTTCCATGATGCCAGAAACTACATTTGTGGCTATAGAGACCAATTTTGAGGGGCTTCCATGACCTTCTTTGTTCATCATATATTGAACTTGCTACATCATGTACATAGATATTGCTCTGACTTCATCATTTAGTACCTTCTTTATTTAACAATTTTCATACTTACATTTATTACTTCAGCAAAACTGTTACTTCAGAAAATTTGTCAGTCTGCCACAGTATCCATGCTTTTGCTTTATTGCTTTTCCTATTATTCATGGCAAGTTTGTAGAAATACTTTTAAAGATTAATAAAGAACAGCCCGTATAAAACTGCTGCAATAAGATGTTATGGTTCTGAATAAAGCACGTTATTGGGTGCTTGTAGGGGTCCCATTCCTACAACGTATCTGGGCTCCACTAAAAGTGTGCACTTACTGTCTGAGAAAAGAAATCCATCTTTTATGCTATATATACAGTAAGTGAAGGCCATATATTCACCAACACCATAGGCTGCTATTTGTGACATTATCCTTCTTTCACAAAAGGCAGTAAAGGTAAAAGATCATATTCGTGCTTCTAATATTTGAACTGTATATTACTACAGTTGTCAACAACACTTGGCAGTTAGAAAAAAACACTTTGGTTACTAGGTTATTGTCTAACTCTTGCATGTTCTGATATGTTGGGTTGTTTTTGTACAAAAGGGTCATTTTTAATGTGATAGAATTTGAGAAAAGTCTTTTCTCCTACTTTTTTAAACTTTAGAATTTCTTCTTCCTTTATGTATGGAGCTCTAAGTGCGGTTTCAAAGGAGAAGGAAAAGGAATGAGGGGAAGAGGACTAAAGAGGAAGGACTATGTTATTCTTATTGTTTACAGAATGAATTGGCATAAATTGTGCTTCGATACTTAAAGGCTTAATGGACAAAAGGTATGTTCTAAGAAATGAGATACTGTAGCAGCAAGCACCCCAGTGTACACAGGAGAACCTGCTTCACAGGCCCTTTGGATCTGCTTTGCTAAAAAGAAAGCAACTTTTGAGGCGTCAGCAGTCTTCTTTAATTACATTCATCAACAAATACAAGCAAAGAAATAAAGACCAAGAGAAGGGGCTTCTAACTATTTGACCATAAGCAATACATACATCAAGAGATCAATAGATGGATTGGACTCTTGGACCATTACATACATACATAGTTACCAGAAAGAGAAGCACAAATGCCTGGGTTTTGAAAGGGGGTAGGGGAGCATTCCTTAATGGCTGGCCAGAATCTCCTCTCATCTAGCACATGAGCCTTTTCACAAGCTCCCACAGCAAAACCTCACCTCGGATTGTATATGTGTGTGTGTATGTGTGCATGTGTGTGTACACACATATATATGTATATGCATATATATACATATATATAGGAGGGTATACATATGTATATATATATGTGTATATGCACACATGCCACACACACACACACACATACACACACACATGCACTTTTCAGAACCAGAGAGCATGACCCAGTGCATCATTAATTAACAGAAGGTGTGGGCCTTCCTATATAACAAGCCTCCTCTAATTAAGCTTCACTTAAAGGGCTTAAAAGGCTTTACTTGAGGCCTATAAATATGCACGGGAAGATCTCTAACTCGAATTACAGATACTATCATTTCATGGAAGGTTAAATGAAATACACCAACCTATTCAGATACTTTTTCTTGAGAGTGCTGCATTTTATTTTATTTTTTAAATTAGAATCAGTTTTAAATGCATGAAACAAAATGTAGAGGATCACTAAGACAATTATTTTTAATTCTAATTTATTTATTTATTTTTAGTTTTCAACATTCATTTCCACAAGATTTTCCACTTCCTCCCCATCTCTCCACTTTGTCCACCTCAAGACAGCATGGACTCTGATTACCCCTTCCCCCAATTTGCCCTCCTTTCTATCACACCCCTCCCTTCTCTTATCCCCATCCCCTCTATTTTCTTGCAGGACAAGATAAATTTCTATACCCCATTGCCTGTATGTCTTATTTCCCAGTTGCATGTAAAAACAATTTTTAAAATTAGCTTTTAAAACTTTAAGTTCTAACTTCTCCCCCTTCCTCCCTCCCCACCCATCCCTACTGAGAAGGTACATGATTTGATATAGGTTATACAAATGTAGTTATGCAAAAGACTTCCATAAAAGTCATGTTGTAGAAGACTATATTTCCCTCCATCCTATCCTGCTCCCATTTATTCTATTCTCTCTTTTGACCCTATGCCTTCTCAAAAGCATTTACTTCTAATTAGCCTCTCCTCCCATTCGCCCTCCCTTCTATCACCCCATTCACTTCTCCACTTCTTCCCTACTTTCCTGTAGTTTACCACAGAGTTTCATAGTAAAGTGCATGTTATTCCCTCCTTAAGCCAAATGTGATGAGAGTAAGTTTCACTTTTCCCCCTTCAACTCCCCTCTCTTCACTTCCATTGAAATAGTTTTTTGTGCCTCTTTTATGGGAGAGATAATTTGCCCCATTCTATTTTTCCCTTTCTCCTCTCAACATATTCCTCTCTCACCTCTTACTTTTATTTTTTTAGATATCATCCCTTCATATTCATCTCACCTTGTGCCCTCTGTCTATATGGATATGATCCCTCCAACTACCTTAATATTGAGACGTCTCAAGAGTTGTAAATATTATCTTTCCATGTAGGAATGTAAACAGTTTAAGTTTTGTAAGTCCCTTATGATTTCTCTCTCCTGTTTACCTTTTTATGCTTCTCTTGATTCTTGTGTTTGAAAATCAAATTTTCTGTTCAGCTCTGGTCTTTTCATCAAGAATGCTTGAAAGTCCTCTATTTCATTGAATGACAATTATTCACCTGAAGTATTATATTTAGTTTTTCTTGGAGGTGATTCTTGGTTTTAATCCTATCTCCTTTGATTTCTGGAATATCGAATTCCAAGCTCTGTGATCTCTTAATGTAGAAGTTGCTAGATCTTGTGTTATTCTTCTTGTATTTCCACAATACTCAAATTGTTTCTTTCTAGCTGCTTACAATATCTTCTCTTTGACCTGGTAACTCTGGAATTTGCCTACAATATTCCTAGGAGTTTTCCTTTTGGAATTTCTTTCAGGAGGTGATCAGTGGATTTTTTTCAATAATTATTTTACTCTCTGGTTCTAGAATATCAAGTAGTTTTCCTGATAATTTCTTCAAAGATAATGTCTAGGCTCTTTTTTTGATCATGACTTTCAGGTAGCCCCATAATTTTTTAATTGTCTCTCCTGGATCTGTTTTCCAGGTCAGTTGTTTTTCCAATGAGATATTTCACATTGTCTGCTACTTTTTCATTCCTTTTGGATTTGTTTTATAATTTCTTGATTTTTCATAAAGTCATTAGCTTCCATCTGCTCCATTCTAATCTTTAAGGAATTATTTTCTTTAGTGAACTTTTAGACCTCCTTTTCCACCTGGTCAATTCTACTTTTCAGGACATTCTTCTCTTCACTGACTTTTTGGATCTCTTTTGTCATTTGGGTTAGTCTATTTTTAAAGGTGTTATTTTCTTCAGCATTTTTTTGTATCTCTTTTAGTAAGCAGTTGACTCATTTTTCATAATTTTCTTGTATCACTATCATTTTTCTTTCCAATTTTTGCTCTACTTATCTTGTTTGATTTTCAAAATCCTTTTTGAGCTCTTCCATGGCCTGAGACCCATTCATATTTGTGCTTTGGATGGAGGAGCTTTGACTTTGTTATCTTCTGTTTACATGTTCTGCTCTTGTCACCGAAGTAAAATTCTGTATTCTGATTCTTTTTCTGGTTTTTGCTCATTTCCCCTGTCATTTATTTGACTTTTGAGCTCTTTGTCTAGGTAGCTCTTGGCTTCCAGTGGGAGTGGGGGTGTCCTGTCTGTCACTTGATTCCCCCACAATCTGTGGGCTTCAGAAACAGTCAGTATCTCTGCCTCTGCTGTTGCTGTGGTTACTGCTGGTTCCTCTGCCCCCTTCACCCTCTGCTTCCCTGAGGCTGGGGCTAGACCACTCCACTCTTTTTTACTGGTCCCACAGTCTTTTTCCACTGACCTTCCAATCTGGACTCAACTGGGGTCCAGAAATATGGAAAATGCCACAGGTGTGAGAGATTCATTCTCTTCAAGGCCTGCTTAGGTTCTGTCTGTGCATACATGGCCTAAGCTGGACTGTGTCCTGCCCACTGTGGCCGATAGATACTTCCTGGTGACCTTCCAGGTTGTCTTGGGCTGGAGATTTGCTTCACTCCATCATTCCATGGGTTCTGCAGCTCTAGAATTTGTTTAGAGTTATTTATTACAGGTATTTTGTTGGGTTTAGGGGCAGTACTTTAGAAAGTGTGTGCTGTTACTCTTCCACCTTTCACCAAGACAATTATTGAAATGCAAATGTAAACATTTTTTCAGAAGTTCAGAATCCCCATTTCCATATTATTATAGCTTTCTTGGAGAAGCTACTTCTGGGCTTGTGCGTAGTCTGTCTGGTAACATTCAAGTGTTTCACAGATGGGCCCTACAGTGAGGGTGTACTGAGCCCATGGTACAAAAGACAAAGGATCAGGAAAGGAATCACCATCAAAGACTAGAAAGATCAAAGAGTGGGCCTGTACTCCAAGGGAGGAACCTCCAAACTCATGATGGGATGGCACAATCCTTGGGAGAGAAGTAAAGGGGCCACTATGTCCATTCCCCTGCCTGCATTTCTTTCTGAAGGCCAAGTTTGACTGAAAAGCAGTTGGATCCAGAACCCTGAAGTGGCAGCAATGGAAATCTCTGTGTGAGGAGAAAAGGGAAATGTTTTCTAATAACTTAGTAAGAGTAGGAGAGAAGAATTTTGACACTGGTTCCAAAGTAAGGCAGTTCTCTTTATTGGTAAATAGCAAGAAGAGGCAGGTCAAGGGTGAGGGTACTGGGGCCCATCAGGCCTTCTGGAAATTCTTTGTCAACAGGTCCAAGAATTCCTGCTTCTTGGTGCTGCTGGCCATGAGTGAGTACATATAGCAGACCTTTTTGAGGATGGGCACCGTGAGCTTGCTGAGGGTGCCAAACTGAACTTGGGACTTGAGTTCCTCCTCAGACAGCTCGAGCTTGGGCTGTTTCTCTCCAGGACCACGGCTGTCTGGTTTCCTCTTTGCTGCCATCCTCTCAGGGGTGGGGAGGAAGGGGAATAGACAAGCTCATGGCACTCCTTCACCAGGCTTCCAGGTCTCCTTGACCCAAACCTTCCAGCCTGCTTGACTCCTCAAAATGAATCTCAAGGTCCTAATCATTGGTTGAACATAATGTCACTGTAGAATAATGAAATGTCAACACTACCTCCCCCACCCTTCTTCAGGTTCATAAGGTCGAGGAAGACACCTGTGTCATGGAGGTCACTGGCTTTGGTCTTGATCTGACTGGCCTTTGCACTATCTTTGCCATGGGGCTTGTTGTCATTAGTGAACAGAATGATGTGCTTGTGACTCATCTTGAGCTGGACCCAATCAAAAGGACCCAGAGGGCCTCATTCAAGGGATAGTTTGAGCCATGGTCAATCAACTCCCAGAAATGTTTCTCTTCTTTTTCTCCCTTAAACTAGTTGAGTTCACGTATTTGTTTTGCACCTGGGGTATCCAGCTCATGGAAAATGTAAACATTTATGAAATTCACCAAGTTCTTGTCTTTACCAGTGCCATAGAAGACCTCAGCCAAGAGGTCTTGGTCATTGCCTATGATCTTGCTGCTGTACACAATCTGGATGCACTGGATCGTTAGGTCAAAAGAAGTTCCTTCATCTTCATCCTGGGGTTCAAATACAGCCTTAGAGGTATCAGCTAAGAAAATCAAACTGTCCTGCTCAGAATATTTAGAGCTTCTTTCCACCTCTGACCCCTCCTCCTCTTCCTGCTCCTCTTCCTTTCCCTCATTTTTGCAACATGACTCCCACCTGGACATGATGCTCAGGAGTCTGGTGTACTGAGAAGGAGGGAGCAATTCAGAACATGAAAACTGATGATGAAAGGAAAACTCAGATACTTTTTTTAAAAGAAGCTCACTCAACCTATAAAATTTTTGGAATAGGAAACTCTCAATAAGAAAATTCTACCAATGAAAATCTGAGCTTACTGAATGTTCTTAAGACTAGCCTGGGGAACTGGAGGGCTAGGTAATTTGTGAGTAAGTATTAGGAGTGAGTCTACTCACTGAATGGGTGTATCTTACTCAAAGTGAGGATGGTATGGGACCTTAGCCTGAAAGGGCTAGAGTCTCACATTACATTCTGGGTCATTTCCAGCTGTTCTGGTGAATATCAGGCCACTGGACACAGATGGCTCAGGAGAAGAAAGTGAGATTGGTGACCTTGCACAGCACACCCTCACTCAAATCAAAACTCCACTGCAAGTAAGGACAAACACAACCTGTGAGTGAGTAGCAACTCTCCTCCTTCTCCTCTTCTTCTCCTCCTCTTTCCCTTCCCCATCCCCCTCCTCCTCCTCCGTGTTTCATCCCCAGAAGCTACCTCTTTTCCTTTAGGTTTCTGGCTACATTTCTTGCTCAAAGATCAAGCCTCAAATCCAATTCACTCTGGAGCTCATACACTAGACAACAAATCCCCACTCATCTAGTACAAGAGTGATTGTAATTACTAAGTAGTAATTGTTTCTCTTTTACCCAGGAATCCTGAGAATCTTCTCTTCCCAATTTGATTTTTTTTTGATTAAAGGGGCCATCCCTTGAGCAATTACTTAAAGAAGCCTATCCCTGAATGCGTTTATATAGTCAGAGAATGCTGTAGGACCTTAGCCTGAAAGGGCAAGGGACTCACATTGCATCCTGGGATATCTCCAGGCATCCTGATGAATATAAGGCCACTGTATCCAGAAGGCTCAGAAGAAGAAAGTCAGGTTGGTGACCTTGCACAGCCCTCCCTCACTCAAATCAAAGTCATCTGCCAGTCAACTCATCATCTTGATGTCATGGTCCAATTCGAGAATGAAAGACAAACAATTCTGTGAGATATCACAGAAACATAGTATTATAGGTTTAGAGCTGAGAAGGACCATAGAAGTAATTTAATTCAACTCCTTCACTTCAAAATTATGGAAACTAGAGCACAGAGAGGGTAAGTAACTTGCCCAGAGAGCAAGTGACCCAAACAGAATTTGAATCTCTGATCTGTCACTCCAAATCCCAAATTCTTTCAACTGCCCCATGCTACTAGAATCCAACATGAACTTTAAACATCTTGGACCTGGGTCTTCCTGATTCCGAAGTTTGTTTCTATCCACACCAGAATGAAACAGATACTCTTCTAGAAATACTCTTACTTGTTATACTTCTCTATACTCCAAGTATTTGCCTCTAAATATTAATGCTACTAATAGATATGCAGCTTGAATTTTAATGTCATAAATTTAGAATTAGTTTGAGTAAATCCAAAGTTGCCAGGTCACTCATAGTTTTCTGACCCTTGTGTCTTCATATTCCCAGTCATTCTTGTAATGAATTTATTTTCATATTTATTTTTATTTTTAATTTGTGATGTAAAACAAGCATTTCTACTTTTCTACAACATAGTATAATAAAAATATGATTTCATATGAAATTGCAAATCTATAATGTACCATATGCTATTCCTTTTAAATATAAAGTTATCATGTAAATTTCTTTTTTTCTTCTTTTTTCTTTTTTTTTCCCTCCTGAACTTTGTTGAAGGCAATGAAAAGTGGGTCAATTACGGTAAGTTGAGCACCTTATTTTTAGGAAGATTGGATAGGTATTCATTTTTTACCTGAAGGTATAATTTTAGTAAAGTATATGGCTATGTATTCCAAACTATCAAGACAATATTTATGGCACTGCTAGTGACTATGAATGGGCTGGCATAGTTCAGCATCACAAAGGATAATAGACTCTCCATATAGAAGGCAGAAGAAAAATATTTATTCAGACACCAGAAAGCCAAATCCCCAAAAGAGAAAACCAAATTAGTCATAGTAGCCAAGAAGTCAATACACATTGGCACTGCAGGGAACAAAGGCATTTCCAAGCCCCCCACCCCCCACCCCCATCCCTGGGACCTTCCCACAAACAAAGGAAAAATATGAGCCTAGCTATCTCCTTACCTCTGTCTTCTGCAGCTCTGACTATTCTGACCAACTTCTTCCCATCTCTGCTCAACCCTTGCTGTTCTACCTATTTAGCAAGTTCCTCCTACCACGTGTGACTTAGGCTTCCATGTGATTTAAGCAAATCACATCGGCCTATTAAGGAATGGGAAATATTTTCCCATTTAAATTATCTTTGCCATTCCCTTACTACATGATGCCAAATGTTATGTCAGGTACAGTAAAAACTTTACAAAAGTACACTATGAATTATACAATATACTTTGAGGCATACTATCATGAAATACACTAAAAAGAAATTCAACACAGTATAGTATATTATACTATAGAACAGTAGGTGCTATACAGAAATACAATACAGAGTGATCTATGAGAGTAGTTTTTTAAACAATGTGTTCCTCCACTGTCACATTGAAATTATAATTCAATTTGGAAAAAAATAGATTGGTAGATATTTTTTTCAGGAATATAAAGAGGGATGTACATATAATTTATTCTCAATAGGTAAATAGCCATAACTTTCTGGAATTTTTGAGAATAAGAACAAAAATTAATGCTCAAAACAAGGAAAAACTGGAACCTCAAAGGAAGGACAATGAGGTTTCCTACTTATAGGTAGGAGAGAGTTTGGATTATAAATGGAAGTAATGTTGCTAAAATACGTAATGGCCTTGAGAGTTGCTACTGATAGTATCGGGAAACAGAACCATGTTTTAATGTGGTAAGAGCAGGTCACCAGAAAATGTAATCTTTTTTTTCTGGCAAATGAGAAAATACTGGTGGGTTATCAAATAATCCTAAAATTATTCTTTCATATCATATCTATTATTAATTTGTTGAGCTACTACTGCATGTAACTTGCTGGATTTGATGCTTAAGGAGATTCAAAGACAAAGAGGAGAGCTCTCTGCTCCATAGCCTGCCTTCTTTCCTAGCTTCCAACATCTGATTTAATCTGGATCTAATTATGACCAAAGTTATTTCTAGCACAATGAAAAATACTTCTGAAACTATTTACTGATTACTGTGTTTGTATATTATTCAGTTCATGCAATTAGAGAACAGATTTCATGCAGCATCCTAAAACTTTAGAAGAGCTAATAAAATTCAATATCGTTAACTTATTTCAACACCTAAAGAAGATCACATCTGTCAGCTTCTCCTCTCATATGACCTGCCTGCACTGACACATCAATTTCCTATACCTAACACTAAAAGTCCAGCCATAAAATGCTCCATAAGAATTCTCCTCCAAAGCTATTTTGAAGATTTTTCCAATTAGGTTTTAAAAATCACTGATGCTCTAAAGGTCATATAGTCCATCTTCTTTTCCTTCAAATCACAATGTCAAAAAAGTGTTTGCAATATTATCATCTCACAGAATATATCTTGTCTCAAAACTTTTTTTCCCTAAATGTCACTTTCATTAGAGTATAATGAAGTGCTACAACAAAGTCAAAAAACAGATTAAAAGTTTTGACCCTAGATTGTATTTAAGATTGATAAGTTGAATAACATTGATAATTTACATTTAAAGGAACAAAGAAATGGTTTGAAAAAGCTAGCTTTTGCCAAGATTAAAACTAGAATTCATCTACTATTGCCATTGCCTTAAAAGTCCAAGCTATAGAAAACAGAAGGGAAAGTTAACCTAAATTAATTTATTATAAATAATCTCTCTGTAACCTGCCACCAAACATGACCTAAAATAAGTTCATCACAGTGTGGGAAACAGAATTTTCAAATCAATTTCCTAAAATCAAAGGTTTGCATAGGCCTTAAGGAATATTTTTTAGGGATAGGAGCTGTCTAAATAAGCAATTTAATTTTTTTAAATGTATAAGAAAATCTCACAGACTCATGTTAGGTATACTAATTTATCAATGAAAATTTAGAATGATTGGTCTATAATATTCAATTTTTTTTTTAGGAAGTATTGGGATTAACTCAATTGAGTACGAAGGTTTACCTTACACTAAAGGAAAGCAATGGGGAAGGGGATGAGAGAGGGGGGGATAGTAGCAGGGACAGCAGAATGGGGGAAGAAGTAATTGGGAAGCAAACACTTAGGTAGAGGGACAGGTCAAAGGAGAGAATAGAATAAATGGAGGATGGGACACGACAGAGGGAAATGCGGTTAGTCTTTCACAACATGACCATTATGGAAGTGTTTTACATGACTATACATGTATCACCTATGTTTTATTGCTTGCCTTCTCAATAAGGATGAGTGGGGAGGGGGGAGGAGAGAGAATGTGAAACTTAAAGCTTTAAAAATGAAAGTTAAAAATTGTTTTTTACATGTAACTAGGAAATCCGCTGTATCGACAATGGGATTTAGAAATCTAGCTTGCCCTGCAGGAAAA
The DNA here is from genome assembly GCA_023548195.1 of Bettongia penicillata ogilbyi. Lineage (NCBI taxonomy): Eukaryota > Metazoa > Chordata > Mammalia > Diprotodontia > Potoroidae > Bettongia > Bettongia penicillata. The sequence goes on from JAJHZJ010000796.1 coordinate 432,874, forward strand.
TAGAAGGGAAGGGGATAGGTGGATGGGAGGGGGCGGTATGGGGGGGGGCAGGGAGGGGAGTGATAGAAAGGAGGGCAGATTGCAGGAAAGGGTAATAATGATGTCCTGGGGTGAGGGGAGGAGGGAGATAGGGAGAAAATTTGAAATTTGAAAATTTATAGAAGTGAATGTTGAAAATTGAAAACAAATTTAATTTAACAAAGTATTGTGATTTAAAATACAGAACTCAAGAGTTGAAATGATTATCTAAATTTGGATTATTATGGTATGATCAGGTTAGAATTCCATGTCCAGTCCAGGTCCTCATCACCACTTGTCAGAATTCTTGCAGTAGCTCTGAATTGGTCTGCCTGCTTCCAGCTCTTACCTTCTCATTTTCCATGGAGCTATTAAATTTATTTTTTTTTATTTTTCATTTTTAACACAATTCATATCACATAAAACAATTCCAACTTTTAGCCAGGTGATACTTCTTTTAAAGCATTTACAATATAGACTACAATTTTTTTAGCATTAATCAACTGAAACACAAATAATAACTGTGTATAATAACTTCATAAGCCCTTGACCTAATTGTCTGCACACTAGTATGAAGAATTAAAGGACCCTAACTTATTGTTGTTGGTCTAAAGTCCTAAGCCTGATAGATTAATTTTAGACTTAACCTCGGATGTTCCCCTACCAACAATCTTCAATTGAATAGATCTGGTATTAAGCTTACAAACCTTTTGACTATAGGAAATTGCCACCAAGAGTAGGGACATTTCAAGGATACAACATCTGCCCAGCGTCATGTCAGTTCCAGGCAAGAGTAGATTGTCAACTTGCATTCAGTGAGGCTTAAAGTCTGCCAGGTGTCAGTGGGGAAATTGAGTCAGGAAAATCCTACCTCAGCCCAGGCTGAGCAGCTGCTCTCCCACCATTCCCATGAGATCACCTTTTTCAGTTCATACCAGCATCTCATAGGCTTATAGGTATCATGGATTGGAAACTCAGACTGCCTTTCTTGTTGTCCATATGTGGAGTTAGACTCAGAAGAACAGTCAGTTAATAGTCCCATAGCATCTTAAAATAGCAAGTTCCAATAACCAGGTTTCAGATATGACTATAATTTCACATTGGCTAAGGAACATCTTTTGAGGAATGTCTTAAGTGGCTTATATGCCTTTTATATATGTTCTAGTTCCTGCTTAAATATCAATCATAAAATCAAATTTACCATTAAAACCTTAACTTTTCCATCAATGCCAAGTTTTACCCGAAGTTACCTGCCTCTAGGAAACTTTGACTAAAATTCTTTTCTCCAAACTAAAGATGTCTCTGATTTAGTCTCAGTAATTAATTCAGTCAATTATTTTAATACTAATTGCTTTTACAACACTTTGCAACATGTTCAAATTTTCTCCCCATCTCTCCCCTCCCCCACCCCCTAATACCTTGCATTCTGATTACCCCTTTCCTCAATGTACCTTCCCTTTTATCACCCCCCACCCTTCCCTTATCCTCATCTTCTCTCTTTTCTCGTAGGGCAAGATAAAGTTCTATACTCAATCACATGTGTTTCTTATTTCCCAGCTATATGTAATAATAGTTCTCAACATTCGTTTTTAATGTTTTGAATTCCAACTTCTCTCCCTCTCTCCCTCCCTATCCATCCCCACTGAAAAGTCAAGCAATTCAATATAGACTAAATATGTGTCATTTTGCAAAAAGACTTCCATAATGATCATGTTGTGTAATACTAACTATATTGCCCTCTATCCCCCCTTGTTTTTTTATTCCCTCATTTGACCTTGTCCCTTCCCAAAAGTGCTTATTTCTAGTTACTCCTTTCTCCCATTTGCCCTCATTCTATCATTCCCCTCACCCCACTTGTTGCCTCCTCCCCTACTTTCCTGTAGTACAAGATAGATTTTCATACCAAACTTAGTGAGCATGTTATTCCCTCCTTAAGTCATATGTGGAGGAAAAAAAAGCTTCACTTTTCCTCTCTCCCCTTTTCTCTCTTCTCCTCTATTGAATAAGACTTTTATTTATCTTTTATGAGTTATAGCATTCCTCATCCCATTTTTCCCTTTTTCCTCCCAGTATTTTCCTCCCTCATCTCTTAATTTTTATTTTATATTTTTATGGATGTCATCTCTTCTGATTCAACACAGTCTGTACTTTATCTATGTGTGTGTGTGTGTATGTGTGTGTGCGTATGTACAATCCTTTCACCTTGAGAAAAGTCTGAAGAGTTATAAATATTTTCTTTTCATGTAGGAATGTAAGCAGTTCACCTTCAGAAAGTCTTTTATGATTTCTCTTTTATGTTTACCTTTTCATGCTCCTTCTGATTCTTGTGTTTTGAAAGTCAAATTTTCTCTTCATTTCTGGTCTTTTCATCATGAATACTTGAAAGTCCTCTATATCATTGAATGATCACTTATTCCCTTGAAGAATTATACTTAGCTCTTGGTTTTAATCCCAGCTCCTTTGACTTCTGGAATATCCTATGCCAAACTCTTTGATCCCTTAATGTTAAGCTGCCAAATCCTGTGTTGTCCTGGTTGAATTTCCACAATACTAAAATTGTTTATTTCTAGCTGCTTGCAGAATTTTCTCCATCACCTGCGAACTCTGAAATTTGGCTACAATGTTCCTAGGAGTTTCTCTTTTCAGGTCTCTTTCAGGAGGTGATCAGTGGATTCTTTCAATATTTATTTTGCCTTCCGTTTCTGGAATATCGGGACAATTTTGTGGAAGATAATGTCTAGGCTCTTTTTTGTGATCATGACTTTCAGGTAGTCCCATAAATTTTAAATTGTCTCTCCTGGGTCTCTTTGCCAGGTCAGTTATTTTTCCAATGAGATGTTTCACATTACTTTCTATTTGTTCAAACTTTTATTTTTGTTTTTCAACTGCTTGGTTTATCTCATAGTCTTTCATTTCCCTGAACTCAATTCTCTCTTTCAAAGGATTGATTCCTTTGCCTCCTTCTCCTCCTTGGCTTTTTGGACCTCTTTTTTCAATTGAGTTAACCTCTGCTTAAAGGTGTTATTTTCCTCAGCATTTTTTTGGTTCTCCTTTAGCAAGCTGCTAACTCACTTTTCAAGTTCTTCCTTTGCCTGAGCCCTTTTTAAGTTCACTTTGGAGGCCCTGGAGGCAGGGGTCTTAACTTCCTGTGAGAGTAAGCCTTGTTCTTCCTCATCTGAAAGGATGGAAGGAGACACCTGTTCACCAAGAAAGCAACCTTCTATGGTCTTCTTTTTTTCCCTTTTTTGGGCATTTTTCCAGCCAGTTACTTGACTTCTGAATCTTTTGTCAAGAGATTCAACTCAGGTGCTTGGTAACCCTGGGTTTTGGGGGGGGGGCAGGGCCATCACTCAGGGTTGAGGTTTAGATCAGAGGCTCCCTATCACTAGAGGCTTTAAGCTAAGCTGCCTGGACAGTGGACCCAGGCTGCTTCCCAGCCACCATACCTGCATGCAGTCTGCTGCCACCATCCCTGCCATTACCTGGGTCTATTGCTGCAAAAGCCCCTTCCCCTCTTGCCCAGCTGGGAAAGCCTTCCCACACTGACCTTTGGAGCTTTCTTTGTCACTTGTGGTTTGAAGTATCTGGGACCCTCCCTGATGGGGATTCTGCCCTGGAGGCCTGTTCCAGTCTTGTTCCTCCCCATGCCATGTGGCCAGGGTTGGGCTCTGCTCAGCTCAGCATCCTGTGTGATAGACCTTTCCTGGATGCCTTCCAGATTATCTTTGGCTGGAAACCTCTTTCGCTCTGTTGTTCTATGGCTTCTTCTGCTCTAGACTTTGCTGAGAGTCAATTTTACAGGTATTTTATGGGTTGTGGGGGAAGCACTAGAGCATAAGCATCTTTCTACTGTGCCATCTTGACTCTGTCCCTATCCAATTGATTTTCATGGAGTGCAAGCCTATTCATGTCATGCATTTCATCAAGAAACTTCAATGGCTCTCCATTAAAGTTAGAATCAGATGAAAAGTCCTCTCCCAAGTATTTAAAGCCCATCACAATCTGGTGCCAGCCTAACCATCCAGGCTGATGCACACTACTTTTTCCTCATGCACTAAATGTTCCATCCATCCTTATTAATCAAACTACATGATATCCATATTCTTTCTCTAAGTCTTTGTACAGGCTGTCCCCCATTCCTGGAATTCTCTCCTTCCTTACCTCCACCTCTTAAATCTTTATTACTTTTAAAATCATCTTAAGTGACAGATCCTTCAAAAATTCCTTTCTTGATTTCCTAGGTGTTAGTACTATTCCAAATCACTGTGTAATTGCTTTTATATAAATACTTTTTACTCACCAATGAACACATTGTGTCTAGCTAGCAAAACAGGGACTCTCTCTCACTTATGTAATGGGGAAGCTAGGTGCTATGTTGGGTAGAGCAGCAGGCCCGGAGTCTAGAAAATCTGTGTTCAAATATGGCTCAGATATTTACTAGCTGTGGGACCCTGGGCAAGCTACAACCTTTGTTTGTCTGAATTTCTTCATCTGTAAAGTGGGGATAATAAGAGCACCTACCACCCAGGGATTTTGGGAGGATTAAATGAGGTAATAATTGCAAAATACTTAGCACAGAGCTTAGTATATAGTAAGCACTATATAAATGCTAGTTATTATTATTGTCTTGAGCATCTAGCACAAGTACTTGACATAGAGCAGACTCTTTATACAAGCTTATCAATTAGGTACTGACACTATAAAGATACAGTCCTTAGCCCCATGTAGCTTACAGAGAGACACAGGAAAACACAGAGAGAGAGAGAGAGAGACAGAGACAGAGAGAGACAGAGAGACAGAGAGAGACAGAGACACACACAAAGAGAACTATAACGGGTTGCGATAAATGCAAGGTCAAGATACCAAGAGCTAAAGAAAAATTTAAGGTGAAAAAACATACAGTTAAGGACATCAAGGAACACATAGCACCTATGTAGAACAGAAGGGAAGAAAAGACTTTTTTGATAGCTTAGTAATAAAGAAGGAGTACATTCCAGGTTTGGGAGATAGACTTCACAAATGCACAATGGCAAGAGATAGCAGATAGAGTTTGGAAAATAGCTCCCAGTCTTGTCTTCCAGGAATACAATTTTATAAAGTTAGCTATGTAAACAAAATGTTATAGTTGCAAAAACAATTCAAATAAAGTATAGAATGAAATAAGTCCTCCAAAGAAACAATATACAAATCAGTAAGAATTCTGAAGGTAGTATGATATAGTAAATAGAGGGCTGACTTAGAAGTTAGTAAGATTTGGATCTCAGATCCTGCCTTTGACACATACATGATGCGTGACTTTTGACAAGTCAAAAACTCTCAATGATTGTGTAGGAAATTCTCTAAGTCTTTAAACTGCAGGGAAGATTCAGCTCTGCTTTGGTAGATTTTTCCTCACCTTGGAGTTTCCTATATTGATGATCTCACATATTCAGTCCTTAGCCTAAAAGTCATTACTCTGATTAATATAAGAATTTTCTCTGACTTATGACCTCTTATTGATTGTTGTCTTATGTAACTTTCAATAGAATAACAAAAAATATTCACATAATTTGCTACCTACATAAATCAAATTACCTGAATAATTCATTATTAAACAATTATTAGTTATGTCTATTCTATCTGTTAAAATGCATTACATTTTAAGTAATAAAGCAATAAATGAAATACAATATTTGAAATCATTTGATTATTTTTATTTATTTTCCTTCAATATATATTGTAAGCAAGATCCTATAAAGATGAAATTCATTCAATAAACATACAAGTAAGAAAAAAAGATAATACCTATTCTCTAGAAGTTTACAATCCAATGGGGGAAACAAATAGAACACACAAAAAAAGAAGAAGCTGAAAAGGATGGGGGAGGTCAGGAGTCAACAGAGGATTTGATGTTCCATGAAGTCATAACCAAGCAGAGCAAGAACATGACAAATCACAAAAAAAGGCCAAAATTTAATACACAAGAAAATTATACTTCAATTTGTACTCTGAGTTGATCAATTCTCTCTCTGGAGGCGGTTAGCATTTTTCTCATCATGAGTCATTTAGAATTGTCTCAGATCATTGTACTGATCAGAGTAACCAAGTATTTCACAGTTGATCATCACTGAACATTTCACTGCACACAATGATCTCCCAGTTCTTTTCACTTTATATTTTATAAGCTCTTATGTCTTATAATGCTGTTGTCGTTGTTGCTCTGAATCAGCTACTCATGTCATTTCTTGCGGCATCATAGTACTGCGTCACGAACGTATGCCACAACTTGTTTGGTCATTCCTCAATTTCTAGAAATTCCCTCAATTTTTAATTCTTTGCTTCCACAGAAAAGTAACTATAAATATTTGTGTATATACAAATTTTTATCATTTTTCACTGATTTGTTTAGAGGTACAGACCTACTAGTGGTATTTTTGGGTCAAAGCATATGCATAATTTTATAGCCCTTTGGGCAGTTCCAAATTGTCCTGCAGACTGGTTGGACCAGTTCACAATTCCAACAGCAGTTTATTAGTGTATTTTCCCTCATCTCCTTCAGCATTTGTCATTTTTGATAAGTGTGAAATGACACTAAAGTTCTTGTAATTTTCATTTCTCTAATTAACAATGATTTAGAACACTTTTTCATACGATTGTAAATAGTTTCTATTTCTTCTGAAATCTGCCCATTCATATTCTTTGACCTTTTATCAGCTAGGGAATGTTTTATTTCTTTTTTTTTTAATAAATTTGAATCAGTTATCTATACATTTGAGAAATAAGGCCTTTATCAGAGAAACTTACTGTAAAAATATGTTTTATATTACTCCATTGTCTATTGTAACTTTTGCCAAATTTATTTTTTCCTGATTATCTCCATTGTCTTTCACTTTACATTTTATCACTTTTCATATGTCTTGTAATGTTATGTTTTTCTGAAAAAACTCTTATAATTTTTTATAGTATAACAATACTCTATCACAATCATATGCCACAACTTGCTCAGCCATTCCCCAATTGTTTTTCTTTTTGTTTTGTCTGAGATCATGATTGCTATCCCTACCTTTTTTTTATTTCAACAGAAGCATAATAGATTCTGTTCCAGCCCTTTATTTTAAATCTGTGCATTTCTTTCTATTTTAAGTCTGTCTTTCATAAACAGCATCTTGTTGGATTCTGGTTTCTAATCCATTCTGTTATCCACTTACATTTTATGGTGAGCTCATTACATTTGCATTCATATTTATGATTAATATCCATGCATTTACCTGCATCCCATTTCTTCTGTTTATCCTTCTCTCTCACTTTTTATCCTGTCCCTCCTTAAGAGTCTGCTTTGCTTCTGACCACTACCTTCCTTAATCAGCCCTTTCTTTTATCATCTTCACTCTCCATATCTTTTATTTACTTCTCATGTGGCTAAGATAGATTTCTATATCCAACTGAATGTGAATATAGTCTTGACTCTTTCAACCAATTCTGAGGACAGGGATGTTCAATCATTACCTACTGTCCCCTCCCAATTCTTCCCCTCTCCTATAAATGTTCTTACTTTCATGCCTCCTTTATATGAGAATTTTTTTTTCCCATTCTACCTATCCTTTCTCCCATTGCATTCCCTTTTCTCATGTCTTTTTTTCTCTTCCTTCCTTCCTTCCTTCTTTCCTTCCTTCCTTCCTTCCTTCCTTCCTTCCTTCCTTCCTTCCTTCCTTCCTTCCTTCCTTCCTTCCTTCCTTCCTTCCTTCCTTCCTTCCTTCCCTTCCCTCTTTTCTTCCTTCTTTCTTTCCTTCCTTCACACTTTGTCACTGTCTCAGTTCTGATGGCACAGAGTGAGTGTAAAAAGCAATTGTTTCTCTTCTGGCCAGAAACTCTGAGTGTCTTCCCCTCCCAGATTGATTTTTTTGAGTAGATAAACTAGGCCATTTTTTTTTCTCATTTTTTATTCAGTCTTAAATCACTAAAGGGGTGTTGCCTCAGACAAACTAAGGCACGGGAATGACTTTAATTTAAAAATGGCAAGGTGTCCCACTGCCTATGGGGCCACTCCAGTTGTCCTGACCTATGTCTTGCCACTAACTCAGATGACTGGAAGAGAGAGGGAAGCTGATGAATTTGCACAGTCACGCTTTGCTTAAATCTGATTCACAAGTCCTGATGTCTTTGGTCCTCTGAGAATAAAGAAAGAAGAACAACGATAACAAGATTGCCTTGATGAACTTTATGGTGGACAGAGATGAAAGTCATACAAGATGGGCAGACAGGTACAATCTGAATGATTGGGGACTTCCTAAACTGCTAAAATCACAAATCCATTTAAATATTTGAGTATTACATCAGAGGATTAAAATGAATTTTCACAAAATTTAGGATTCTAAGACAATACCTTTAGATTTGGAATTTAGACTCCATCTAATCCATGTTCCTCATTTTACACATGAAGAAACTGAGAACCAGAGAAGTGAAATTATTTGCCTAAGGTGGTAAATAGCATATTAAGATTTCAAATCAAAGTCCTCTGATCCCAAGTCCAATAACCTTTTGAGTTGAATGATAGTTTAAATATTTATTTAGTTCATTCCTAAATTATTCATGATAGCTAGTGATGTTACTTTATTTAGAATTTATTTACAGAATGCTTATCCTTATCAAAATCACAAAGGATTATACTTAATCACATGTACCGTCAAAGAAATTGCTTACTTGGTGAGCTACTTACATCACTGTTGCAGAGATGAAATGGAAAGTTTTCCAAGATGATAAAGAGTTTTACTTAGTAAATAGAAACTGGACTTCCTGGCGCAAGTCAGCATGCCATAGAATGGTAAGGTTCATGGATACTGTGAGGTGTTTCATACAAAATAAGTCCCCAGCTTCCTGTAGTCAGCTGCAAAAAGGTATGCTACCCTGATCACTGATGACCACCTGTATGAGTACCCAGCAGTTTTCATCAACTAAAACCTTCATCATTGTGGACACCTGCAAGGTAAGAGCAGATTGATTTTGTAAAAATGCAGTACGTTTGTTTTTGTTTTTTTTTTTACTGACTAGCAATCCATATTTATTTTCTGAGACATCATCACTCTGTTCTACATTTCCAAAACAACAACTTTTCACCAACTGTTCCATTTTACTCCTCTTCTAAGTCCTTCAAAACAATGAATCACAATATTACTTCATTACGATAGCAAAAGATCTTTCTTTGGGTACCCTATTCATTTTCTGCTGTGAAGATACTATCTTAATCAAAGGTAGTTAGTTGCCCTTTGAGTTCACACCCAATATTATAATTCTCCACTAAATTTGTTATTAGGTGCATAGAAAGTTACAAGAGACCACATTTGATGAAATGATGTTGTCATAAATGAATGCACATCTTTTTCATTAATAATTTATCTAGTGTATTGTAAGTATAGTTAGCATTCACAGTAGGTGCTTTGATAAAGTGAGGTAGTGTAAAAGCAAATTATTTAGGCCAAAGGAAGAAATTGAGAAGTACACAAAACAGGCTCAATTCCTCAAGCCCTTGCATTTATGGGCTATCATTCCTAAAGAAAGTTCTATGAATTGCTGTAAATAAGATATCCATATTTAAGTTGTTCTCTGAATAAAGTTTATAGGTCTCATAGAGCCAATCAAAAGTATTTGGCAAACTTCTTTTTGTAGATAATGGCACAAATCTGTTAAAGGTTTCAATGAAATAAGATATCAACAATGAACTAGTGGTAGGTAATTTTTTTTTTTCTCTCTGCTATGGGGATTGCGTTTTATGAGGTTTGTCCTTATCAGTACTATTTAGCCTATTAACTGACCCAAACTTACACTAATTTTATCAAACTATACATTAGGGCAGATAGAATTTTAAGACTTGTGGTAGTGTCATAGACCACTTCAGAATCATACTAGAGGCAAATTGTAGCAAAAGCAAGGAATCCTCTATATTCTGGAAGATAATTTACTTTATTCTTAGTCAATTAGAATCTTTCAGATATTGGTAAATATTTGAGAAAAGGAAAAAAAAATAACCATCCATGCCCAAAAGAAGATTACATTGTATTTAAAAGATTTAAATTGATGCTTAATTGTTTTACACAAGCAATGAAATTAAATTGCCCAAGGGACTGTGAAGACAGGTTTTATATGATTCCAGATTGAAAACATTTCCTACTATTTCATATTGCCCTGATTCCTTTAGTAATTTTGATGGTGGTTTTGGTGTTTTTATAAAAATGTGATTCTAGTATTGTGGAAAGTCCCTCCTTTCAAAAATTTAGAAGAAGTTTAGATTAGTATTCACATTTTTAAACAGATATATTATTTAATTAAATATTTCCCAATTACATGTAAAACAATTTTAACACTCATTTCATAAATTTTCATTTCCAAATTCACTCCTTCCCTTCTTTTCCACTTCACCTTTCCTTGAGAAAATAAGCAATTTGATCTCAATTACATAAGTGAAATCATACAAAGCTAATTTTTATATTAGCCATATTGAAAAGATAAACACAGCCAAAAAAATTAAAAGGAAAGAAAGTTTGAAAAATATTCTTCAGTCTGCATTCAGAATTTATCAGTTTATTTCTGGTGATAGCATTTTTCATCAAAGATCCTTTGGAATTGTCTTGCATCATTTTCTTGATGAGAATAATTGTGTTTCACAATTAATCATACTTAGAATACTGCTTTTAGTATGTATAATATTCTCTTGTTTCCTCTCATTTCACTTTGCTTGAGTTCATATAAGTCTTTCTAGGTTTCTCTGAAACCATCCTGTTTGTCATTTCTTATAGAAAAATAGAATTCCATTACAACCATATACCACAACTTGTTGAGCCATTCCCAACTGGTAGGCATCTCTTAAATTGCTAGTTCTTTGACACCAAAAAGAGCTTCTATAAATATTTCTTTTGCAAATATATACTTTTCTTTTATTGAATCTCTTTGGGACACAGACCTAATAGAGAAATTACTTAGAGATCAAAGGATACATACATTTTTGTAGGTCTTTGGGTATAGTTCAAAATTATTCTCCAAATGATTGTACTAGTTAACAACTCCACCAACATCCCCTACAGCTTTTATCCTTTTCCTTTTCTGTCATGTTAACCAATATAATAGATGTGTGGTGGCAATTCAGAGTTGTTTCAATTTTAATTTACCTAATCTACGGATTTAGAGCAGTTTATGGGACTATTAATAACTTTTATTTCTTCTTCTGAGAACTGCCTATTCATATCATTAGACCTTTTGGCAATTTGGAAATCAGTCTTATTTTACAAATTTGTGTCAGTTCCCTATATATTTAAGAAATGAGGTCTATGTCAGGGAAATTTGCTGTAATGCCCTGCCCACCCCCCAATTTCCTGTTTCACTTCTAGAGCTCTCCCCCCAAACACTGCCAAATGCTTGTAAAAAATGACTCTAAACAAATTCTGGAGCTGCAGAACCACAATATGACAGTATGAAGGAAATCTTGAGCTCAAAAGAGGCTGGTAGGTTGACAGGAATCATCTATCGTGCAACACTGGGAGCAGAGTCCAACCCAGTGTGAACCACAGTGCCACAGATGGGACCTGAGTAGACCTTGGGGTGACTAAATCTCTGGCACCTGTGATGGGCTCTATACATTAAAACCCCCAAATGCCAAAGACAAATTGTAAGGTCAGTGGAAAAAAACATGTCAAAACTGTGTGAGAGAGCAGAGTCATCCAACCCCAGCCCCGGAATGGAGGAAGGACAGAGGAGCCTATAGCAACCACAGCAGCAGCAATGGCAGTGGCTGTTTCTGGAGCTCTAGGCCCACAAATTGTGAGAGGATTGAGCAGCTGACAGTACATCCCAACACCACTGGAAGCAGAGAATTACCTTGACAAAGAGTTCAAAAGTAAAGTAAATGGCTAGGGAAATAAGCAAAAACCAGAAAAAGAATCAGACAAAAGGACATTAATTTGGTGACAAGGAAGATCAAAATATGCAAATAGAAGAATTAAACATGGTCAAAGCTCATACATCCAAAGCCTCCAAGAAAAAAACATGAATTGTTTCTCAGGCCATGGAAGAGCTCAAAAAGGATTTTTAAAATCAAGTAAAAGAAGTAGAGGAAAAATTGGGAAGAGAAACAAGAGTGATGCAAGAAAATCAGGAAAACATGAGTCAATTGTTTGCTAAAGGGAACCCGGAAAAATGCTGAAGAAAATACCACTTTAAAAATAGACTAACCAAAATACAAAAGTGATCCAAAAAGGCAATGAGGAGAAGAATGCCTTAAAAAGCAGAACTGGCCAGATGGAAAAGGAGGTCCAAAAACTCAGTGAAGAAAATAATTCCTTAAATATTAGAATGGAGCAGATGGAAGCTAATAACTTTTTGAAAAAACAAGAAATTAAAAAACAAAGCCAAAAGAATGAAAAAATTGCAGAAAATGTGAAATATTTCATTGGTAAAACAAGTGACTTGGAAAATAGATGCAGGAGAGACAATTTAAAAAATTACCAGACTACCTGAAAGGCAGGATCAAAAAAAGAGCTTAGACATCATTTTTCAAGAAATCATCAAGGAAAACTAGCTGGATATTCTAGAGCCAGAGGGTAAGAGAGATATTGAAAGAATCAGACAATCACCTACTGAAAGTGATCCCCAAACCAAAATTTCCTAGGAATATTGTAGACAAATTTCAGAGTTCTCAGGTCAAGGACAAAACACAGCAAGTAGCCAGAAAGAAACAATTTGAGTACTGTGGAAACACAATCAGCATAACACATGACGTAGCAGCTTCTACATAAAGGGATCAGAGGACTTGGAATGTGATATTCCAGGGGTCAAAGGAGTTAGCATTAAAATCAACAATCATGTACCCAGCAAAACTGAATATACAACTTCAGGGAGAAAAATTCTCATTCAGTGAAACAGAGGACTTTCAAGCATTCTTGAAAAAAGATCAGAGCTGAATAGAAAATTTGACTTTCAAATACAAGAATCAAGAGAAGAATGAAAAGGTAAACAGGAAAGAAAAATCACAAAAGACTTATTAAAGTTGAACTGTTTACAATCCTACATGGAAAGTTAATATTTGTTACTCTTGAGATTTTTCTCAGTATTAGGGTAATTGGAGGGATTACATATATAGAGAGAGGGCACAGGATAAGTTGAAAATGAAGGGATGATATCTATTTTTTTATTTTATTTTTTTTAATATAAATATATTTATTTAACTTTTTACATTCATTTTCACAAAATTTTGAGTTCCAAATTTTCTCCCCACTTGTTCCCTCCCCCCACCCAAATACATTGAGCATTCTAGTTTTCCCTACTACCAATCTGCCCTTTCTTCTATCATCCCTCCCTTCCCTTGTCCCCATCTTCTCTTTTTTCCTGTAGGGCCAGATAAATTTCTATTCCCCATTACCTGTATTTCTTATTTCCTAGTAGCAAGAACAGTACTCAACAGTTGTTCCTAAAACTTTGAGTTCCAACTTCTCCCCATCCCTCCCTCCCCACCCATTCCCTTTGGGAAGGCAGGCAATTCAATATAGGCCATATCTGTGTAGTTTTGCAAATGACTTCGATAGCAGTCATGTTGTGTAAGGCTAACTATATTTCCCTCCATCCTATCCTGCCCCCCATTGTTTCTATTCTGTCTTTTGATCCTGTCCCTCCCCGAGTGTTGAATTCAAATTGCTGCCTCCTCCCACTGCCCTCTCTTCCATCATCACCCCCACCCTGCTTATTTCCTTCTCCCCCACTTTCCTGTATTGTAAGATAGGTTTTCATACCAAAAAGAGTGTGCATTTTATTCCTTCCTTTCGTCGAAGGTGATGAGAGTAAACTTCATGTTTTTCTTCCTCAGCTCTCCTCTTTTTCCCTCCACTAAAATGTCTCCTGCTTGACTCTTCTATGAGAGATAATTTGCCCCATTCCATTTCACCCTCTCCCTTCTCAATACATTTCTCTTATACATTTACCTTAATTTTTTTTAAGATACGATCCAATCCTATTCAATTCACCCTGTGCTCTCTGTCTCTGTGTGTGCGTGCATGTGTGTATGTGTGTGTGTGCACGTGTGTGCATGTGTGTCTGTGTATGTGTGTCTGTATGTGTGTGTGTAATCCCACCAACTACCCAGATACTGAAAAGTTTCAAGAGTTTCAAATAATGTCTTTCCATGTAGGAATGTAAACAGTTCAACTTTGGGAAGTCCCTTCTGACTTCTCTTTGCTGTTTACTTTTTCATGCTTCTTCTCATTCTTGTGTTTGAAAGTCAAACTTTCTTTTCAGCTTCGGTCTTTTCATCAAGAATGCTTGAAAGTCCTCTGTTTCATTGAAAGATTATTTTTTCCCCTGAAGTATTATACTCAGTTGTGCTGGGTAGGTGATTCTTGGTTTGAGTCCTAGTTCCTTTGACTTCTGGAATATCCTATTCCACGCCCTTCCATCCCTTAATGTAGAAGCTGCTAGATCTTGTGTTATACTAATTGCATTTCCACAATACTGGAATTGTTTCTTTCTAGCTGCTTGTAATATTTTCTCCTTGACCTGGGAATTCTGGAATTTGGCCACAATGTTCCTAGGAGTTTCTCTTTCTGGATCTCCTTCAGGCGGTGATCGATGGATTCCTTCAATACTTACTTTGCCCTCTGGATCTAGAATGTCAGGGCAGTTTTCCTTGATAATTTCATGAACGATGATGTCTAGGCTCTTTTTTTTGATCATGGCTTTCAGGTAGTCCCATAATTTTTAAATTGTCTCTCCTGGATCTATTTTCCAGGTCAGTTTTTTTCCAATGAGATATTTCACATTCTCTTCCATTTTTTCATTCTTTTGGTTTCATTTTTTGATTTCTTGGTTTCTCAGAAAGTCATTAGCCTCCATCTGTTCCATTCTAATTTTGAGAGAACTATTTTCTTCAGTGAGCTATTGAACCTCTTTTTCCACATGGCTAATTGTGCTTTTGAAAGCATTCTTCTCCTCACTGGCTTTATGAACCTCTTTTGCCAATTGAGTGACCCTATTTTTCAAGGTGTTATTTTCTTCAGCATTTTTTTGGGGTCTATTGACCCATTTTTCATGCTTTTCTTGCATCTCTCTCATTTCTCTTCCCAGTTTTTCCTCCACCTGTCTTACTTGATTTTCAAAATCCTTTTTGAACTCTTCCATGTCCTGAGGCCATTTGATATCTATTTCAGATGTTTGGGATACAGAGGCCTTGACTTCTATGTCTTTACCTGATGGTAAGCATTTTTCTTCCTCATCAGAAAGGAATGGAGAAAACATCTGTTCACCAAGAAAGTAACCTTCTATTGTCTTATTTTTTTTTCCCTTTTCTGGGCATTTTCCCTGCCAGTTACTTGACTTATGAGATTCTTCTCCACACCCTCCTCACCTCTAGATCCACCCAGCTAGTGCTTGGGGTCTGAAGTTCAAATGCTGCTCAGGGCTTTCAGCAGTGGGTGGGGCTGCTATTCAGGGTAAGGTTAAATTCAGGTTCTCAGTTTGGGGCAGGGCTGCCTCCCAGGCTCAGTTCCCTCAGGGGGTTTATGCAGAGACCTTCAGTAATAGATATGAGCTCCTGCTTGCTTTGGGAGCTCCTGTCAGCTGCTTCCCCCTGCTGCCTCATTCCGAGAGGGCCTGAGTTATTGAGACACCCTGCTCCCCTCTCAGCCAGACAGATAGGGTCTCTCACTGACCTATAGTACCTGTGAGTGGAGGGACCTTTGAGGCCACCAGAAATTCTGTCCCTCAAGGCTGCTCCAATCTGCTCCTCTAGGTGCTGCGTGGTCAGGGCAGGGCTGGGCTCTGCTCCGGGCCCAGTGCATGATGGACCTTTGGGGTCGGTTTTTTGGGGCTCTCTGGAACAGAAATCTCCTCCACTCTGTTGCTGCATGGCCTCCACTGCTCCAGAATTTGTTGGGAGCTCCTCTTTATAGGTATTTTATGGGCTGTGGGTTCGGAGCTAGCATATGTGAATCTTTCTACTCTGCCATCTTGGCTCCTCCTCCGAAGGGATGATACCTAAAAAATAAAATTAATGGGTGAGAGAAGAATATATTGGGGTAGGAGAAAAGGAGAAATAGAAAGGTAAATTATCTCTCACATGAAAGAGGCAAGAAAAAGCTTTTTTAATCCAGGGCATGCGGGAGGAAGTGAAGGTAAAAAAGGGAACCTTATTCTCATTGGACTTGGCTCAAGGAGAGAATAACATGCATACTCAATGTGATATGAAAATCTATCGCACACTACAGGAAATTAGGGGGAAAGGAGATAAGTGGAGGTAGAGTGGGAATGATGGAAGGGAGGGCAAATGGGAGGAGGGGGTGATTAGATGTAAATACTTTTGAGGAGGGACAGGGTCAAAAGGGAGAATAGAATAAATGGGGGACAGGATAGGATGGAGGGAAATATAGTTAGTCTTTTACATCATGTCTGATATGAAAGTGTTTTGGCATCCTTCACATGTATAACCTATAGAGAATCTTGTACCTTCTCAGTGGGGATGTGTGGGGTGTGAGGAAGAGAGAGAAATTAGAACTCAAAGTTTTACAAATTATTGTTAAAAATTGTTTCTACACACAAGTGGGAAATAATACATATAGGCAATGAGGTACATAAATCTATCTTGAGGGGCGGAGCCAAGATGGAGGAGTGAGAGCAACGACTCACCTAAGCTCTCGGACAAACTCCTCCAGGTACCTCTGAAAGGAGAATCTGACCAAATTTTGGAGGTGTGGAATCGAGTAGGAGTAAGACGGTGAGGTATTTGGAGCTCAGGTTGGACTGGAAGGTCCACGGGAAGGATCTGTTCTGTGGGGGTGAGCCCACAGCACACAGCGCAGCGTGGCCAGCACAGCACGGCCAGCGCAGTGGAGCAGAAGATCAAACTTCGGTAAGTCACCTACTTGAACTTCCAGGAGCCAGGATGGTGGAGTGATCAGTAAATGCTCTCTCCTCCCCCCTTGATGACCGTGAAAGAACCATAAAATATTTCCCCAGAAAAATCCCAGATCAGCAGAAATAGAAGAAGGATACCAATAGTCTCATAACACCTGAGACAGGAAAATAGCTAAGGGGGATTCCTCCTACGGTGGCAGAGGCAAACCGGAAGGACAGAGGACCCAGGGCAGATAAAACTTGCACTAGGACCCAGGAAAGCCTCAGCGCCAGGAGAGGAGTCCCAGGAGGGGTGGGAACACGCATTAGCATCTAGATGTGCCTCAGCTGTCCAGGGGAATCAGAAAGACAATAGGGCAGCTGGGATTACCAGACCCTGAGCTTGCCTTTGCCTCAGTTCAGCTGAGGAGATTTCCTGTGACCAGACCACTCCTATAAATCTATCTTGCCCTACTAGAAAATAGAGGAGAAAGGGGTGAGAGAAGGGAGGGGTATGATAAAAGGGAGGGCAGATTTGGGGAAGAAATTATCAGAATGCAGGCTATCTTGGAGTGGGTGGAGGGGAAAGATGGGGAGAAAATTTGGAATTCAATATCTTGTGGAAGTGAATTGATGAAAATGAAAAATAAATTAATTAATTAAAAGAAGAAAAGTGCTTTGTAATTGTGTTAATATAAACACTGGATTTTTCTTGGTGGTTAGACTCTCAAGTATTTTATGTTGTCTGTAGTTATTTTAAATGGAATTTCTCTATCTCTTGTTGCTAGGTATTGTTGGTAGTTATATAAAAATACTGACTATGTAAGTTTATTTTATATTCAGAAACACTGTTGAAGTTAATTGTTTTAACTAGTTTTTTTGGATGACACAGTAGAGTCCTCTAAGTATACCATCATATCATCTTCAAAGAGTCAGAATTTTATTTCTTTATTGCCTATTTTTATTCCAACTTCTTTTTCCTGTCTTACTGCTTTAGCTAGCATAATAGTTGTCATAATGAATATCCTTGCTTGACCTCTAATTAGGCTGGGAAAGCGTCAAGTTTATATTCATTAGCGATAATGCTTGCTGATGAATTTAGATAGATATTTCCTATCATTTTAACAAAAGCTATCCTGATATAAAGTTATTTAAGTACTCTATTTCCTCTTCTGTTATCTAGGCAGTTTATATGTTTGTAAATATTCATCAATTTTACTTAAACTGTCAGTTTTACTAGCTTATAACTGGCCAAAATATCTCCTGATAATTGCTTTAATTTCATCTTTACGGATGGTGCTCATTCTTTTAATTTTTGATATTGGTGATTTGTTTTTCCTTTCCCTTTTAAAATCAAGTTTATTTGTTTTGTTGTGTGTGCGGGTGTTTTTTTAATAAAACCAGCTGCTGAAGAGAATTCTAGGAAGATGGCAGAGTAGGTCAGAAAATTCCAAGCTCTTAAGGTTTTCCCCCATAAAAGAGTTAAACTAGCACCTTAAGGTGAACAAAGTATGGGTGGAGATAAATAAGAATAGGGGCACAATAGAGTCTTCTTGAGACAATTTGAGATCAGAAGAAAAATCCCAGGAAGAGGTTTATTCCCTAGAAGAGTGAACACCTTCAGGCTAAGGTCTGTTTTAACAAGTGGCAAGCCCTGGGTTAAATTAGTTTGAGAAACTGCCTTGGCCCCTGCCACAGAAACTATTACCCTCATGTTACTGAGCAGAGTCAGGTCTTTGAGCCCAGGAAGATTGAGAGAGCATCTGCTGATAAAGAACACCAGACCTAGTTGTGCTGTGAAGAGGATACCACACATGCCTGGTGAGCGCACAAGCAGTGGGGCAGAAAACCCCTGACTGTGGGCACTTACAGGCAGTTGGCGGTTTGGTTTGGTTGCAGGCAGGAGGGGTTAGCTGAAGATCTGGGGCAAGAGGAACCATTTCCCATACCCCAGGGCTCAAGGTGATTACAAGATCAAGCTATTACCACACACACACACACACAAAAAATGCACAGGTAAAAGAGAAAGAATTTAACCATAGAAAACTATTATGGAAATAGAGATGACCAAGGTTCATCTTCAGAGGAGGATACTGAAGTAAAGAAAATCCCAAAGAGTAATATCAAATGATCATCTGCCCAAAAAGAATTCTTAGGGGGAGGAGCCAAGATGGCGGAGTAGAAAGACTCACATATGCTAACTCCGAATCCACAGCCCAGAAATTTCCTGTAAAAAGAACTCCCCACAAATTCTGGAGCAGAGCAAGCCACGCAGAAACACAGTGGAAGAGATTTCTGTTCCAGAGAGCCCTGGAAAGCCGTCCCAGGGGTCCGTCACACACCCCAGCCCTGTGCTGCCCTGGCCGTGTGGCCCCAGACAAGCAGATCCGAGCAGGCTTCAGGGACGGAATCTCCAGTGGCCACGAAGGTCCCTCCATCCACAGGCACCACAGGTCAGTGAGAGAGACTTCTGGGCTGGCGGAGAGGGGAGCGGGGTGTCTCCATGGCTCGGGCCCCCTCAGGAGGCAGTGGCAGAGGGAGTGGCAGAGGCAGTGGTGGCGGCCCGGATCTCCCGGAGCAGACAGGAGCTCAGGGCCATTACTGAAGATCTCCACATAAACCCCCTGAGGGAACTGGGCCTGGGAGGCGGCCCTGCCCCAACCCAAGCACCAGAACTTAAGCTCACATTGAATAGCAGCCACGCCCGACCTCTGAAAGCCCTCAGGCTGGGGAACAGCATTTGAATCTCAGACTCCAAGCACTAGCTGGGCAGATCTAGGCAGGGGTGAAGAGGAATCTCAGAAATCAAGTAACTGGCTGAGAAAATGCCCAGAAAAGGGAAGAAAGATAAGACTACAGAAGGCTACTTTCTTGGGGGACAGATGTTCCCGCCTTTCATTTCTGATGATGAGGAACAATTCTTACCATCAGGGAAAGATGTGGAGGTCAGGGCCTCTGTATCCCAGACATCCCAGGTGGATGTCTGGTGGGCTCAGGCCATGGAAGAGCTCAAAAAGGATTTCAAAAATCAAGTTAGACAGGTGGAGGAAAAACTGGAAAGAGAAATGAGAGAGATGCAAGAAAAGAATGAAAAACGGGTCAATACCTTGCTACAGGAGATCTCCCCCCAAAAAAAGCTGAAGAAAAACAAAAAGAATTCTTAGATGGTCTTAAAAGAGTTTATAAACAAAGATGGAGGAAATCATTAAAAAAAAAATAAGAGAAATACAAGAAAAAGTATGTTTTCAAAGGAAAGGCAACAATTAGAAATGTAGATCCAGAATGTAAACAAAGAAAATGGCACCTTGAAAACTATAATTGGCAAATTGAAACCAGTGAAATTATAAGAGATCAAGAAATAGTTAACCAAAATATGAATAATGAAAAATAGAAGAGAAAAGAAAAACAACAGATTTGGAGAATAGGTCAAGAAGGGAAAATATAAAAAATAATTGCACTAACTGGAAGTTATGATAAAAAAAATACTCTTGATACAATAATACAAGAAATAAGTGAATAAAATTGTCCTGAAGTAGTAGAACAAGTTGGGAGGGGGGAGCAGAAAGTGGAAATAGAAAAAAATCAATTGGTCACCATTTAAAAGAGATTCTATGAGAAAAGCTCATAGGAATATGAAAGTCAAATTCTGAAACCCTTAACTTAAGGATAAAATAGTAAAAGCATTGAGATTAAAACAATTTAAATATGATAGTGCCACAATTAGACTCACAGAAGACCTAGCAGCAGAGACTTTAAAAGACCACAGCTATTGGAAGACAGTATATGGAAGAGCCAAGGAACTGGGGGCTCCAGCTGAAAATATCATACCCTGCAAAGCTAAGTTATTATCCTGAATGAAACAAAATGAACATTTCATAGACTCTCAGACTTCTAAGACTTTGTTAAAGAAACTCCTAAACTTAATAGAATATTTGATATACAAGAACCAAGAGAAATACAAGGTACATACCAAAGACAAATTATAAGGGATTCATAAGTGCAGACTGTTAACTTTTACTGTATGTGTATGTGTGTGTATATATATATACACACACACATACATTAAAAATACATACACATGTGTGTAAACATACATGTATATATCATATATAATGTAATATGTATATCTAAGATTCTTTTTAATAATTTTGTAGTTCATAAGTAAGACTGGGGAAAACCTGAGTAGGACAGGAATTTAAAAAGTAATACCATTAGGAACAGTTAAAAAGAGCTATTATTTTATACAAGTGAAGTGCAAGAGGAAAAATCAATACAGAGGAATTAGATGGGGGAGGAGGGCTGGTAATTCTGGTAACCTACTTTCATCAAGAATAGGTTTAAGAGGAAAAATACATATATATATATATATATATATATATACATATACATATATATATATATATTTATTCTGAATTCAGAAGAAATAAAATGGTAGGGGAATAGGGAGGGGGAATAGGACATGGGAGAGATCTTCAGAGGGGAAGGAATAGGTAAAAGGGGGTTATAGAAGGGTATTTAGATTTATGGGAATGGGAATGGTAGGACAGGGGAGGGATCCTTGGAAAGGGGTAGACAAGTAATGAGGCAAGGTAGTAGGTAGAAGTAAGTAGAGGAGACAGGAGGGATGGGAAACAGATATGCACAAACATAAAAACAAAGAAAAGGAGTAGAATGTATTTGGGAAAGTATATATCTATATATGTATGCATATATGCACATGTGTGTATATACATATATGCATGTATATATGTATATACATACATACATACACACACACATGGTTGTCATCCTTCGTTCTTGAGGAGGATCAAAATGACATCACCATGATAAAGTGAAGTTTCAATATCTATGACTGTGGCTGCTCAGACCAATACAACCTCTTAATGCTACGCCACAGATTGGGTACAGATAGTCTTTGTGAACATTTAGTGTGGTTACTCCAAATTTGCACATGCTATGTTTACTTTGTGTTGTTTCAATTTTGCTTTGCTCATAGAGCACAGCACCTTTTCTGATGTGGGCATGCCATCCTAAGCAGTCCTGTACCAGTGTTCATCCTGTACCATGTGATCATCTGACTCATGCTAGTTCTTCACAAAATAGTCTTTTTGGAAAGCATACATTTTGCATTTGAACAACATGACCAGCTCATTGAAATTGTGCTCTCTGAAGCATAGCTTGAATGCTTGGCAGTTTAGCTTGAGCAAGGACCTCAGTGTCTGGCACCTTATCCTGCCAGGCTATCTTCAGAATCTTCCTAAGAGTTCAAATGGAAGTGATTCAGTTTCCTAACATGGCACTGGTGGACAGTCCATGTTTCACAAGCATATAACAATGAGGTCAGCACAAGTGCTCTGTAGACCTTCAGTTTGGTAGTCATCCTAATAACTTTTCTCTCTCGAACTTTTCTTTGGAGTCTCCCAAACACTGAGCTAGCTCTGGCAATGCATGCATCAACCTCATTGCCAGTGTGTACATCTCTGGAAAGTACACTACCAAGGTAAGTGAACTTATCCACAGCATTCAAAACTTCTCCATTTGTTGTAACCAATGGTTCCATGTATGGACGGTATGGTAGTGGCTGATGGAGCACCTGTGTTTTCTTAGTGTTAATTATTAGGCCAAAATTAGAATAGGCAGCAGAGAATTAATCAATACTTTGTTGAATCTCAGCATCAGAGGCTGCATTGAGTGCCCAATCATCTGTAAACAGAAAATCATGCACCAACACTCCCTCCACTTTGGTCCCAGCTTATATCCTTTTCAAATTGAAGAATTTACCATCAGTATGGAAGTTGACCTTGATGCCGTGTTCATCCTCATTGAAAGTATTTGACAACATAGCTGAAAACATCATGCTAAAAAGCATGGGAGCAAGCACACAGCCCTGTTTTACTCTTTTGGTGACTGGGAAGGCACAAGAGCATTTTCCATGTCGAGAACGTGGGCAAATATGCCATCATGAAATTGATGTTACAATGCTGATGAACTTCTCTGGGGCAATCAAATTTTGACATAATTTTCCATAAGCCCTCATGATTAACATGTATGTATGTATATATGTATTTATATATGTGTGTATATATAGAGAAACATATCTAAATTTTGTTGTGGCCTTCTAGAGGATTGGGAGGAGGGGGGAAAAGAACAAAGTAAAAAAGTGCACACCAGAGAACAAAAGAACTCACAAGGAAGCAAAGAAAAATTGGACAGTTTTAAACACAAGTATTATTCATCCAACAGGC
This sequence comes from Bettongia penicillata ogilbyi, assembly GCA_023548195.1. Taxonomy (NCBI): domain Eukaryota; kingdom Metazoa; phylum Chordata; class Mammalia; order Diprotodontia; family Potoroidae; genus Bettongia; species Bettongia penicillata. Next base: position 455,979 of record JAJHZJ010000796.1, read on the forward strand.
TTTCTTGAAATGAAAAATTATTGTTACACAATTTGAATCCTCTTATGTTCTGCTATTCACATACATTTTTTCTTTCTAACTTTGTATCTAAGTATCAATATTTAAGTTTATGATGTTATTGGTTCTCTCTATGTTCAAGCATTTGAATCTAAAATAATATTTTAAAAAACAGCTCCAGATTTTATTTAGTTTAATATTCTTTTTTAACTTTCAATTTTTATGAATCTGTACTTTGATTTTCAGGATTTCTATTTTGTGGTTTAACTGGAATTTTTAAATTTTTTTCTATTTCTAGGCCTTTTTTTGTTGCTATTGTTGTATGCCCAATTAATTGATCTACTCTTTCTCTCTTTTATTGATGTATATTTTTCCCCTAAGGATTGCTTTGGTTGCATTCCACCATTTGGAATGTCATCTCATTGTTTCCATTCTCTTTAATTATATTATTGATTATTTTTATAATTTCTTCTTTGACTCACTCATCTTTGGGTTTGTATTATTTATTTTCCAATTAATTTTTAATCTATGCTTATATGGACCTTTATCAAGTGTAATTTTTATTATTTATTCTTCCACATAGGGTGCAGTTATTTCTAATTTTTTTTCCTTCGCTTGTTTATGAGGTTTTTATTCCCTAATACATGGTCAGTTCTTGTGTATGTACCGTGTATAATCAAGAAAGTATTATACTTTTTCCCCACTTTGTTTTCTGCAGAGATCTCTCAGATATAACTTTTCTAGGATTCTGTTCATCTTATTATTTTATAATTAATATTGTAATTAATAAAATAAAATAAAAATGAAATAACAATTATTATTCATCTTTCTTACTTAATAGTTTTACCTAGCTCCAAGAGGGGAAAGTTGAGGCCCTCTACTACTTTAATTTTACTGTTTCCTCCTGTAATTCATTTTAATTTTTCTTTAACAATTTGGATGCTATACTATTTGATGCATATAAATTTCGTACTGATGTTTCCTTATTGTCTATGGTGCCTTTTAGAAAAAAATGTAGTTTCCCTGTTAATCCAACATCTACTTTTGCTTTTGTTTCATCTGTAATTATGATTGTTAACTAAGCCTTTTTTACTTCAGCTGAAGCACAATATATTCTGCTACAGCATTTTATTATAATAAATTTTATTATAATTTATTATAATATGTGTATCTGTTTTAAGTGTTCCTTGTAAATGACATATTGTTGGATTCTAGTTTCTAAAACATTTTACTATCCTTGTCTGTTTTGTTGGTGAATTTATCTCAATTGAATTTATATTTATGATTAATAACTGTGGATTCCTCTTTATCCCATTGTATTCTGTTTATCCTTCTCTCTTTTTATCTTATTACTCCTCTAAAGTTTGTATTGAGCCTCACTATTGCCTTCTTTTATCTTGTGTCCCATTCATTACCACTCTCTTCCCCATATCCCCATGCCTTCCTATTTCCTGCTGAATAAGAGAGATTTCTGTCACCAATTTTGTATGCTTGTGTTTGTGTACGTGTATTGCCCCCGCATTTTCCTCTCCAATATAAAGTTCTTCCTTGTTCATATCTTTATGTGAGATAATTTTCCCATTCTTTCTCTCCTTTATCCCTTCTGCCTCTTCCTCCCCTTTCCATTTTTTACATCATCTCAACATAATCAATTCACTCCTATGCCCTCTTTCTATATAGAATCGTTCCAATTAATTGATCTAATAATGACAAATTCTTTGAAGTTATGTTATCATCTTCCCCTATAAAAAGCCAAACAATTTAATCTCATTGAGTGTCTTATAGTTTGACTTTCATACTTACTTTTTTATGCTTCCCTTCAGTCTTGTATTTGAAAGTCAGATTTTCAATTCAGCTCTGGTCTTTTCATCAAGAATCCTTAAAAGTCCACTATCACATTAAGTATGCATTCTTTTCCCTCAAGGATTATACTCAGTTTTTATGAGTAGGTTATTCTTAGGGGACAGATAAGATCCTCAATGGATAGATCACCTGCCTGGAGTCAAGAATATCTGACTTCACACTTAACCTCAGACACCTACTAGTTGTTTCATCTTGGGCAAGTCACTTCACCATGTTTGCTTCACTTCCTCCTCCGTAAAATAAGCTGGAGAAGGAAATAATAAACCTCTTCAGTAACTTTGCTAAGGAAATCCCAAATGGGGGTAGAAAAAGTTGGGCATGACTGAAATGACTGAACAATGACAAACCGGATTATTCTTGGCCCTAACCCAGCCTTTTTGTTTGTCTTTTGGAATATTATATTTCAAACCATCTGCTCTTTTCTATATGGTAGCTACCAAGTCTTGCACGATCTGCCCTGCAACTCTTCAGTATATGAAAACTTTCATTCAGACTGCTTGAAGTGTTTTCTTTTTGACCTGAGGGCTCTTGAATTTTACTAATAATATTCCTGGTACCTCTCAGTTTAGAATCTTTTTTGAGCGTTGATCATTGGATTCCTTCCATTTTATGATATTGGGGAAGTTTTCCTTGATAATTTCTTGAAATATGATGTCTAGGGTCTTTTTTGATTGTGACTTTCAGGTTGTCCAATAATTCCTAAAGTATCTCAATCTATTTTCCAGGTCAGTTACGTTTCCAATGTGATATTTCACATTTTCTTCTGCTTCTCATTCTTTAAATGATTTGTTTGTTTCTTAATGTCTTTTGAAGTAATAAGGTTCCCCTTGTCCAATTCTAATTTAAAAAAGTTCTAACTTGCAGAATTGATGTTGATAGAAGTGAGCAGAACTAGGGAAATACCGTACCGAATAACTGTGACACTGTGTGATGACCGACTTTGTTAGACTTAGCTCTTCTGTGCAATACAATGATCTAAGACAATTCCAAAAGACTCATGATAGAAAATACTATCAATATTGGGAAAAGAAAATAGTCTGAATGCAGATTAAAGCATAGTATTTTCTCTTTGTTTCACTGTTGTTTTCTTCTTTTCCATGGTCTTCCCCTTCTGTTCTGATTCTTCTATAACAACATAACTAATGTGGAAATATGTTTAATATTATCATACATGTAGAGCCAATATCATATTTCTTACTGTCTTGGGAATAGGGGACTGATGAAAGAGGGAAATTTAGAACTCAGAATCTTATAAAAGTGAATGTTGAAAATGAAAAATAATTAATTAAAAATATTTTCTTCAGTGAGTTTTTGTTTCTTTTTCCATTGTCAAATCTTGCTCTTTAAAGTATTATTTTATTCAGTCTTTTTATGCCTTTAAAAAAACAAGCTGTCAATTGCATTTTCATAATTTTCTTCCTTAGCCCTCATTTCTTTACTTATTTGAGGACTTGTATCCAATTTGCATATTTTTTCTTCAAGTGTTTGGTTATAGCTGATTTGATTTCATTGTCTTCTTTTGTGTCTTGATCTTCCCTGTCACCGTAGTAGCTCTTTAGAATCAGGTTCTTTTTTTCTTACTATTTTCTTGTTCATTTTTCCATGCTTTTCCTTTTTTCTTTTCTACTTTATCTTAAAGTCAGGTTTGGTTCCTGGTGTTGGATTAGAGAGGAGCACTCTCAAGTTTTAGGTTTTTTCCCACTGTGGTATGGAGATAGTTCTAATAGTTGGGAAATTTTCACTGTTTCCCAGGGAATGTGATCTCAGAAATGATATGATCATTGCCCTATTGGACTATGCTCTTGTCCTTACTGTGTAAGAATCCTTGATCTTTTGGGATTGCAATCCCAAATCCACTGTTCCTAAGAGCCCCAGTTCCCTTGAGATCAGAAATGATTTTCATTTCTTCAGGGTCTTTGATCCCATGTGACAGAAGTGGCACTACCCTTCAAAGCTTCAGCTCCCTTTTTACCCAAAGTGCTCCTCTTTGCCTCTGAATTATGACCCACAAGTAGGTGTAGGCAATGGAATTGCCCAACAGGATCTAATCCTATATCTAGTGCTAGTACATGTGTCCCTTGTAATTTCTTTCTAAACAATTGCCTGGTCATTTTACCATCTCTGGCTTTCCAATTCCCCTGACAACTGTTTTGTTTCTGTCACCAATACCTGGTCCCACCACTGGTGTTTCATTCACATGGGCTTCTAATCAGCCCATACTACTGTTTCACAGATCTCTCTTTTCACCTCCCTGTGTTGTCTTAGGCTGGAAGAATATCTTGCTTTAACCTTTTATTGACTCTGCTGCTCAACAATTTGATTTATGGCATTATTTTAAAATTATTTGGACATCACCTGAATATTTTATACTATCTTGATTCCATCCCCAGTAGTCTTTCAGTATTTATCTTAAAGCGTGTATTAGGGGCTTTGAAAAGTTATATGACTTATCCAGAGTCACACAGCCCAGATATGTTTATGGCAAGACTTGAATGTAGACCTTCCTGATTCCAAGAATGGTCCTCTCTCCCTATTGTCAGGTTGCCACTTTATGGAAATAATGTCCTTCATTTATATAGTTCTTTGATGTTTGCAAAGCAATTAAAACTAGCTAGAAAAGGGGAGAATGGTGGACAAATTGTTGGATTTGGTGCCAGGAAGAAGTGAGTTTGAATTCCTGCCTCAGACACTTGCTAACTATGTGTTCCTGCACAAGTCAGTTAAACCTTCATATCAGCTGAACCCTTCAATGTCCTCATACGTATAATGGGGATAGTAATAGTACCTAACTCACAAAGCTGTAAGGATCAAGTAAAACAAGAAAATGAACACATTTCATAAAGCTCAGCATTGTATATAAATAACAGATATCAATGTAGCCAAAGCCTAGTTTTTAGAATCCAAACAAGTGTAATTTTAAAGTATGAAATTAATTTACTTTTGTTATTTTGTCCCTGAATTGTTTCAAAACCATGATAAAATTTCTGAATAATATAAAAACATTACCTTTCCACCTTTTTAAATAGACTAATTAAAAACTAAGACCAAATACAACTGTAAGAAATATGAAAATTTTATTATCTTCCATAATCCCAGCATATTGCCCATAATTTATAACACAGTTATTTAGATATCATGGAAAAATCCAGTCTGGTCTATCCATATGGTTATTTGCTCAAAAGATTTAGGCTATAATCATTTTATTATGACGCATTTATGTATCTATCTGTCAGTATGTGTCTGTATATACACACGTATATATGTATGCATTAATGTATATATTTGTGTATGTATGTATTAACCTAACTCTGTCACCAAACTGGAATTAATGTTCTTACTCAAGGCAAAATGTTTGGAAAGAATGATGCATAGGGCAAAAAATAAAACTGACATTTAGCATATGGGGAAAACATTGTTCAATATTTGGGGAAAGAATGATAAATGGGCATATGTTTTCTGACTAAAAGTATTAAAACAAGTCTGGAAGTTTCTAGGGATGAAGTATTCCACATCAAATTCCATTTCCTTCTACTCAGAAAGGCAATATGGTATGGGGAAGAGAACTCTAAGCTCAGAGTGAGGAAGGTGAGTTCAAAACTTATCTAACCTTTACTCTATGTGTATCTCTCAGCTTCAATGTGTTTCTTGTAAAATCTCTCTCTCTGTCTCTCTCTCTCTATATATATATAAATATCTCTCTCTATCTATATCAATCTATAGTATATATTTATATCTATCTTTATCTATCTATCTATCTATCTATCTATCTATCTATCTATCATCCATCTATCTATCTCTATATCCATCTATACTGTAGGTTTGTGGTTTTTTAATCCACTCTGCTATCTGCTTCTGTATTATGGGAGAGTTCAGCCCCTTAACATTCACAGTTATGATTATTACCTGTGTATTTTCCTCCATCCTATTCTTCTTCCTCTTTGTCCTCTCTTTCCTTTCACCATTTCACTCCTTGTAGGTGTGTTGCTTCTGTCTACCACCTTGCCTGATCTTCCCTCCCTTCTATCAGTACCTGCTCTCACTTTAACTTAACCTCTACCCCTCCTACTTCCCTGTCATGTAGGAGAGATTTCTATATTCCATTGGTTGTGAATATTATTGCCTCTTTGAGTCAATGCTGATGAGAGTAATGTTCAAGTGATACCCATTACCCACCCTTCCATCTTCCCCTCCACTTTAATGTATCTTTTGAACCTCTTCATTTGAAATAATTAACCCCATTCTATCTCACCTTTCCTTCTGTATCCATTGTACTCTTTCTTATCCCTTATTTTTTTAATGTCATTCCCTCAAATTCCCCTTATACCCTTGCCCTCTGTCTCTGTATCTTTCTTTTAGTTGTACTATTAGAGCTATAAGTTTTACAAATTATACATGTCATCTTCCCGTGGAGAAATATAAACATTCTTATATTGAATTAATTATATTTTCTCTTCCCTTTTTATCTGTTTATGTTTCTTTTGGGTCTTGATATTGGAGGTCAAATTTTTAGTTTAGTTCTGTTCTTTGCTTTATGAAAGCTTGAAATTCTTCTATTTCATTGAATGACTATTTTTCTTTTGATTTATTATGCTTACTTTTGCTGAGTAAGTGAATCTTATTTGTAGTCCTAGTCTTTTGTCTACCAGAATATCATGTGACATGAAGTCTGATGTTTTAATGCTGTAGTCACTGGGTGCTATGCAATCCTAATTGTGACTCATTGATATTAGATTGTTTCTTTCTGGCCATTTGTAGTATTTTTTCCTTGAACTTATAGTTCTGAAATTTGGCTATAATGCTCCTTAGACTTTTGATTTTGGAATCTTTTCCTGAGGTGATTTTTAGATTCTTCCAATGCCTATTTTGCCCTCTGGCTCCAAGAGAACAGGGGAGTTTTAGTTAATAATTTCTTGAAAGATGCTGTGTAAGTCCTTCTTTTGATTATGGCTTTCAAGTTATCCAATAATCTCTCCTGGATCTCTTTTCCAGGTCAGTTGTTTTTTCCATGAAATATTTTACATTTTCTTCCATTTTTTCATTCTTTTGAATTTGTTTGATTGACTATTGATTTCTCATAGAATCATTAGTTGCTACTTGCCCAATTCTAACTTTTAAGGTGTTGCTTTCCTAAATTAGTTTTTGTACTTTATTTTCCATTTGGCTGATTGTTCTCTTTAAGGAGTTGCTTTTTTCAATAGATTTTGTATCTCCATTTTCATTTGACCACTTCTACTTTATAAGCACTTTTCCAACTGGTTGACTCTTTTTTAAAAATTATCTTGTCTCATTCTAATTTCTTTTCCCAGTTTTTCTTCTATCTCTCTCACATGATTTTAAGCTCCTTTCTGTGCTCTTCTATGAGTTCTTTCTGGCCTTGAAATCACTTCCCATTTTTCTTTGTGGTTTTGCCCATTGGTGTTTTGACAATGTTGGCTTCTGAGTTTATGTCTTGTTTTTCTCGGTCACCATAATAACTTTATGTGGTCAGATTCTACATTATTTTTTTGCTCATCTTTTTTTTTTTGAGAGGGAGGGGCTTTTTTCTTTCTTTTAGATTTGATCTCTGTTACTGTGATGGAAGGGGCATTGTCTCAGTATTCTAGTGCCAGGGGCTTCATGTCCTGACTATTTATATGATGCTGCACTGACCTTGCCCTGAGACCCTCAGAGGACCCTCATGTCTGGTGCTATTCTGAGTAGGTGAGGTGGGGATACATGGTGCTGTTGGAGGACATAAGGGTCTGGCAGCTTGCCTGGTGCTGAGCTGGTAACCTAGTGTCAGTGTCTGGCAAGTGCTGTGGTTGGTGGGGTGTTTCTGCATTTACCCAAGGCTACACTGAAGCACATGATGAATCTTGGAGATAGAGTTTTATGGTTCCCTTTTTACCTCAGTGAGATAGACCTTCTTGCCAATCTCAAGTTTCTTGGGTAAAAGATTGTTTTACCCCATCTTTTTTTAATCATATTTTTGGTTGGTTTTATTTTGGTTTTTGTTAGTTCTACTGTTCCAGAATTTATTTGGGGGCTTGATTGTATGATTGATTGGAGGTGAATATGGGATTTACAGTAATTTGTTTATTACTCTTCTGTCTTGGCTTCTGAAAGTTCCTACTCCATTTGATGATCTTCAATAAAAGAGAAATCACCACTCTGAGGATATCCTTGCCATTTTAAGGCCAAAATAAACCTCCTTTTAACTTCCTATCATTGGTTTTAGTTCTGTAGTCTTCCACATGACAACTCTTTATATACTTGAAGATTGTTATCATTTCCCATCATTTGTCTGGGCACATGTTCAACAATCCCAGTTGCTTTAACTTATGGTAATACGATTTATCTTCTATTTCTATCTTGATTACCTGTCCTTGGTGTGTTCTAGCCTTCAGTTGTCTATTTTAAAATGTAGCATTCTTTCTAGATATTTAAATCTGTTCTAACTCACACACATTAATTTATTATTTTTTCTTGAAATCATATTGAGAGCCCCATTGTTTAGTGGATAAAGAGCCTGCTTCAGAGTCACACATACACATATTCAATTAAATGCAATGATGCATTTAAGTGATGCATACCTGCTGTGTGACTTTCACCTAGTCACTTAACCTCTAAGTACTCTAGGTCAATGTATCAAACTCAAATAAAAACAGAAACCATTAAAACATATGTACATATGTAAGGATTCCTTGGTTGACTTAGAAAACCACATATTAACGTTATCTGTATTTTAATGTGTTTATTTATAATTTTGTTAAATTTTCCCCATCATATTTTAATCTGATTCTAACCCCACTAGGGAGTATTTGGTCACATTTAGGCACAAGGCAGTCTGTTTGACAACTCTGCTAGGCTGCTATTTAAGAAGATAAATTGTAGAAGAAGTGCTGATATGAATTTGAAGAGGGAATTTTTTATTATAATTAAACCATGAATCTATTTTTTAAGATCCCAATTTTTACTTCTTTATTATAGTGTATACTAATAATAAATCTTATTCATTTGGTTATCTTATATTAGTAGTTAAAATTATAATAAAGCAGCAAAGAAACTGAAATTTCACGTAGTTAGCATTTGAGGCTGGATTTGAACTCACAAATAGGAGTCTTTCTGATTCTAAGCCCCAGGCTCTATCCACTGTATTTCTGTGATGGTGAACAATTTGCCTTGAATTCAAACAGTTATTTTGTCATATTTGAAATTATATTCCAGTACTCTTTTTCTCACTATTTTTACTCACTATGAGAGCTACTCTATTTCTCCCAAGGGATTCTTGCCCAAAATAGTATATGCATTAATTACCTGAATTAAATTCACTCATTCCTCTCCATTTAAGTTCACTGACACCCAAGAGGTTGATGTTTAAACTTTCCCTCTCCTTTTTGACAAAAACTAGCTTACCTTGGTTCATAGATCTTATATTCTATTTCTTATGCAACAGTGATCTTTACAGCATTAAGCATTTCTTTCATCACCATACACATTCATAGGGAACTTTCCTTTCAAGCTTTGGTCAAGCCATTTTATTAATATTGGAGTAACTTGTACTTGCCTTCCTTTCCACTTCCCTCCCCAACATATTGGACACCTTTCAACCTAAGGGGCTCACCTTCTGCTGTCATCTGTATTATAATTTTAATATTGTCCAAGGAGTTTTCTTGTGAAAGATACTAGAGTGGCTTTTTTTTAATTTCCATTTTCACTCGATAACCTTTTGGCAGAACTCTCTGTTGTGACCTGTCTATTGAGGGTAACCCTGTATTGCATAGTCCATAATTTCAACTGAGAAACGTAAGTCCCTCTACTATGACAAAGCAGTACTCCAAGAGGGAGTTTTCTCTCTAGTTTGACACTAAATCAGCAATCCATTTTTCTGAATTTGGACCATCGATCAATTTCTGAAGGCATTTAATTTTACTATTATCCACATCTCTCCATCTCATCCACAAAGACCTTAGCAAAGAATTTGAAAAACACTTTGCAGAAGTCCAGACAAATGTTTCTCTGACATTCACCTGATCTGCTAGCTCAATGATTCCATCATAACAGGAAATTAGTTTACTCTAGGACATTATTATACTTATGTCTGCCTATTCTTCTCTTCTAAAATACTCACAAATTCTCCCTTTAATAATATTTTTCAGAACTTTGCCTCTGATATTCAGAATATGCCTCCTTTCCTCCTGTGAAAACTAGGATATATTTGTTTCTCTCTAGTCCTTTGCCCTTCTTGTTCTCCACTATTTTTTAAAATGTATTTATTAGTATATTTTTCACATCACTTTAACTTCCAAATATCATTCTCACCTCATTCCCAGAAAATTTGCTTTACATCCAGGATCAAGAAGGAAAAAACAATTTAATTAAAGATAAACATCACAGTTTAAAACAAACAAACAAACCTGAAAATTGTTCAGAAATAATAAAATGGTTCACTTAAAACTGGAAGAAATTTAGATGAAGCCTACCATCTGATTTTACTGCTGAGGAAATTGAGGCCCAAAATCACATAGTTGGTAAGCAGAGGCATTGTAATTTGAATCCAATTCTTTAATATCAAATCTTGTACTTTTTGTACTTTCCCAAAATGCCTCCCACATCTGAAAGATATTTCAGTTCCAAGAACCAGATGATGCATCTCGCTGAGAGCAACTAGTTTCTCTTTTGTCACCTTTTTACTCATCTTTGGTTTCAATCCCCTATTAGTTTTTTTTTGTTCTATCCTTTCCATGTCATTTCTTTTGATAAAGAAATACTTATACTTCAAAGATAATGAGTATCAATGAGGTAGATAATGATATTACACATTTGTATTGCTCTTTAAAGGTTAAAAATTAATCTAGCTTTCATTTGTGTGGGTAAAATTTCTATCAGCATATGTTACAAGTTTTCAAAGAGTTTTTTTTTTTCCTTTAGTCTAACCCACAGCCAATTGGTGATGATTTCGCACAAGTTTGCACAATGGATGGGGTAGCACACCTGAAGTTACAAGACCTGAGTACAAATATGAAAAAATATTTTAATACTTACTAGATGTGTGATCCTGGGCAAATCACTTAAATTCTGCTTGTCTCAGTATCCTCAACTGTAAAGTAGGGATAATGAGGGCACTATGGCTTAGGATTGTTGCAAGCATCAAATGAAGCAACATTTTTACAGTTCCTGGAACATAGTAGTTGCTTAATACATACTTATTTCTTTCTTTCTGTTGTTTTTCTTTCCTAACATACACCACCATAATAATAGATTAGAAAATAAATTAGAATGTTTACTTATGTTTGAGAAATTTAATTTAACAAAGATGTTGTAATACCTTGGAGTCCCAAGGCCTATGTCAGGGTCTGGCTATGACATATCTTATATAATTATTGGCAAGTCATTTATTTTGTCAGTGTCCCAAACAACTCTCTAAGACCAGATGTTGATCTTTCTACACTTGCATGAAATCACAGGTCTGAAACCAGTGATAATCTTTTCTATAAGGCATTCTTTCACGTATAACAGGCAAACAAAAATATAATTTCATGGGCTAGTTGCTCATTTCCTTTAGCAAACAGATGTGATGTATTAATTTTTTATCCCATTTTCTAATCTTGGCATCCAACTCTCACCTTGTTGGGTCTTGCTTGATAATGTAGAGGTTGAGATCTTTGTGTATCTAAAGAATCTTTACTGATCCCAGGGAAGCTGAAAGCAGTATCCACAGTACTATACAATTTTCTTCCCCAAAGAGAGATCTGGAATGACCTTTGATAATTCTGCTATCCTGTACATTCCTTCCAAATACTCCCCTCAGTATCCTTCTGATACTTCCTAATAAACACCATCCCAAACAGCTGCTTTCACTTTTATCTTTTATTTCTTGTGCAGATAATCCATCCCATAATTTCTTAAGGGAAGAATTGTCTTTGACATAGCCATCATAAGTTTGTGTAGTATGTTGACTGCCCTTTAAAACTAGTATATAATTTCATAATTCTTTCATCATCTTAATTAAAACTGACTCTTCCTCTAAAATATATTTCCACAAAAATATATTAGATACAACATAATGAAATGGGCAACTAGATGGCAAAGTGAATAGAGCACTGGACTTGGAACCAGGAAGATTCATCTTCCTGAGTTCAAATCCATCCTCAGACACTTATTAGCTCTGTGATCAAGGGAAAGTCATTTAACCATCTTTACCTTAGCTTCTCATCTGCAAAATGAATTGGATAAGAAAAAGGCAAACTACTCCAGTATCTTTGCCAAGAAAACCACCAAAAATTACTCATGAAAGGTCAAACATGACTGATATGACTCAACAAAAATAGCACATTGAAGCATAAGCAATAGCTCAATATCCAACATAGCATAATAGTAATTTGACAATAAATATCTAATAAATGTTATTTTAACACAGAAGACTTCCTAAACAGTTACTTGACACATAACATTGTCCCTTTAGCAAGCCTAGTAAGTCTTTAGTGATAATTATGCAGAAGCAGATATATCAAGTCCGCATAAGCATAAGCATGCCTCTATCTTTTCTTACCATTGGTAAACACGAGCTTGACACTCAATGCAACCTCCTGAAGATTCAAAGCAAGTCCTGCCCAAAGTAATTCCCCTTAACCCCAATGTTATAAATAAAATAACCATTTATGTATCATTAAATGTTAAATAGATTGTAGATATAGAAAAGGTCTATGAATAATTTGAAAATATCTTCCAAATGAAATCATCATAGATTTGTTGACTTCAGTGTGAAGGTAGGTATAGGGGGATGGTAATGAAAACTATGACAAAATTACTCAGACTAAGAAATGAAAGAGGCTCAGAGAGTTGTCAGAATCCTCAAGCTTATAATTCATGAATACTTTATTTAAGAAGAGAGACTGAAGGCATTAAGTATGTTGAATAAAAAATTCAGAAAAAAATGAAATTGACTATATCTGAGGAAATGAAAGGTTACTGAAAATGAGTAATTTTAGAATCAGTCATCTGTTTACTCTCAGATATTTCCAGTTTAGAACAAGGGGAGAAAAGTAATACTAAATGAGAAGAATAAAAATGAAGAGAAATCACAATTTACAATTACAACAATCCTGACATGATATTTTAGCATTTTAGAACAAATTATTGACATTTTATAATAAGCAATATAAATTATATATGTGCATACATATATGCATGTGTGCATATATATTTACATATATACACATGCACATACATACATACACATATATAATTATAATCAGAGAGCACTTTACTCTGTGTAAGATCTCTGGCACAAGTAGGATACAGCAACCCTTTTCTGTAAGTAAACATTTTATCTCCTTTCCAAAAACAGAAGGCATGACAACCAAAGGAAATATAGATTTTTGAATACAGGCTACTTGTAAAACCTTATAGTGGAGGATGACAGAATATTACAAGCAGCCTCGAACCACTGTACAGCAACATGCATTGGAGAAAACATCAAGTCTACAGAAAGCTTCTCACAAGATTCAGTGTAACTATATCGTCCTGAGAACAATGATTAAAACTTAAAATACAACAAGATGTGAAATGAACATTTTCCCAGTGTTTCTCCTGAGATCTACTTTCATCTTTCATGACAGTGAAAGCAGAGGTGCTTTATAAGGAAGTGGAAATGACAAGATCTACTTGAATACACAAAGAAGTTGTCACAATTTTCAGCTCATTAAGGAAAAAAAATCACAGATATCAAAAAAGATTTTAAAAGAATGAAAAGGATCACAGCTAACAAAAATATGTGAGGGAAATTCAGGAACCATTGAATCATATCTTCTTATCTCACCTGGGAATTATCTATGGACTTTTTAAGGGTACCCTTGATGAAAATATGAGAAGGAAAATGTAAGTTTGTTTTTTTTTCAAATAACGTTTAGACCATGTTTTGTTTTGTTTTTTTTGTAGTCACATAATAGAAAAGTGTAGAAAATATCTAATACTGCTTCTTATTGTTTTTTGGTTATAAAAAAAGTACTTGATTTGGTAGAACGAAATTCTTTATTAACGATTTTATCCTAACATCATTCTCCAGTTAATGTACTGATCCAGATATTCTAAAGGAATTACATTTCTCGCAATCTAATCTAAATAGAGCTCATATAGATAAAGTTATTAACCAAAGAGTTTCACACTCAACTCTTACTAATTGACTTAGTAATTGCAGATGGTTGACTACATAGGAATGAATAAATTATTTTATCATGACAGTATAACTATTTTCTCTTAACATTTATAGCTGCTATTAGGATAGCAAAGTGTGAAACTATGCCAGAAATTACAACTCCCACCCTGAAATTTAATGCCTCTACCCAGCTGTGTATAAACTTCTTTCAAGAAAATTATCACTGAAGTAGGAAAGATAATTAGTCATGTGAAATTGCAACCCTTCATTTGGTTACTGGATCTATTGAAACAAATATGGTCACAAGTCCAGAAAAACTATTTTCTATGAATAATTAATTCAAAAAGCATGGAGCATAAATCATTACTAGAGATGTTCGAGTATTTTTACATGACTTGCTGCAACTGCTGTCAAGAATCTACTAACATGCCAAAACAGAAACTCATCTAATGTTTCAGTGTAATTACTTTTAATGGAAAGTTCAATAAATAAGAATAAGAACTGTTTTCACAAGTGCACAAGAAAGCTCTATATTACCCATTTAAGTTACCATAACTTAAATGAATGACTTAAGAGTACTTGTAGCTTTTACTTTGTGACTGGAATATAATGAAAGTTAAAAATCTCGCCTGCCCATTGATAGGCCTCAGGTAGGGGTATTGAGAGAGGCTTGTTTCCTAAGAAGACCCACACCTTTTGCTGATTTCTAATGAGGCACTGGGTAACTGGGGGGTCTTGCCCTCTGGCTTTGAAGAGAGTATATATATATTCTGAGGGATGGTTTTGCTTTGGGACTTAGTTTTTGGAAGAAGGTTTGTGTGCCAGATGAGACTCTGGGAAGCTGCTAAGCTGCCCCCACCACTTGCAACTTTGAAAGCTAACATGTCAGTGCTTCCTTTTCTGGTAACCATGTATGTATGCATTGAATGGTCAGACAACTGGAATCCTGTCTGTTGGTTTTTTATTTCTCTGTGTTTTCTCTATTTGTATTGGAAATGTAAAAAGTAAAAAAGTCACGTATGGAAGCATTTGGTTGAACTAATTAACATGATTGTTGACCCCTCAAAAATTGCCCTTCCTTTTATAAATACAGATCTAAGAACCTGTGATAGGCCCCCTTGTGTATGTCAGGATGCTTGCTTATACTTGGAGTTAAGCCCATATGAGTACACTGTTGAAGTTCCTATTTATTTTTTTCTGTAGAAAATCTGAGATGGAGAGGGTATTGTTTTTCAGAAGCATGAAGGTGTAGCTTGAGAGGAAAAATTAAATCATATGAACATAGATCATAGGATTTAGAGTGTGAAGTTACTTTAGGAGTAATCAAGCTTAAACATCTCATTTTCTATTTGTTGTTCTTTGTTTCTTTGTCCCCTTGTATATTCCCCCTATATAAGGGGAAATTGAAACATAAGCCTAAGCAACTTTGGCAGGTAATTCAAATGCGAAGATCTTCCTATTCATTAATAGGCCCATGTGACCTGCCTGAGTCACATGGAAGCCTGAGTCACATAATTGTGGTGGGAGGAGATTGCTGAACAGTTGGAACAGGAGACGATGGAGCTAGAGCAGAATTGAGAGGGAGTTAGTCATGAAAGCAGTCAGAGCTAGAAAGAATGCAGGCAAGCAGGCAGCTGGCTAGCATGAATGAAAGAGCTTGTTTGTGATTCTGTTTAATGGAGCTGGTTTGTGGGAAGTCTAGCAGGGGGAAAGTTGGGGATGGTGTTGTCATCTGCATCAGTATTGTGTATCAATTTTTGTTACCATGGTGGATTTGGCTTTCTGGTGTCTGAATAAATGTTTTGGTTCTGTCTTTCATGTGGAAAGTCTCTTGTATTTTGTGATTCAGAATTGCACCGGGATATTCGTGACTACCATAGGCTTTGTGAATATCACATTGACTCTACAATAAGTCAAGCAGTTAATAAACTTAAGAAGTGGGTTCAAATCTAAGTTTTCTGATTCCAAACCCAGTGTTCCTTCTATTGCACAGTACATGGTATGCATAAGGTAGAATAACTTTTTGGCATTTGCTCAATCATGGGATGGAAATAGCTTCTAATTAAGTAAAAGTTCATATTAATTTTTAGTATGAGGATTGGAATTCCATCCACCAATCTCCACCTCTATTAACAAGATGCTCTTTACCCTGAAGTCTTTATAAGGTGAGAAAGCATCTTTGATTGAGTTATAGAATCAATCAGTGGACATGATATGTAATAATATTGTTTATACCTTGAGGAATATAGCTCTCTGGATCAGTAAGACAAAAGTGTGATTGTCTAACCCACCAAGTATCCATGCTCCTAGGATTTTTAAAAAGCAGAAAAAGTTAAACAATTCTGCTGTTCTAAACAGTCTAGCCCAGCAAAGGATGATTTTAGTTCAGGAGTTGGGGTTTCAATTGAAACCAACAATCCTAAGAAAAGCGTTTTTTTTTTTAGCTGGAAAGAATTTCTCCTTCTCTTTGCTATCTTTTTAACCCTTTATTGACCATGTTATCAGAGAAATGGAATGGCTAGGAGATGAAGCATTGAATCAGAAGCACAGGAAAATACACTAAAGATCAACATGGATAAACACTAACACAGATAGACACAGTAGCATAGCCGCTTGGGAGAAGAAGTGACTTCATAAAGTGTGACCCTTCTGTGACAAAAAGAATGATGAATATGGATGATAAGTAAATATTGATTCTTGGAGCACAGCAGAGAGTTACATCTAAGAAGGCCTTCAGGAGGACTCTATATGAACAGAAACAAGTCTTATAGTATCAGAAATATCACTTTGTCATTTGTCCCTTACACACATATTTCACTAACCTCATACTTTGAGTCAACTCTCTCCATACACACACACACACACACACACACACACACACACACACACACACGTATATATGTATGTATGTATATGTGGAGAGAGAGAGCTCACAGATTCATGGGAATGCTTTTACCAACCATCTTTACAATACAATGCTATTTTAGTAAATAAATAGTAAATTTTAGTTTAGTATAGTAAAAATAGTTTAGTAAATAAATAGTAAATAAATAAAATAAAATAAATAAAAAATACAATACAATACTATGTTAGTAAATACTCCTTTTTAAAACTTAGGAGTACTTACTAAAATAGTATTATATTGTATTTTTATATTTATTTTATTTTTTATCTTATTTTATTATATTTTATTTTATTATATTTATTTTTTATTGAGACTACTAGTTGACAACCAATAGAAAACACATCAGTGAAAGCTTAGAAAGTAGAAACTTACCCTCCAGAACTGCTCCTAGAATTGTGAAAATAGCAGCCCTTTCCCCCTTCAGAAACCTAGTTTCTCGGTATGGGTAGCATCAGAGAAGAAGTCACAGAGTGATCACTACACAGACTTGGTTTCCCTTTAGGTTTAAAGAGAAAAAATTCCTGAATTAGTTTATTCAATCCTCACAACAGCTCTTTGAGTCACTATAGTGACTGTTAGCCCTGTTTTACAGAAGAAGGAAATGAAGCTTAGGTTAATATGGTAGACAGGTTGATTATACCTGAGGTACAATTTGAACTCAATTATTCCTGACTGTGGTTCTAGGACACTGCCTTCTTCATCATGCTGACTTTTAAATAATTTGAAAAGATTTATCCATTAGTTTATTTCCAACATGTCTTCATATAGTGTAAGTCTGACCAGACTAATTTTTTGATTTGATAAATCTTGACTATTGATTTCATCTCTCAAAATAGTCTCATTAACCTGAAATAATGTTATCTACAACTAATCTGAGAGAATGAGGAATTCCAAGCAAATCTGGAAGACTTTACAGTATAGATTGTCCAAACCGTAATTTTGGTGACTTATTCTTCCACTTAAAAGGGGTGCTAGGATGGGAGAGTTCATTTCGGAAACAGTATTATCAAAATGGATGATAATGGAGATACTTTATACAGTAGAAAGAACACTGAATTTGGAGAGAGAACTCAATTTGAATAGCTATGACATTACTTATACAAAATGAATTGGATAAATCATGTAATCTCCCTGTCCCTAACCTCATTGTTTTTAGTAGGAAAAATAAAGTGGCTGATCTGAATAACCTCTAAGTTTCCTTCCAGATGTAAATACCCTATCGAATAATCTGTACTTTCAGAGAAATTTGTACAAAGAATGTGTATGTGGGTTATCTTTGATATTACCATTCATAGGGACTACATTCTAATGACTATTCATTATGGAATAAAACATCAAATAGAGTGAGAGGATCAGAGTTCAAGTCTCAGATTTTCTGCTTATTGAATAAAAAAGTTTGAGAGATAATTTCTGTGTAATTAATCATTTTTTTAATTATGCTGAAAATAATTAATAAAAGGAGTCAGTGGCACTCTCAAATGTCAAATACCCCTCATGGAATCTATTCAATGCTTATATTCCCTTGGAAGTATAGATGTTCCTGAGGTTGGAAATCAATTTTGATTGTTTAACAATTAATGATAAAAATAAATGTCATAATCAGAGGTAGACCTATTCTGATGAGGGACTGGAGAACATGATTCTGACCACTGACTTGTACAAAGAGACTTATCTGTCATCCAGACTACTTCTGCCTAGGGCAATCAAGAAAAAGAAAAGAGTTCACCTCTGTTCAGACCTGACTGAGTGGAACACAATGGGCTGTAATTCACCTTAGATTAATTTTTTGGTAAGATTCTGTATTAGGATACTGTCTCCTCCCTAAGGTCAAAAGACGTGTGCTCAGGGGATTTAAGTAATCTCATCAATCAACAATGCCCTTCAGAGACTGAACAATCTACAGACATCTGAAAACAACCCTAGTCTTAATTCAATAATGCATTATTAATACAAGAGAAAAATAATCATTTCTCAGGATAATGCAGCCTTAGGTAACACACTGTAGCTCATTAAGCCTCATTTTCTTTCACGATAAACAAGGGTAATAGTTCCTGACTCACCGACTTCACTGGATTACTGTGAAGCTTAAAAATCACAATGTAGGAGAGGGTGCTTTACTAATGACATATTGTTATACAGATGTAACCTTTATTAATACAAATAATGTTATAGGAATAATTGTACAGTTATTTGGTCTGAAAACACGATGAAGGAGAGTGTGTCAAGATGAAATATTGTTACCATGGAGAACAGATTTTATTATCATTTCTTAAGTAAAATAAGCTATTATAAAGACTAAACTCTGCAGAATAAAAATTGCTATAGATTTGCTTTCTATCTTAGAAATAATCCCCACTCTTTATTTCTTTAGAAAGAAGAAATGATAGAGAGAAAATTAAACATTAACACTTGTATACATCTGGTAGTAAACTGCAACTGGATCTTATTTTATGATTGTGTGTGTTAGTGTGTATGCGTGAGAGAGAGATCAAAATTGTTATTGTTCAGTTGTTTTCAGTCATATCTCATTCTTTGACTCTCATTTGGAGTTTTTCTTTGCAAAGATACTTCAATGATTTGCCATTTCCTTCTCCAGCTCATTTTACAAATGAAGAAACTAAGGCAAAAAGTATTAATTGACTTGTCCAGAGTCACATAGCTAGTAAATGTCTGAGGCCAGATTTGAACTCAGAAAGATGAGTCTTTGAGACTGTAGGCCCAGCACTCTAACTACTGAACCATTTAGATGCCCAATTACTCTGGCACAATCTAATGTGTGTCTCCTAGCATCTTAGATCATGATCTAGTTGCCACAGTGGACAGAGTGCTGAGCCTGGAGTCATGGAGATTTGAATTTAAATTCTATCTCAAACATTTACTGGTTGTGTGACCTGGGGTTAACCACAGTCTACCTCAGTTTCTCCATCTGCAAAATAGGGATAATAATAACACCTAACATCCAGGGTTGTTCTGAAGATCAAATGAGTTAACTGCAGTAAAATACTTAGCATAATACTTGGCCCAGAGGCGCTTATAAGTGCTAGCTATTACTGCTACTACCACTACTACCACTACTACCACTACTACTACTACTACTACTACTACTACTACTACCACTACCCCTACCACTACCACTACCACTACCACTACCACTACTACTACTACTATTGCTACTACCACTACCACTACTACTACTACTCCTGCTGTTACTCCTGCTCCTATTCCCAGCTTACTTTATGAGCTTTATCTCACATTATTCCCCCCACATGCATAATGATCCACCCAACCTGGTCTACTCACTATTGCTTTTATACTTCTTGTGCTATCCTGACTCCACACCTTTACTCAAACTATTATTACTGATGCTCCTTTGCAAATCCATTTTATTATTGCAATTCACCCATTTTTCAGTCACCTGATTCTTTCTGACCTCATTTGGGGTTTTTGTGACAGAGATACTAGGGTGGTTTGACATTTCCTTCTCCAGCTCCTTTTACAGATAAAGAGACTGAGGAAAACAAGGTTACATGACTTGTCCAAGGTCACATTGCTGATAACTGTTTGAGGCCAGATTTGAACTCAGGAGTCTTCCAGACTCCAGGCCTGGAACTGTAACCATTGTGTCACCTAGCTGCTCCATTTGTCTTTTAATTGCAAGGCTAACTGCAAGGTCCTGAATAAACTTTTCCATGTTCTCTCTTGTAACAATCCTTCTTCTTTTTTGACCTTACATAGGTCTTGAGTTGTGTTAATTTATGTTCTTAATGCGTATCATTTTTTATTATAATGATTTCTTTAATAACATTCTGTATATAAAGAGAACTAATATATATGGCATGGAATCAAAGGGGCTCTTTTCCTATGGGGATTATAAAATGAATAAATAAAAGGAGTTAGGCTTGCCCCATTCCTTTGCATTTAAATTTTCTGCAAACTGGTCTTTCTTGGGAAAGGCTTATAGCAAGTCCATGATAAGTAGACTCTCTATATAATATAAATACCATTGATATGTGTCAGTGTATAAGCATAATTCTTCATCTTGTAAATATTCTCACCTCCCACCAAGTTGATGGAAAGTTAAAATGAAATATTTTCATTCCAGATAAGGATCAAAGGACACCCAATATGGTACACATGGAAGGCATCTCCCTTTCTTCCCTTTATCTTTGACTTGCAAAACATATCTCTCCCTTAGAGGGTTACTTTTGTTTTTCCCCCTACTTGTCTTACTCTTAACTTTCAGCTGTCTAAGGAATAAAAAAGTAGAATAACCAAAAAAGTGTCAGATTTCTGGAGAAAATAAACATTATTCTGCCACTTTTCTGTCCCATTGCCTTATGTCAGGTGCTAGATACATCTTCCACTTTTATCCAGAATGTCCTATTTATCAACCTATGTCATAGTAGTTGAAATTTAAAAAAAAGAGTTGAGTAAATAGCTACTAATTTCTTTATATAGCAATAGAACACACAATAGCAAAGAGAAAGAAAGTATAGAGAAAAGAAAAGTTAGCACACTGAGACTAAAATAGTTTGTCGAAAATAGTAGCAGCCAATGCAAAACCTTCTAACCTGCTGTAGCTGGAGACAATTCCACATCCTCGGTAGCTCCATTTTGAAGGGTAGGGCAAACTTATTTCATAAAAATTGTTCAATCACAGAGGCATCTTTTCCTAACTCTGAAGCAAGGTAGGATGAATGGAGTCCATTTTATTAAATCATTATGCCATTTGCAACCAGGACATACCTGAGGACTGTTCTAGTTTCAATGGCTTCAAAGAGATACTTTCAGATTCTTCATAGAAAGTAGCAGAGATGTACAAATGCTCAACTTTTCAAAGTTTGCTTGTTATAAATATTTAAGAAAACCCCTACTCTCACCCTCTTAATCTGACTTCTCCTTTTCTTCCTTTATTTTTTTTTATGAATACAGGAAGAAACCTCCTAGATCCATGAAATTAATAGAGAGTGGAATCTTGGAAAAATTTCTCCATCTCCCTATTTATTCTAATACAGGGCCAGATTTCAATATAAAATTTCATTTGTGTATATATTATATCTTCCCACTAGATAGTAAGCACCAAGAGGGCAGATACCATCTCTTACTCAACCATTGTATTTCCCTCTCGGCACTTACAAAAGGAGTTTTCACAGACTAGCTTCTTGATGAATTTTGAAATTTGAACAATATGAAGTCATTCCCACCAAGAAAAGTAGATGAAACTTTTCTTTTTTTGTTTTATTTTTTAGCTTTTTTAGTTTTCAACATTTACTTCCATAAGATTTTGAATTCTAAAATTTCTCTCCATCTCTCCCCTCCCCCACTCAAGATGACATGTAAATTGATATAAAATCAACATGTACATTCATATTATACCTATTTTCACTTTAGTCATATTGTAAAGAAGAATTAGAACTAATATGAAACCATGAGGAAGAAGAAATGAGAGAGAAAGAAAGAGACAGACAGAGAGAGACAGAGAGAGAAAGCAAATAATATACTACAATCTGCATTCAGAATCCACACTTCTTTTTCTGGATGTGGACAACATTTTCCATCATGAGTCTTTTGGAGTTCTCTCAGATCCTTGCATTGTTAAGAAGAGATAAATCGATCAAAGTTAACCATTGCACAATGTGACTGTTGTGGCATACAATGTCTCTTAGTTCTGCTAACTTCACTCAGTATCAAGTCTTTTCATGTTTTTCTGAAGTCTACCTGCTCATCATTTCTTATAGTACAATAATATTCCCTACCCTTATATACCACAACTTGTTCAGCCATCCCCCAACTGATGCACATCCCCTCAATTTCCAATGGTTTGCCACCACAAAAAGAGGCGTTTTAAATATTTTTGTATATATGGGTTCTTTTCCCATTTGTATGACCTCTTTGGGATACAGATCTAGAAGTGGTATTGCTGGGTCAAAAGGTACACACAGTTTTATAGATCTTTGAGCATAGTTCCAAATTGCTCTCCAGAATGGTTGCACCAGTTCACAGCTCCACCAACAATATATGTGTTCTCATTTTCTTA
Source organism: Bettongia penicillata ogilbyi (assembly GCA_023548195.1). NCBI lineage: Eukaryota > Metazoa > Chordata > Mammalia > Diprotodontia > Potoroidae > Bettongia > Bettongia penicillata. The sequence continues at coordinate 478,917 of JAJHZJ010000796.1, forward strand.
CGTCTCCTCCAGCATTTATCGTTTCCTGTTTTGTCCTGTTAGCCAATCTGATAGGTATGATGTAGTACCTTCGAGTTGTTTAGATTTGCATCTCTCTAATCAATGGTGATTTAGAGCATTTTTCACAGGACTATAGATAGCTTTGATTTCTTCCTCTGAAAATTGCCTGTTCTTAGCCTTTGACCATTTATCAACTGGGTAATGAAAAGTGTTATTATGAATTTGTGGGAAACGATCTCTGAGGATCTCTTGGGAGCAAAGTCTCCTCAAAGAGTTAATCGTTTCTTGTTTTGTTGAAATATTTGCAACAGGGTGACCGTGTAAAGAAATGTTTCAACATATTCTGTACTTTCCCAGACTTTCACCCCCTTGTTTTTAGGCACGTAGCAGGGAGAAAGAACACCTCCCCACCCCCACCCCAACTTTGTGCCTGTCCTTGTGTCCAGGCAAGTTTGTGAAACTGTCTTTGTTCTCTGTGGATAAGGTAGATTGCCATGAATAGATTGTACCCTCAGGGCTTGGACCAATGAGACCTGAGGAAGGGAATTAGGGAGGAGGCAACACTAGTCTGCTGAGCTAAACACACCTCAGCTCTCTTCAGTTGGTGCAATCTTTCAGAGCTCCAAGGGAGTCCTTCCTGGAGAAAATCAATAAACGAACTATTCTTTTTGCTAATACCTCTGAGTCTCTGATTCATTGATAAGGGTCTCTGTACCCCACACAAATTTCACTCAGTTTTCTATATATTTTAGAAGTAAGGTTTTTATCAGAGATACTGGTTATAAAAGTTCTTTACCAATTTTCTGCCTCCCTCCTAATCTTGGTTTCACTGGCTTTTTTGTTCAAAAACTTTTCAATTTCATGTAATCAATGTTATCCATTTTGTATTTTGTAATTTCTCTATCTCTTGTTTGATGATAAATTCTTTCATTCTCCATAAATCCGATACGTAATTGCATACCCATTTTTGCATTAGTTTGGTATATGGTGTAAGATATTGGTTGATACCTATTTTCTGCCATACTATTTTCCAATTTTTCCAGCAGATTTTGTCAAATAATGAGACCCCAGGGCTATCTGCTCTCTCTTCTATCAACTCTTTCCTTTTTCTTTCCCTTTTCCCTTACTAATTTTTCCCTCCCTTCTATCTACCCCATCTCCCTTTTCTTTCCCCTTTCCCCTCCTATTGCCTATAGGGCAAGTTAAATTTGCATACTAACTGATTAGGTTATTCTCTTCTAGAGACAAATCTGATTGAGAGTAAACTTCAAACAATGTTCATCTCCCTTCCTTCCTTCCTAATATGTCTTTGTGTCTCTGTCTGATGTAATTTAACCGTTTCTGTCTCTTTCTTTCCTCTTCTCCCTTTATAATATTTTCACCACTGAATTTGTTTTTTTATTATCACACCAAAGTCAACTTAAACCCACCCCCTCTATCTATGTATATCCTTTCTAAGTGTCGTAGTAAAAATATAATTCTTATGATAAACAGGAAGATTTCAGAGAGGCCTGGAAAAACTTATATGAATTGATGCTGAGTGAAAAGAGCAGAACCAGACAACTTTGTACACAGAAACAACCACAGTATCTGAGGAATTTTTCTGGTAGACAATAATTCATTGCTATGCAAGGACTTAAATAATTCCCAATGGTCTCTTAAGGCAAAATGCTTTTCACATCCAGGGAAAGAACTATGGAATTCAATTGAAGAATGAAGCAGATTATTTTCTTTTGTATTATGCTTTGGTTTGTTTTATGATTTCTCTCCATCATTTTAATTCTTCTATGCAACATGACTAAGGTGCAAATGTATTTAATAGGAATGTATGTGTAGAACCTATATAAAACTGTATGTCATCTTAGGGAGGGAATGGGGAGGTAGGGGGAAGGGGGAAGGAAGGGGAAAATCTAAGATATATGGAAGTGATTATAGAACACTCTAAACAAATAAAATAACAAAAAAAAATAAAAAGATGATTCTTAAGAGTTATAATATCACCTTCCTATGCAAGGATGTAAACAGTTTGCCCTTACTGAATAACATGTTTGTTTCTTTGCTTTTTCCTTACTGTTTTACTTTTTTATGCCTCCCTGGATTGTATTTGAAGATCAAATTTTCCATTGAGCTCTGGTCTTTTCATCAGGAAAGTCTGGAAATCCCTTTTTATTGAATGTTCATCTCCTCCCTTGAAATATTATGCTCAATTTTGCTGGGTAGTTGATACTTGGTTGTAATCCAAGCTCCTTAGCCTTAAAGAACATCATATTCAAAGGTCCCTGATTTTTAATGTAGAAGCTACAAGGTACTGCATAATTCTGACTGTGGTTCCAAGATATTTGAATTGTTTCTTTCTGGCTGCTTAAAGTATTTTCTCTTTAACCTGATAATTCTTGAATTTGGCTGCAATATTCCTTGATGTTTTCAGTTTGGTACTTCTTTCAGGAAGTGATTTGTGTGTTCTTTCCATGATTATTTTACCCTCTGGTTCATGGACCTTGATGATTTCTTGAAAGATGCTATGCAGGCTCTTTTTTTTGACCATGGCTTGTAGGTAGATCAACAATTCTTAAATTATCTCTCCTGGATCTATTTTCCTGGTCAGTTGTTTTTCCAGTGAGGAATTTCACATTGTCTTCTACTTTTTATTCTTTTGGTTTTGTTTTATAATTTGCTGATTTCTCATAGAGTCATTAGTTTCCACTTGCCCAATTCTCATTATTAAAGAATTGTTTCTTCAGTTAACTTTTGTACCTCCTTTTTCATCTGGCCAATTTAATGTACTTTTTTTTTCCATTTTGTCAATTGTATTTTTAAAGAATTGTTCAATTTTTTTCTACCTCTCTTATTTGACTTTTAAAATCCTTCTTGAACTCTTCCAAGAAGGCTTTTGGGGCTTGAGACCAATACTTGTTCCCTTTTGAGTTTTCAGATGTAGGTATGTTGACAATGTTGTCCACTCCTGACTTTGTGTTTTGATTTTCCCTGTTAACAGGATACTTCTCAATGGTTATTGTTTTTGTTGGTATTGTTGATTTTTGCTCATGTTGTTTGCTTTTTTCTGACTTTTAAATTTGATTGCTTCTTCTGGGGCATGGGGGCAATGTCCTGGGCTTCTTGTGCTGGGGCCTATGGACCTGGTTACTGAATTGCTGTGGTGGGAGTTGTCTCTGACTTGCTAAGACATCTCCTGTCTTTTACTGATCCCCTTCAACCACAACAAGAGGGACCTTTCCCATCAACACCCCTAGCCTCCCTAGCTAAAAGACAATTATAACTAGTCTTTCTGCAGACTCCAAAATTTCAAGATTTTTTCTGGAACAATAACATTCTCTGGGTTTTTCAAGGTCAATAAAGGAGGGTAAGAACAACTTACTGCTTACTCTGCCATTTTGGCTTCCAGAAGTATTCCACAAATCAGTGACTTTCAACCATTCCATCTGCTATCACTGCTGCTGCTACAGATTCAATCATTCCCAAGGTCTGCTCCTGGCTTTCCTGGGTCAGGGTTTTATTGCCACTCCCTGTGCTGGACTGTGCTTCTCTCTCACCTAGTCCCAACAAACATCTCCTGCTAACTTTCTAAGTTGTCTCTGGTGTCTGTGGACTTCGAAGTATGGAAACCACCACTGCTGCTAGTGCTTCAGTCCCCCTGCCCTGCTTTGGCTTTACTGGGGTTGGGTCTGTGCCGGCACAGCCTGTGACAAACTGTGCTCCTCTCTCAGCCCAGTGCAACGCACCCTTCTGATCCAGCCTTCTTGGGCTGGAAATCTACCTCTCTCTTTCTCTCTCTCTCTCTCTCTCTCTCTCTCTGTCTGTCTTTCTCTCTCTCCCTCCCCTGCCCCCTAGTCAATTCCTCTATTTAAGTGCCCTGTTAAGGGAAGGACTATATATTAGGGAAGGTCAGTAACCATCAACATGGGAACCTGAACTGAAGCATGAAAGATCAATCTAGAAGGATCAGAAGCAAAGGTCGAGATTAGCCAATAGGATTCAATGTATTGAAAGTCCTAGCTAAACAGGGGACACAGCTATTGGAGGTAACAAGTGGGAAGGCAGTAAATTGTCAACTGAGCTCCATTGAGCCTGAAAGGTATAGATGTCAAATTTTAAGGATTTACTCTGTGTGAGGTACTTGGGGATGCAAATACAGACAGTTAACTTTGTCTAGGTAAATAAAATAGACTCTGGAGATATAAAGCTAGCTACGATAACAAATTCTGCACTTTGCTACTAACTGAAGGAAGAATTTAACCTATTCAGAAATCTATGTCACACTTATCAGACTGATAAATATGGCCAGAAAAAGGGGATTGTGGGGAAAATAAGCACATTGATTCATGCTTGGTTGTTGGAACCACCATCATTCTGTAAAGCAATTCCAGTGGATACTCAAGAAGTTACTAAACAGTTCATGACCTTTGACACAGCTATGCTACTGTTTGGGTACAGAGTACGACTTTTTTTCTTAAACACGGTCATTGAATGGAGTTGGTTTGCTTGACTATGCATGTTTGTTATTAAATTCTGATTTTTCTTTTCTTTATTTTTTTTCAAATTATAATTGGAGAGTAAAGATGGATTTAAACTTAAAAAATAAAAATACAGAAATTAAAAAACATGACAGGTACTGCTTTTGTGTGACTTGTGTCATGATGTAGGAGGAAATGTGTATATGTAACTGTAATATAAAAGAGAAGTTATGTGACCTAGTGGATAGTACTTTTGCATTTCAATAAGGAAAACCTGTTTCTAAGTCCTGCTTCTGACACATCTGAGCTGTGTTGCAATGGATAAGTCATTTAACCTCTCAGTAGCCCCAAGTTACTCTCTCAGTCTAAAAATTCTTATCTGTTTTGGTGGAAGACATTTTGCCTAGTTCTCTACAATGATCAAATCATTGAATTAGACGTGGGCTAGAACTCAAATAGAAATGGATCCCTGGGATAAACATATTGACTTAGAAAACTACAGATGAACATTATCTATGTTTTGTTATATTTTTGTTTATTTTGTTAACTCTTTCTCAATTAGATTTTAAACTGAGTAGTTTTGCTGACTAAATATGGCCAGAGGGATGTGAATCTGACATTTGTGATCTAGACCACTACCAATTCAAAAAGGAGATGACACATATTAGATTAATTGTAAAGGAAATCATAAGCTAGAGAAATTTTAGGAAGAAAAGATTACTTTTACCTTGTTGGGAACAGAATGGAGGAAAGACAAAAAAGGGCTTTATGGAGGCTATGGCAATTTAGTTGGGCTTTGAAGTAAGAAAAGGGCTTCAGAATATGGAGATAGGTGTGGGAGAAGTCTATTCTAGTCAGAGGGGAGACTATTAATAAGGCATGGAGATGGAAAAAGTCAGGAAGAGAGAACAAAGAATTATCTTCGTTTCAATTTGTCTGGGACAGAGATTGCATGACATATAATAGTATCAGATTAGACTGGAAGAGTATATCATGTCAAACCAAGGAGGCACTTAAATGTAAGCATAGAGTTTTTATTTTATTTTATTTGAACCAATTAGATGATACAGTGAATGCAACAAAGGACATAGACTCAGGAAGATTTGCATTCAAATTTAGATTCAGACACTAACTGTGTGACCCTGGGCGAGTCATTAAAATCTTTCTGCTTCAGTTTTCTCATCTGTAAAATGTAGATATTAATAGCACCTACATACTAGGGTTGTTATAAGGAAAAATGAGGGGACTTTAAAATGCTTTTACAAATTCTAAAGTTCTTTATAAGTACTAGTTTTTAGTATTACTATTATTGCAACTATTGATAAGTAAGGGAAGACTACATGTCTATCAATTCCTTAGGAAGCTGTCTAAAGCAGTGATATGAAGGATTAATTCAACAGGAAGTAGATTAGAAGAAGGAAACCATTAATTTGGAAGCTCGACAATAATCCAACTATGAAAAGGGCCAGAATTAAGATTGTGGCCTTATAAGAGCAGAGGAGAGGATAGATGACAAATGCATAGTGTAGGCAATATGGAAAGGATAGGTATGGGTTGTGAGCGTGGGAAAAGTGAAAAATAAAGCAATGTCAAGTGTGTGTGTATTTGTTCTCCATTGCCAAATAAAACCATGCCATCAGAGAAATGATGACATGACTTGCACTTAACTTTTTTTTGAGTGAGAGAGGGCTGTCCAGGTCACCAGCCTCACTTCTCTTCCAGAGCCATCTGAATCCAATAACCAGATATTCATCTGGATGACTGGAAATGATCCAGGATGAGGCAACTGGGGTTAAGTGACTTGCCCAAGGCTACACAGCTAGTGAGTGTCAAGTGTCTGAGGTGAGATTTGAACTCAGGTCCTCCTGACTCCTGCACTGGTGCTCTATCTACTGTATCATCCAAAAACTGAGAAGATGACCTTCTGGGGAAAGAAAGGGCAGAAAATAATTCATCAAGTTTTGAATATGAATTGATGAATGAAAAAGCATTCATTAGGCACTTATATATGCCAGGAACTGTGCTAAGTGTTGTTATACAAATACTGTAAAGAGACAATTTTTGCTGTCATGGAGCTTATGGGTGAAGAAAGCAGATAGGGTAGTGGTGACTAGGGAAAGATTTAACATAAGGATGGTGGGTGACTCTACAAAGCAACGGAATGATATGCCTATTCCAGAAGCAATGGTAGTATAGATTAGAGTGTTGTTCCCAGAGTTAGAGATAGAAAAAAGGTGGGGGAGCAGGGCCTATGATATGTCAGCAAAATAGCATTCTGGGAGTGGTTGGGGCCAGCTATTGTCAGAGTTCCAAAGCAGGAGCTGAAATCAGTGTGGGAGGGCTCATGACAGAAGACAGGACATGAATAAAAGAAGGTCATGGATGAAACTTCCAGGACCCTCATGTTTAATGGATTCAAGATATAAGAAGTTAGTTAAAATGGAAAGTAACAGAATGAGGGCATAACCTTTGAAGGTAATGTCATAGAAGCCAAGAAAGGCCAGATTATTGTCAAGAAAGAGTGGTCTAAAGTTGTTAAATTTCCCAGAGAGTTCAAGAAGGATAAGCAGAAAAAAGTCATTCCATTTAGTAATAATTAATTCATCAGTGACTTTGGAATGAGTTGTTTCAGTGAAGTGCCATCTCCCATACTAAGCTATTCTAGTCAGTTCACTGTGAATTCTTATTTTCCTTGTACTGTCCTCCAGTTATTAGTGCAAAGGTCATATCCTTCAAAGCATATGTAATCTGTGTGAGGGCATGCACTGTTTGAGTTTTGGGTTTATTTTTCCTTTATATCCCTAATTCTTTTAACATAGTAGGCACTCATTGAATTGAACTGACTAGAATTAGTGATGGAGATGGAAGCCAAACTTTTTCCAGAAGTTTGGCAGGAAAGAAAAAGGAAGAAATAGGATGCCACTTTAAGACCCTTTCTTTGTCTTTTGCTATTCCCATGATGATCTAAGACAATCCCAAAGGACTAATGATGATATATTATCTGCCTCTAGAGAAAGAACAGATATAGTCTGAATATAGACTGAAGTATGCTATTTTCCCTTTTCTTTCATTCTTTTTTTAAAAATTCATATCATCTTGTACAAAATGACTAATATAGAAATGTTTTATGTGATTGCACATATATAAACTACATAAAATTATTTGCTGTCTCAGGGAGAGAGAGAGAGGAAGGAAAGGCATTTTGGAAACAAATCTTTACAAATGTTTTTAAAAATTTTTATCATGTATTGGGGGGGTAAAATATTAGATTTTTTTTTAAAGGGCAATTTTTGACATGTAGGAAATGCCAAACATGAATAGGAGTGGCTCTAGTGCTAGCCACCACTACCAGCGGGTCATATAAATTGTCTACCTCTCTTTCCTTCTTGTCCTGTCTCCATTGTCTACCTGACTCAATGATTATACATTTCACCTTTTAAAAGTAGGAATCCTTGAACAAAAGGACTTAGAGAATCTTCTCCTCTTCATGACTTGTAAAAACATTGACGATTACTGATTTGGAGTGGGTAGAAAGCCTTTGGAAGAAGATGTTTGTGTGTGCAAAACATAAAACAGAAATAAAGATAGGGCATAAAAGTATTATTTTTATCTTTTAATCATGAGTTAGACTACCTAGTTTCTAGAACATGCTGAACTGTTAAATTTTAAACTCTTTGTCAGTCTGGAAAACAGCCCCAGTCAGATGCTTTGCTTAACTCAGTGGGGAAAACTCAATAGCCGCTTTATGACATATATTAACTGAACCTTTCTACCACCTCCTCACCTGTTTATGGCTTTTGCAAAAAACTTAATCTTTCAGTAGAACAAAAGTCCTTCAGGCTTTGACTGAATTAGTCAGTAACATTCAAAGTTTCTGTAAATCTTTCCATTATGGCTCTTATTTCTGATCTCAAAGTGGCCACAAAATGGTTCCTTTGTTAGTCATGGATTTTTTTTTTTCAGCTTGATTCCCCGCCTCCCTTTCTAAGAGCAAATAATTCATTTTCTTTATGAAACATGTATGAGATCAATCTAACACAAGTAAAGATGCCAGGATCATTCAAACCTGTGTTTATCTGTTCACATTAGCATGTAAGCTTAATCTGACTAACCACATATCTAAAAAACAGGTTATTATCCCCTTTTGGCATCATGATCTGAACAGAGGAAACTAACACAAAAATGATATCATATAGGACTTCATCTAAACACATAAGCATTACTTGTCTCCCTCTGTTTTTGTATTTTCAATCTCTGTCTCTCACCATCTCTTTCTCTATTTTCTCCCATTCACATCTCTCCCAAATTTCCCACTCAACTTTCTAAAGTAGCAGAAGTATTTTTTTCCTTTCATTTCACTAATGTGATTTTTTTAAATCTTTCTTGCTACCAATGCCTGCCTAACATGTCTTCTTATCAGGTGCCAATATGTGATGTTTGGGATTATGAGGGAAAAAAAGAACAATTTATTTGTGTGTGCATGTGTGTGAGGGGGCAATTTACTGAAGAATGTAGAGGCATTTCATGAAGAAAAGACATCTAATTGACATGCAATAGCTTGATACTTACAAAGTATCACACTTCTCTATAAATACTCCACTAATATTGTGGAAGGTCGTTACTGATCAGCAGCCCCTACCAGAGGTGCTGCATGTTCCCCTGGGTAGAATCACAACCATCCTCCTGCCTCAGAATTCCCTGTGAAATTACAGTTATTCTTGGTCTCACTATTCCAAATCTGCCCAACTCTATGCCTTGCATAGCTAATTCTCTCTGGAGTTACTTCAGGAATTCAAATGTTTCCTACCCATAAAACCAGGACATGGAATAAATATCATGCCATGCCATATACCATACTATACCATATCATACCATACCATACCCTGCTATATCATGCCATACCATATCATACTACATCATATCATACATTTATTAGTGCCTGCTATGTGCCAGGCATTGTGCTAAATGCTTGGGATATAATTAGTAAAAAAGAAAGACAATCTTTGTCCTAAATTGGGGGGGGGAGGGAGGTAGGATTATGACCCAAAAAGAGGCTAGAAGCCGAGGAGGGAAACCAGGGGAACCTAGGCCAGAGACATTTTTTGACCATGGAATTAAAACCATGGGAAGCAGTAGGGGCAGAGTGGAATGTAAGCCTAGAACCCTGAGCTGACATATGAAACATTTTCCCACAGAGACAATACTTGAAGTGGTGGTTATATCTTAGAGTACTATTATTAGAGCTCATTCACTTGTAAAATAGACTAGCTTGACAATCAAAACACCATCTGTAACATTGCTACTCGACTGGGGAATCAGGTAGACAAAAATATTACAATTTTCAAAGAACTGATTTTAAAATGAACATTTGTACTATGATCTCACTTTAGGTTGGAGAGTGCCTATATAATGTACATTTTAAAATTAGGTAGTGAGGACCTGCTATGTGACCCACACTGTGATAAGTGATATGAGAGCTTTACAAATAGTATAAAATGTAAACTCTGCCCTCAGGGAGCCTATAATCTAATGAGATAAAGAAGACATACCCATGAAACAAATATGCAACAAAACACATGAAGACATAGTATAGGCTGAAATGTGAAGAGTAGGTCATCTGGGTTCATCTAAGGTCCCTTCTATCTGTGAAGACTATATATATATATACAGGGCACTGTATGTAAATGTTGGGGAAAGACAAGGAGATAAATAAAATCTAATCTCTGATCCCAGTTTACAATAGTGCAGATTTGTTATTTAAATGTATAATAGCCTCTTCAGCCTTAATCATTTTAAGATTTATCATCTTCATTGATATACCACTCTTTTCTCCTTATGTTCTCATCTCTTTAGGATTTTGTGATTGGTCTCTCTAGGGTCTTCTCTTGACTCTCTTAATGTTTCTTCTCAGTCTCTTGTGCTGGATCTTCATTCAGGTTATACTGGCAAACCGTGTGTGTCTGTCATGGCTCTATTTGGTCCCTGTTCTCTTCTCTCTTTATAATATTTGACCTAATGATCTCATTAACACCCATTGTTTCAACTATCATCCCAAAGCAGATGACTGTGAGTCAAACCTACTAGTCTAGCTCTAACCTCCCTCCCAACCTCTGCTCTTGCATCTACAACTAATTGCCTGTTAGATATCTCAAGAGGAATAGAATGTAGATATCTTAAACTCAACATGTTCAACTTACCATTCCCCCCCAAAAAAAAAGAATCTCCCTGGTTTGTAAACTCACTACTACTATGAGGGACACCACCATCCAGACTCCCAATCCAGCTGTCACACTAATCTTCTTCTCACTGTCTTATATCTCCTGCCTTCAGCTGTCAAGTCCTGTCATTTCTATCTTCGTAAAATATCTTATAAGCATACTATTCTCTCCTCTACCGCTACTACCACCTGCACACAAGTTCTCATCATGTCATGCTTGGACTATTGCAATAGCCTTTTTTATTTTGGTTTATTGTTTTCTTTGTACCCTCAGTGCTTAGCACAATGCCTGAAATACTGAATGACTACTCAGAAGTAAATTTTGAAACTGAGAAACACTTGGGGAAGATATAAAGAAATAAGCATAGTTGATGGCTATTGTTCCAGGGCCAAATGCAACATGTTAACATACAGGTACTTAAAGAAAGAATAGCATAGTGTTCAGAATTCTCCAGAGTGGATATATGTCTGCATGTGTGTATGCAGACTTCAACTGAAAACACAAGTCTGTTTCTGGCAAAGAAGAAATTACTCTGGAACATTTATTTGAAAAAAAAAATCATTTTTTACACAATGTATAGAGAATATATAGTACCTTAACTGAGTAGGAAAGGACCATTCTTCCAGGTTATACCTGGTTAATTAATTTCAACAATGTATATAAATTTAAAGAACTGAAAAGTACTCCCAGAGTACAATCTTTCCTACTAATTTAACACATTTTTTAAACAGAAACATATATGAATATCTAAGCATAATATTTGATCCAAAGGAATGAATGTTGTTGAAAAATGGGGTTTCTAATACTATTCAGAAATGTGTGTGTGTGTGTGTGTGTGTGTGTGTGTGTGTGTATGTGTAGTCAATTTTCAACATTTCAGCATTTAACCGTTGGGACTTCAAGCATTCACAGGAGTTTATTAGTAACCTCATTTTTGTTTTCATGTTGGCAATTGTGTATATTCACAGCAACATAAGAGAAAAATAAAGTAGAGAAAAATAAGTACAGGCACTCAGTGGCTAGTATGTTACTAGGCATAATTGACCAACTGACTGGAGACCAATAGGTTACTGATCCCGTCATCCTTCATAGCCTCAATACTAAATGTGAGCTTGCCTCTGATATGTTCCCATACTTAGACTCTTAAGGATATAGAAAGCAGACGATGCTAGATTATTTCAAGCTGATGCATCCTTCATTACCTCAAATACCATCCACCAGCTGCGAAGGACAGTGTCAGAGGTGATGTCAAGAACTCACCAGTCTTACCATCTTCTGACAGCAGCAGCTAAAGTCCCAGAAACTTGTCCTTTGGTTTTCAGAGGATAGCCAATGTAGAAAGACTTATAACAGTATAGTTTCCACTGCCGTCTGACACAGTGGAAGGTAAGATTTGTGCTAAAATGTTTTGGTTTTAAGAATATTTTTTGCTGTACAAATATTTGTGGTATTGTAGATTTCATGTGTTATGAAAAGTGAATCTTTTCTGAAATAAGTTTAATCACAATGTTAGTGTGAAAAGTCACAGGATTCTAAGGAATTTCTAGCAAGAAAAATGTTTTGCATGTTGACAATTTTATTTTTTGTTGCATTTTATGAGTTATTTTCTTGTTGTTGTTCTAGGAAAGTGCATATTATCAGAATTTATGTTCTGTTATAAAGATTCTATGCAGAAAAAGTGTATTTTCAGCAAACTCTAGCAAATGATTACAGTTTTGGAAAACAGGAATCTAATTACCTACTTCCCATAGGTTCAATGCATCAAAATTCATGTCTTTTACTTTCACTCTCTTTTCTAGGAATATTAGCTCTGCAAAAGCTGAAGTTTGACTGTATATAATTTATCATTAAGTCAATGAGGCAAAAGTGGGTGAGTAAATAAACCTTAACGGATAATTCTCAAATTATATATTCTCAGGGAGAAAAATAAGTCACACACAATGTAATCTTAGGATATTCCCATAAAATAGGTAATATTAGGGAAAATGTCTCTGAATATACAAAAGAAACGAAGCAAAACCCACAATAGAAATAAGAATAAGTATCTGAAAAAAATTAACCGAAAATTTAGGTTACTAAATTTGCTTGGGTTTGTCCTAGTATGTTTTCCAGACAGAATACTGGGATTTTCACTTAATCATTGTTGCATATGACATGAAAGATAAATGAGCTGTTAACATAATTTATTTATGCATTAATTAAAATATTTAGCCTAAACAGATCTTATTCAAACTTATGTTACCTGCTCTAGTGACACTAAAGAAGGTCAATACTGAAGGGATGTCCTTGTTCCATGAATTATAATTACAATATTAGTATAATAAAACCTTTATTTCAGTATAAATAATTTATAAAAATGTTAGTCTAAAAAGTTCAAACCACTTTGTGAATGTTGTTGCACAACATTCAGAAACTCAGTTAAGTGCCTTTTGAAATATAGTTCCTGCTTTGGATGTTCTAATTGAGTTTGAAAGCATTTTCAATTAAAGTAGCAGTACAAAAAAAATCTCTCAAAACAATATCCAATTATATTTTCCCACAAAAAGCAAACACCTTAAAGTTATGTATGTAGATTATATGCAAAAATGCATTTCACTAATATTAAGTAGATTTTAAGCTGCTACCTCACATTCCAAAGAACAGATCTTAAAAACAACACTTTGAATGTTCATTTTGTGTGGGTGTTTTATGGTTTTTGTTTTATTTTTAATTCAGGAGGAATAAGAATGTTTTTTCTCCATCTCAGTATTTCTAAAATGCTTAATTATTTAGGACTAGGCTCAAAGAACAACTTTAGTTGTAAAAAACATATTTTTTCTAAGTCTGGAATTAAGTTTTATAAATTGTTATAGAGTTTACAAAAAAGTAGTCACCACACTTTCCCTAACAGTCAGGGTTATTTTTTTGTTTTGTTTTGTTTAACAGTTTCATTCCAAATACCTCATTCCTTTCTTGACCATTTTAAATATATCGTAATGTTTTCAAATTATTTCAAGTACTGAGGGAGAATGAATTGACCTGATTGAAGTGATTTGCTAATCTAGGTAATATGAGAAGCACTAACATTTATAGAGGGTTTCAAATTTGAGAAGTCTTTTACTTTAAAAATTCCCATGGGTTTGGTAGTGCAGTTATGGCTACTCCCCTCTGCCTTTTTTTTTCAAATGAGCAAACATACTCAGAGAAGGTGAGCTCTCTGCAATTAGTCAGAGACTTAAATTCTAACTCCAGACTCCTGATATCAAGTTCAGTAGTCTTTCCCCAACCAAAACAGATTTTTCTTTTTCCAAGGTTTAGCCTTGTAGAAATTACACTAATGATTATAGTTTATGTGAATCACATCCTATTTCTGCTTAATTACAAAGAAATATAGCCCAATTCATACTTTTCCTTTGATTGAGAAATGCAAACAATCCCTTCACAGATTCAGGTCTCAATTCTCTGTACCTTTTGGTCACATATAATTATTGTCTATGCTTCCCTAAAAATCCCTGTAAACACAAAACCTGAGCCTGGAGTCAGGCAGACGAGTTCAAATTAGGCTTTAACATTTACTACCTGTATGACCCCAAGTAAGTCAGTTAACCTGTGTTTATCTCAGCTTCCTTTTCTAGAAAATGGGGATAATAATGGCAGTTACATCCCATGATTGCTCTGAGGATTGACTGAAATAACAATGGTGAAGCACAGTGCCTGGGACATGATATTCATTATCTGAAAGTTGTTTTTGCTATGCATTGCACTAATTAAATGACAGCTTAACTTCATAGTAAATTTCATTTTAAATTCTGTTCATGACTGAATAATATTTAAGTTTTTCTTTCTTCTTTCACTTATCTTGGTCACTTATGTATCACTTAAGAAGCAAATCAACCACTCAACCAACCAGGAACATTCAACAGAAATCCTCTATAATCCTATAAACTCATCTTTTAATTCACTGTTTCCAACAACCCTTTTTCATATTCTTCTAATCTAGAAAAGTTTAAGCCACTACATCTTGCATATGATTGCCTCCTGCAGCAGAATTCTTCTGTGATGCCTCATAATGGACTATTCGAGGTTATGCTAGAGGAGCAAATTTTCTGGTAGGAGTTAGCTAGCTGAAAAGAGATCAAATTCAGATCCAGTAAAGGAACTTAAATGTCTGTTTTCCAAAAAACATTGTGACTACAATAATATAATATAATAATATAATGATCACATATTTGGCCATACGGTGATTCACAGTCATGGAGGGATTGCAAACTGCATTGAAAGTAAAATCACAGACCCTTGAGATGTTTATGTATTATATCACTTGAGATGAACTTGGACTGACAACAGTTTGGATAGAAATTCAATGGCAACCATAGCTTGCATTCAAGAGCTGCCTAGAGAACTGAAAGTCAACAATCCAGAGGAGAAGCTGAGTTTTGGTTGATTGAGAAAATCCACTGAGTAGGCCAACAGGTAGTAGTGATGGTATAGCCTTTAAGGATCAAGAGCCGATCACAGTTTCATCTTGCCAAGTCTTAATGATCAATACTAAAGATACTGAAGAGGAGCAGACTTTCATTTGACTGTGTTTTCTGTGTCCTGTTGCATGGGCCCACTGAGGGAAAGCTCCTAAAGGCCAGTGTCTCACCTTCTAGCACAGGTCAATTTCCACTTCTACTGCCTGCGTGATCTCTTGCAGATTTTCTTCAGAAGTAGAGATCCTCTAGTGTGAAAAGAAGCTCCCTATGACCTTAGAACTTCCATCACTTGCTGTACCTATCTCTTGAGGGAAGAAGAAGTTGATGGAAAATAGGATGTCTTTCTTTTCGTGCACTTTATCCTTTCTAATCTCCAATCTTCAGAGGAAAGAGGAGTTGTGAAATGGAGCCTCACAATTTCTTATCATATGCCCGTCATCTCATGTTACACTTCTATGCTGAATGATCTCCAGATTCCTCTGGGGAGAGGAGTGGAGGTTGGTACATTCCACTAAATTTTCAAATCTGGCCACACCTCACTAATTCTAAACCCTTGTGGGTCATCATCCTAATTCCATTCCCCATCTTCTATCTTGTGATTTTTTATTCCCTTCTCACTTACTCCATGTACCCCCAAATCCAATCAAATACCACCCAACCTTTCTACTGTGCACTCTAGAATGCCTATTCTTTAGGCAGGCATGAAAAGGCAACAAACTTCCCTTCATCCTAAACCTTTACTTTTCTCACTCTTTCCATTATTAAGCAATCATTGAAACATGGCTCCCTTCTGATGGCATCACCTCCTTTTTCAGCATTTTACTAGTTGAACCATCACTCATTCTTCTCAGTTTGCTGATTGAGGTGGGAAAGTTAGAATATTCTTTCCTCCCTATTCCATCTACCTCCATCACTCAGTAACTTCTCCTCTTTGGACGTCTATGCTCTTCAAACATACCATGTAATCAAAATCCAGGTACTTTATTATCTGGAGACCTGAAGCTCACTACCATTCCTTCCTCAATAAGTATACTACGTGCATCGAAATCTTGCAGTGTGTTAACTCCATGGTCCATTTGGACTACTGTATTCACTAGGTGATCTCATTAACTCCCTGGATTTAACAAACATCTCTATGATAATGACTCTCTAAATGAGCTATCTTGTTCTAACTTCTCTGCTAACTTCCAATCTCACATCTCCAACTGCCTTTTATATTCTTCAAATTGGATGCTCAGTAGGCATCTTAACTAAACATGTTCAAAACTAAATTCATTATCTTTCTCTTTGAATTCTCCTCCCACCAAATTCCTTACTATTGTCAAATGCAATGCTATCCTCCCAATCCCTAAAGTTTCCACCTAGTTGTCATCCTTAATTCTTTACTATGTTTCATTCCCCATAGTCAATCTGTTGCCAAGGAATATTGATTTTGCCTTTGAAACATCTTTCAGATATGCTCCTTTTCTCCTTTGATACTAGCACCACTAGGTGTTGGTCCTTGTTTCCTCAGTCTTGGATAGTTGCAACAGATTGACTGTAGGAATGTCTGCCTCAGACTTCCCCTTTACAATCCATTCTCGATTCAGTTGCCAAAGTGATTTGCCTAAAGTCATGATATGATCATATCACTCTCCTATTCAATAAAACCAGTGGCTCCTATTGTATTCAGATTCTAATACAAAGTCCTCTCTTGACATTCAAAGCCCTTCATAACCTCTCCTACCTTTTCAGAATTTATACACCCTGCTCCTCATCACATATTTTTTGGTCCATGTACATTGGTGTCCTTTTTGTTCCTCAAATGAGATTTTTTTCCAGCTGTTCCACATCTGAAATGATGTCCCTGTTCTTCTCTGCCTATTGACTTCACTGGCTTTCTTTAAATCCCAACTAAAATTTCATCTTCTACAGTAAATCTTACTTAACTCCTCATAATTCAAGTGTTTTCCCTCCTTTAATTATTTCCTATTCTTCCTTTAGGTAGATTGTTTAGAAATACCTGTTTGCTTCTCATCTTTCCCATTAGATTGTGAGCTGCTTGAATGCAAAGACTATCTTTTCACTCTTTTTGTAGTCCCAATGCTTACCACAGTGTCTGGCACATAGCAGTTACCTAGTTATTTTATACTGAATTGAGGTGATAAGGGCCTATGTCAGGGTGATAGCAATACCAGAGGAGAGTATAGGTAAGTGTAGAAATGACAAGACTTGGCAATGGATTGGAAAAAGTGGGGAATAAAAGAAAGTGAGGAGCCTAGGATGACAACGAGGATGAGATCTTGGGGAAGTTGGAAGATGGAGGTGTATTTCACAGTATTCGGGAAGTTAAGAAGAGAGAGAGGACTTGTGCAGAAAGATAAGTTCAGTTTTGAACATGTAGAGTTTAAGATATCTATGGAATATATAATTTGAGACCTAGAAAAAATAGAAAATGATATAGAAAATTTGCTGATCCGTTTTGGTAGAGGGAGTTTCCTTACAAGGCAATTCCTTATTCCAAATGAGATCACAGATCTGATTCTATTCTTTAGCCAATGCCCTGCATTTACCACATTGCCTAGCACCCAGTAGGTAATAAATGTTTGTTGAAATAATCATTTAATTAAATAAATAATTTGAATAAATTAAAATTTAATAATAAATAAATTTAGTAAATTAAATTTAAAAATAAATTAAATCAATAATTGTTTGATTAAATAGATAAATAACTATATTAGTGGTATCACTGGTACATAAAAATGAATACCAAAAATAGCATGTATTTACCAACTATACTGATGATAAGAAAATAATCAAGCAATTGCATGATATGAGCCCAGAAATAAATACATCACAATCCAAGTACATATTCAAGTAACTGTTCCTTAAAAACTGTCCTTGCCAAAAAACACACCAAACATGTTTTTCACCATATTTGTCTTGGTCTGTCAAAGAACTAAGCCAGAATCTCAAATGGCTAAGGTTTACAAAAAGACTCATTTTGATTTAAAAAAATGTCACCCATAGGAAACAAAATGTCTATGAGAACTGCTAGAGAACCCTTCAGTATTATCAGTTTACAATCTAAGTTGTTGAATGTGGGTCTATGTCATTAGTAGAATAAGAAAAGGAACTACCAAGCCAAGAGCAATGAAACCAAAAATGTGAACTTTACAAACACATGCCAATATAAGATTTTGTTAGCATCTGGATAGACAGATGGTATTTGAGCTGTCTAAGATGTCAAATGAAGATAGGTTGAATGTGCCACCTACTCGAAAGTCATCAGATGAATATATTTTCTCACAAAACTGATTCTCATGGACTACAAAGATTCTGTAAGAAGACAAAAATATCCTTGAATGATTCAATAAAGCAACTTCCTGACTAATAATGGAAGTAATATATATTTGAGGGGAAAACAGATGGTAGCCAGAGTATGAGAAAAAAAAATAACATCATGCGTATTGAGTCTGTAAACACATACCAGCACATAGGTAGCTTCTCTACATTGTGGCAATAGGTAACTGTATCTGGTACTTCAATGATAGTGGTAATAACTGTATTTCCTGCAGACCATGGTGACTTCTAGGAAAAAAATGGACTATTTTTCCTTTTTTGGGTCCTGGTAATAATAGAACTCATGTTTGGAGTATTGCTAACTTTGGTTTGAAACTGAAATAGTTTGGCACAATCCATTGAGCAAGTTGCTCAATTTTTATGGCTAACCTTCTTTAGGGATAATCCCCCTCACTAAAAACCTTGGTCATTTTTAAGGTCAGAATCATTTAACTTCATTAAATCTCAGAAATTTTCAAGGTAAATGCTTCCATTATTTTCATTTCAAAAATGGAAAGTCCTCTTCCTTCAAGTTTCCTGAAGGTCCTTCTGTAACCCCTAAGATGTATTCCAGCTCTGTCTGTGGTAGTATGATCCTTAGATCCCATAAGTTCCATTCAATTCAGTTACATAAGCATATTAGGTTATGATGAATACATATTAGAAAGAAGTTTTCAAATAGAGAGAGAATATTTGGGAGGATGCAGTGATTGCCTTTTTTAAGATATCATTTTGGTTATTTTACTGAAGTTTTTTTTTTATTTTTATATTACAAATATTCATAAATTACTCTCAATCCATGACAGATCTCTCATAACAAAGTCAAACAGTTAAACAAAATCAATAATACAGTAACCTTATCTGTGTACAACATGCCTCATCTGGAGCACCCAGTCAAACTCTCAATTTTATGTTTTTAAATTAACAGCAATCTTTTCTCTTTCCAAGTCTTCATCCCAGTAAGGGGGAACGTGTTTATTTTTCTCATGATTTGACCAAGTCCTCCCCATATATATATTCCTTGAATTCCTTGAATGTATTCTTGCACCAAATTGTTTCTTTGTATGTATTCTGGTCTCATTTGTTCAACTTTGATGAAAGTGAAATGACACATTTTCTCCTGACTCCATGCATGTTTTTATGTAATTCTACTTGAGCAACTGACTGGGTGTTAGTTAATAAGCTTACATATCTTTCCATCCATTTCCCTGTAATATCCTCTCCCCTACCCATTTCTTGTTAGAGCATTTTCAAAATATAACAAAACTTTCGGGCTTTATTCTCAGTTGGTTACTTTTGTGAACTCTTGTTACATTACAATTCTGAAAAATCCCTTTAACACCATATCTATGTTAGAACCAATATTAATTCATCCTTATGAAATTCTTATTTATTTTTCTCTTGTGTTTATTTTTTTTATTTTCCTCTTCACACTTCTCTTTGTATTTTAAAGTTTCTTTTTAGCTTCACTTTTTTTTCCATATAGGACATTTTATAATTCTTCTATTTCATTTAAGATTTATTTTTCTTTTTCTAGAAAAACTCTCACTTTTTTTCTGGTAGAAAATAGCCAATATTCTTGATTGAAGATCTTTATCTTTTGCCTTTACATCATTATATCTTCTCCACTCATTTAAAGCAATAGTTACTAAATCCTAGAATTTCTCAATTTTAGTTCCTCAGTTCTTAATTTCTAGCTAGTCATGGTATTTTTTTATTTTTTTTTTAAATTTAGTGACCTATCTTCATTTCAATATCTCTCATTCCTTCGAAGAGAAAACTAAGGGAGGGTTTCCCTTTGGTATTCCCCTTCATCACCAACTCCAGTGTTTGACTATTTCCTTTGAATGAGAAGAGAAAGGAAGGAAAGGATTTTTCTTTAATACTAAATTTAAACATGAAATTGCCTTCCTCTGATACTATTAAAAGTTGAGATAATTTCTTTGTTGGGGAGGAGCAGGGAACAGATATGTTTCCTTTTTCTTTACCTCATTATATTACGATCCTTTTCTTCCATAATCAGTTAAGCTTCCTCTGGCTTTAGTGGCAACATTTCTTGCTCAAAGATCAAGCCTTAAACCCAATTCACTCTGGAGTTCATAGACTGGACAACAAGTCCCCACCCACCTAGTACAGAGCAATTGTAATCTCTAAATAATAATTGTTTCTCTTTTGGCCAGGAACCCTGAGGGTCTTCCCCTCTCAGTTTGATTTTTTTTTTCTTTTTTGACTAAAGGGGCCATCCCTTGAGTAACTAATTGAAAAAGTCTATTCATTGAATGGGTATATCTCACTCAAAGTGAGAATGTGATAAGACCTTAGCCTGGAAGGGCCAGGGTCTCACATTGCATTCTGGGCCATCTCCAGTCATCCAGATGACTATCAGGCTACTGGATCCAGATGGCTCAGGAGAAGAAAGTGAGGTTGGTGACCTTGCACAGCCCTCCCTTACTCAAATCAAAGTCAACTGCAAGTCATGTATCATCTTGATGTCATGGTCCTCTTCAAGAAGGGAGGACAAACACAGTTTGTGAGTGACAGCTCCTCCTTCCTTCTCCTCCTCCTCCACCTCTTTCTCCTTCTTCTCTCTTCTGCTGTTCTACTCAGGGGAAGGCATACTCCATGCCCAAAAGTTTCCTCTGGGTTTACTGGCTATATTTCTTGCTCAAAGGTGAAGCCTTAAACCCAATTCACTCTGGACCTCATCGATTGGACAAGTCCCCACCCACCTAGCCCAGTGTAATTGTAATTACTAAATAGTAATTGTTTCTCTTTTGCCCAGTTACCCTGAGGATCTTCCCCTCCCTTTTTTTTTTTTATCACTGTACTCTTCAAGAAGGAAGGCCAAGCACAGTTAAGTTCTATCACCAACGCCCTTTCTTTTTCTCTGAAAGTTCATGTGCGAAGGCTTTTTCTCCCTTCACTCTAAGTCATTTTAATCCCTTTAACACTCATGGATTTCTTTCCTTGAAGCTTACTTTTACTTATTTCTGATACTTTTTATAATTGCTTAGAACTCTTTCCCTTTCTTCCTTTAAGGGATTTTTTATTGTGGAATCATATTTACCTAACATTTGTGGGGGAGGGATGTTCTTTTGGAAATCAGGATATTTAATGATAGCAGAGAGCTAAACTCTTCTTTTTTATTCTACCATCTTCACAATGCTATTGTCCTGGTTAGAAGTGACAATAACCTGGAATTACATACTGTTATTTTAATAACTCAATGACATTATTAATCTGTGAAGAGTTTTAAGTCAAATAGTGAATAAGGATTTTACAAGTATTTACTATGTACTATATTAAGGGTTGGGGTCCCTGCCCTCAAGACCATTAGTCTTGCCAATGGGCAAGACAATGAGCAAACAGATGCTTATGGGCAAGATACATACAGAATAGATGGAAGGTAATCTCAGAGTGGAAAGCAGCAGTAGCTGAAATAAATGGAAAAGGTCAATTGTCTAAAGTAGGATTTGAACTAACTCTGGAATCAAAAAATCAGGAAAACCTAGAGGCAAAGGTTAGGAAGCAGATAATTCGATGCATGGAGGACAGATAATTTAGAAGATAAGACAAAAGCATAGGGTAATAAAATGGAGCACCTTGTGGTAAAATTAGCATGACACTGAGTGTGGATCTTAGAGAACAGTGAGGGGAACTAAGTATAAGACAACCGGAAACATATTAAGAGACCAGATTGTAGGGAGCTTTAAATGCCAAACTCATGACTTCATGGTTGACCAATGTGTTTTTGTTGAGTAAGGCAGTGACATGATCCGACTTATGCTTTAGGTAAATTACTTTGGCAGCTATGTAGAGAATGAATTGCAGTGAAAAGAGACAAGAATGAGAGAGATCAATAGTTCAAGTGAGAGGTGATGAGAGACAGAATTAGGATATTGTCTGGATGAATAAAGAGAAAAAGACCAATGGGAGAAATATGAAGGTAGAAACAAAATTTGTCAATGGGTTGAGCATGGAGGGTGAATGAGAGGGAGCCATCAAGGATGACATGAAGATTGCAAGGCCGGGGAACTGAGAAAATATTGGTACCATTACAGCAAGACTTCTTATCCTTTTTTAAAAAATATCATGCCACTGTCTGGCAGTTGGGTGAAATCTCAATGTCCCTTCTCAGAAAAAATATTAAACACATAAAACAAACACATCAGATTGAAAAGGAAGCCAAATGTATTGAAAGGCAATTATCAAATGTTATTCTTTTAAAGTTAAAATACTTCACATTAAAAATTCCTGTTTTATGTTAAACTGAAAATTGGGAAGAGGAGAAGTGTTTTTTTTGGGGGGGTTAATAAAATATATTTGTTAAACTTGATAGCTGTCTCTCACATATCAGAAATAATACACTTCCCCAAATACCACATCCTTTTGAAGTAATTAAAAAATGTTATACTTACCTTCTTACTAGCTAGAAAAGATATTTATTTATAGTACCCCATGGCCTTACCAAGTGACATTCACATTCATAAATGAAGATTGAAACTGACTTTACATTTTCTGTTACCTCTAAGTAAATAGAATACTTTAGAAGAAATAATACCTGAATTTCCATCTTTCCTTTACAGCTACTCAATTTAAAAATATAACCATGCCAAGATAAAGTGTAAATACTTGAGGGAGATTCAGTAATAGTAAGTATTTTTTAAAACTTCTTTAATGAAAATTTTAAGCTGACATAAAACCATAGTGAAAATGACATACAAATAAAAAATGAGAGCAATAGATTCTAGGTTAAGGTACAAAACAGAGTGTTTAATGTGATCAAGGCATCGATTGCATAAATCATAGGACATTAATATCATTAGGGCTTTATAACTGTCTGATCTTATTTAATATAAGAAGTAGTGAATAGAGTTAGGGAGAAAAAGTAGAAGTAATGTGTTGATAGTAGTTT
Organism: Bettongia penicillata ogilbyi; assembly: GCA_023548195.1. Taxonomy (NCBI): domain Eukaryota; kingdom Metazoa; phylum Chordata; class Mammalia; order Diprotodontia; family Potoroidae; genus Bettongia; species Bettongia penicillata. The sequence continues at coordinate 502,300 of JAJHZJ010000796.1, forward strand.
AATTCATTTTATTTTTCCCACAAAATGAGCTTTCTAATAAAAAATGCATTTGTTTGATGGGTTCTTAAAGCTGTTACTGGACCTTGGGAATCTTATAAAAAGATGGCTTTTATAAAGCAAAATATGACTTAGCTTTTTCATTTTGACCAATGACTCTTGAGGACTGTATTATTCTAGTTGTAAATAGAAGCCTGTGAAGAGAACTTTGATTAACCAAAGTGTGTTTTTAGGTACTAATGTTTGGGAAAATGACGGCATTCTATAACTGGAGAATTTATGTTATCTTGCTAAATTCAAATGATCTTTGATGGTTTCCCTCTCATTTTCCTTGTTTTCTATAAGAGACAGGTTTTTTTGGGACTAAAATTAATTATCTCAGTAGCAATTCACATTCGCTTAGGACTTTGTAGTTATAAAGCTCTTGGTAAACGTTGTCTCATTTGTGATTTGCTGAGTAGAAAACATGCTCATCATTGATCTACTGGCTGTATGTTGTTTTGTTTATTTTGTTTCTTTGTTTGTTTTCCAGCTTGGACCCATGATTTCATTGGTGCAGAGAATTCCCACCAGGGAATTTACTATTACTGAATCTCCCTCAAGTGTTTATACTTCATGTTGATGTGGTTATATTTTTAAATCGAGTAACAATGAAGGAAATTCAGGTATTATTTCTTGTGAAATATTTTACTTAGAAGTGATAGACAATATAAAGTCAGTCTCAATCTTCCTTCAGTGCAGATCAGAAACAGTTCTGAAATTTAAAAAGTTGCTGGTAGACACCAAGAGCTTAAATGATTCCGTAGGTCACATAGCCAGTACATGCCTGACAAATGAATCAAACCAAGTTTCTCTTGACTCAAATGCTCTGCTTTCTAGGCAGTAGGCCAAATTTCTTCAGTTAGGTGTGTTATTAATAACTCCATATTATTCATAACATAAGTAAGGCTCAGGAAACTTGGCTAGCCAAAGTTTACACAAGTATCAGCAACAAATAAACATGCATTCAGCATTTAATATTTTTCAGATTCAATGTTAGGTCATAGGCATATTGTAATGGCAATCACATTAGGATCTTTTGCTGTTTTTGTTTTACTCAAATTACCTCTGATTGAAAATGTGATTGGGGAGGATCTTTCCCACCCTATGATAGGTTTGCCCATTGTGGCAAGCTTGATTAGGGGAGTGGTTTTGTAGGAGGGTCCCAAGTACCTTTTTGTTTTTTCTATTGAGGCACTAAGTTGGAGGGTTATGCCCTCTGGCTCTAAAAAGTATATAAATACTCTGAAGGTGAGGTTTTACTTTGGGGCTTATTGACTGTAAGTGTTTCTTTGGTTATCTGGAGACTCTGGGAAGCCTTTAAGGACCCCCTATCCCTAGCTAAAACCTAGAAGTTGATGCTTTCCCCTCTGGTAACTGTTGTGTGTATGTAATGGTCAGGCAGTTTGGAAGGGCTATCTGCTGATTTATTTTTGATTTCTCTGAAATTTTGATTTCGATTTTCTCTGATACCTGTACTTGATTAAAGTGATTTTTAATACCTTAAAAGTTGCTTTCCTTTTATGAATGTAGATCTAAGAACCTGTTGTAGTAGGCTCCTCTGTGTACATTGGGGTGCTTATTGATACATATATGAATAAAAATGTTAAACATTTCCTGGTCTCCTTAAGGAGCATATATTCAATGAGGAGATAGGTATGAGTATATGCATATATGTGTTTCTATATACGTAATAACATATCAGAATATACATTTAAATGTTGAAAGAAGATAATAGTAACTGGGTGATCAGGAAGGACTCCATGAAGAAACTAGTACCTGCATTGAGTCTTGAGAGAAACCAAGAATTCTAAGAGTGGTAAAAAGGAGAGAATGAATTACAAATATGAGGGAGAGTAACTGTAAAGCACCATAAATGGGATACAGAATGGAGGACTATGTGAGAAAGAGTAAGAACCCCAGTTTGACTGGCTCATACAGTACATGAATGAGAATAATGTGAAAAATAAGATTGGAAATGTGGATTGGAGCCAGACTGTGAATGGCTTTATATTTGTTTATATTTGATCCTAGAGGTAATAGGGGGTCACTAGAGTTAATTGAGTAAGGGGAATGACATGGTCATATCTTCACTTTAAGAAAATCATTTGGAAGATATTTCGGAATGGGGAGAGATTTACGGAAAGGAAACTACATAGAAGGCTGTAATAGTCTAGGCAAGAGGTGTTTAGTGTCTGAATTAGAGTATTGACTATGTGGGGGATAAGGACGAATGAGAGAGATGTGGAATTAGAGATGAAAGGATTTGATCAACTGATGAAATGTAGAGTGGGTGTAAGGTAGTCTTTCCTGCCCTAACCTTTAATATAAATCCTTTGGAAGTAATTCTTCCAAAATGATAAAACTTTCAAGTTTTCACAGAATATACTGAGGCAAGGAAAGTGGCTGAGCCCAAGAAGAGAAGAAAAGAGCTGAGGGTATAGAAATTGGTTGTCTACATAAGATCTTATTGTAGAATATAACCAGAATACTATATATTTTCATTGAACCTTGGGTAGAAATGGAATAAGTAACCTCATATGGTAAAACCTATAGGCAAGACCTAGAGGAAGGTGGAAAAGCTTACTATGGAAATGAAAGTGCTCAAGGACCATTAAGGAAAGAAGACACTGTGATATCCAAGAAGCAAAAGTCATGTAGAAAGTATCTGATCACTGGTGAGAAGAGACATGAGGAAAGAAGAAATAAGAAAGACTAGAAGTTAGAGATTTTATCAGAACAACATCTTTCAAATTTAATGTTAACCTTAGGCACACGCTTCCCACTCACACTAGCTTTCAGGATGAGGACTAGCAGATAAGGTTCACAAAAGATAATGACTCCTTGTCTCTTCAGGGATATAGTGGTAACAGTGAAGTTTAGGGAGTTTCTCATGGTGAAACTCCTGAACCATGACTAGTTATGTTTCCCAGTATGATCAACCAGTTGACATCAATTAGTTTTTGTAAAAATCATATTTACTGAGACAGCCAAGCAAAAAAACAAGCATATATTATACAATATCTCCCATACCAAGAGTACACTCTCTCCTCTGCATATCTACACATGTAATGTCCCTGGGGACAGTGGACTGAAATTTAGAACATAAAGGTAATGAGGCATACACGTAGACACTAAATGGTGATAAGGGGTACCTCATAATATCTGGTCCTGTGAGTATTTTTCTCATTTCACAGAATCCATACCAAGTTCACTTAAGGGTGAGATATCATTGTTGGATGAGTTGCTCCCTTGGTCAACTTACTCTCTCCTTGCTGGAAATAGTTTCCAAACTAAGAATCAATCAGCTTTTTAGCTTGATAAAGGCAATAGGATCTACAAATTCCTTGGCTTCTCACCAGACTTGGGTGCTTTTGCTAAAGGCTCTGGTTGCCAGATGGACCTATTACAGCTTTGATGGATCTCCTCCTCTCATTTTCTACCAGAACATGCTTCTCAGAACATTTGTTTTCTTGCTATCAGTAATGAATAAACACAAACATAATAAAAAAATATATCATGGACATATTGCAGGTGAGGAAAAACAGAGTAGCTTGCCCATTTAGCAATTCACATCATTCCCTTCCCATATACCATGAGGAAGCAAAAGCTCAAATTGGTAGTGAGAGGAGGGAGGAGTCAAGATGGTGGAGTAGAAAGATTCACATACGCTAGCTACGAACCCACAGCCCATAAATTACCTATAAAAAGAATTCCCAATGGGTTCTAGAGAAGTGGAAGTCATGCAGCAATGGAGTGCAAGAGATTTCTGTTCCAGAGAGCCCTGAAAAACCGACACCAAAGGTCCGTCATGCACCAGACCTGGAGTGGAGCCCAGACCTACCTTGGCTGCGTGGCCCTGAGAGGAGCAGATCCAAGCAGGCTTCAGGGATGGAACCTCCGTTGGCCACACAGGTCCCTCCACCCACAGGTGCTATAGGTCAGTGAGAGAGAGTTCTGGACTGGCCGCAAGGGGAGCAGGGTGTTTCCATAACTCAGGCCCCCTTGGGAGGCAGCAGCAGACCTGGGCTCCCAAAGCAGACAGGACCTCGGATCCATTATCGAAGGTCTCCGCATAAACGCCCTGAGGGCACTGAGCCTGGGAGGAGGCCCGGTCCCCACCTGAGAACCTGAACTTAATCCTCCCCTCCCCCCACCCCCGCTGAAAGCCCTGAGGCTGGGAAGCAGCATTTGAATCTCAGACCCCAAGCACTAGTGAGGCGGGGGTGGAGAGGAATCTCAGAAGTCAAGTAACTGGCTGGGAAAATGCCCAGAAAAGGGAAAAAAATAAGCGCATAGAAGGTTACTTTCTTGGTGAACAGGTGTTTCCTCCTTTCCTTTCTGATGAGGAAGAACAATGCTTACCATCAGGGAAAGACATAGAAGTCAAGGCCTCTGTATCCAAAACATCCAAAATAGATATCCAATGGATTCAGGCCATGGAAGAGCTCAAAAAGGATTTTGAAAATCAAGTAAGACAGGTGGAGGAAAAACTGGGAAGAGAAATGAGAGAGATGCAAGAAAAGCATGAAAAATGGGTCAATACCTTCCTAAAGGAGACCCAAAAAAAAATGCTGAAGAAAATAACACCTTGAAAAATAGGCTCACTCAATTGGCAAAAAGGGTTCAAAAAGCCAGTGAGGAGAAGAATGATTTCAAAAGCAGAATTAGCCACATGGAAAAAGAGGTTCAAAAGCTCACTGAAGAAAATAGTTCTCTCAAAATTAGAATGGAACAGATGGAGGCTAATAACTTTCTGAGAAACCAAGAGATCACCAAACAAAACCAAAAGAATGAAAAAATGGAAGATAATGTGAAATATCTCATTGGAAAAACAACTGACCTGGAAAATAGATCCAGGAGAGACAATTTAAAAATTATGGGACTACCTGAAAGCCATGATCAAAAAAAAAAAAAAAAAAAAAGAGCCTAGCACATCAAAATGGTAGTGAGGAGAGGCATTATCAGAAGCATGCTGGCGCAAGTTCAAATCATCACTAGACTCAATTTTCTTCTTTTAAAATATTTTTAACTTTTATTTTCAGTCTCAAACTCTCTCCCTCCTTTCTTCCTCACTCATTCAGAAGAAAAGAAAAAGATTAAATTTGTTACAAATATGTACAGACATAAAAAAAAGTCCACATTATTCACATTTCAAAAAAAAAAAAGGAATAGAAGAAAACATTTATAAGTCTTCCCTTTGATTCCATCAATTCTCTTTCTGGAGCTGGATAGCATGCTTCATCCTGATTCCTTTGGAATTATGGTTGGTCATTGTATATTTTTTAAATACTAAGTCTTTCAAGGGTATCTAACAATATTGCTCTTACTATATAAATTGTTATCCTGTTTCTGCTCATTTCACTTTGAATCAGTTCATTTGAGTCTTCCCAGGTTTTTCTGAGTCCTGTTTTCTTATTATGTGCCCAACTTATTTAAGTTTCAGCTTCAGTATTGGCTTTCCAATGAATATCCTAAATTTCTTTAGTTTAATGGCCTTTGGTGCATATTTCCAAATAGCTTTTAAGAACGGATAAATGCATTCAGAGCTCTCCCAATAATTCATTAATATACTAATTTCCAATATCCTATCTAACATTTGTCATTTTTCCAGTGTCAGACAATCTGATGGATTTGAAGTAGTACCTCAGAGTTTGTTTTTTTAATTGTGCATTTCTCTAACTGTTACAGATTTAAAGCATTTTTTTCATGTATAAGTATTTCTTGATTTCATGTATAAGTATTTACTTGATAGCTCTGATTTCTTCCTCAGAAAAAAAGCTTACCCATGTAGTTCGACAGTTTATCAATTTGAGAATGGTTATAATTCTTATAAGTTAAACTCAGTTCCCCATATAGTTTATAAATTTATCAGAGTAAATAAAGTATCTATTTACCTTATAAAGTAAATTTTTTCCCCTCAAGTGTGCCACTTTGCTTCTAATTTTAATTGCATTGGGTTTATTTGTGGAAACCATTTTTAATTTGATATAATCAAAAATATACATTTTAATTCTCTTCACATTCCTGACACTTGCTCTTTAAGATGAGCATTTTCTTTAATGAAATTATTGCTTTTTTTTCAATGATTTGCCTTTTATGCCACCCATTATTTTGGACTGAGTTTTGCTTTTCTTATATGTGTATATAGGTGTGTATGTATGTATACACACGTATGTGTGTTAGATCAACTAAGTAGTTTTTTGGGTAATTTATGGTGGCGCAGAATCATTAAATCAATCATATAGCATTATTATTTTTATTATATTGATTTGGCCTACAAGAAATTAATCTAATTATTTAGATCTATCTTTGTGTGGACTGCTTTATAATTGTTTTCATATAATCCCTCTGTATCTTGGCAGGAAGACTTCCAAATATTTTGTATTATCTATAGTTATTTTATAGGGGAATTCTCTTTTTATCTCTTCCTGAAAGGTTTTATTGGCTATATAAAGAAATGCTTATGATTTGTGTGGCTTTATTTCATATCCTGCAAGATTTCTGTAGTTATTAATTATTTCAATTTGTTGTTATCTGAGTTCTCTAAGTATCCTCAGTGTTAGTTTTCTACTTTTTTAATTGCATGACCAAGTCTTTAATCTCATTTTTGTCTTTCACTGATGTATGTATTTAGAGGTATAAATTTCCCCTAAAATATTGCTATGCCTATAATGCCTAAATTTTGGTATGTTGTTTCATTGTTTTCATTTTCTTTAATGAAATTATTGCTTTTTTTCAATGATTTGTCTTTTATTCCACCCATTATTTTGGACTGGGGTTCTTTTATTTTTTTTGTTTCCAATAAATTTTTAATCTATGTTTGCCAGTTGCTTTATTTAATATAATTTTATTATATTATAACAATAAAATAAAATAATTCTGCTTTTCTTCTTTTGTTTGTGAAATTTTTATCCCCAAATGCACACAATTTTTATGGTGTTATACCCAGCTGACAAACAGGTATACTCCCTTCTCTTCCCATTCAATTATGCCCAGAAGTTTGTCATATCTAACTTTTCTAAAATTATATTTATCTCTTTAACTTCATTCTTGTTTATTTTATGGTTAGAAATACTTATGCCTGAAAGGAAAAGAGATCCTTAATTCTTATGGTTTTACTGTTTTGTTCTGTAATTCCCTTAGCTTTTCCTTTCAGAAATTATATGCCTTGTCATTTGCCAAATATATATTTAGGACTGATATTAATTTGTTGTGTGATACATTTTGGTAAAATATAGTTTCCTTGATTATCTCTTTTAATTAGATCTATTGTGCTTTTTCTCAGATCATGATTGCAAACCCTTCTTTATTTTATTTAATTTGAAGCATAATAGATTCTTCTTCAGTCCTTTAAACTGTTTTGTCTTTCTATTTTCACTGTTTTTCCTGCAAACAACATATTACTGAATTAGGTTTCTTATCCATTTCCATACCCTCTTCTACTTTATGCATGAGATAACCACATTCATATTTATAGATGAGATTACTGTGTTTTTCACTCCATTTTCTATAATACTTATTCTTCTGTTTTTTTTTTTTATCCTGTCTTCTTTTTAAGGGTCTGTTTAGGTTCTGAACACTGCCTTCCATAAAATAATCTCCTTCTTATCCCCATTCCCCTTTTACTTAACCACTTTACTTCCTACTTATTGGTTGGGCAAGATGAATTGCTATACTCAACTGTCTCTGTATTTGTATTTTTTCTTCCTCAAATCAGCTTAAATGAGAGTTAAGTTCAAGTGTTGCCTATTCCCCCTCACTGCCCCATCCTTTTTATAGACTTCAGTGCACTCCCCACTTATGTGAGATAATTGCTTCCATTTCTTCTCTCACTTTCTCTCTCTCACAGTGTTTTCCTCTTCCCCACCTTTCTATTCTTCTTTTGAGACTATCCAATAACTTGAATTCTCACTCATATTTTTATGCTTCTCTTGAATCCTTTTTTGATGTCTATTTTTCCTGTGTAAGATTATGTTGTTTTGTTAGGTAGGTTAATCAAGTCTAGATTGTAATCCTTGATATTTGCCTTCTGGAATATTATATTCCAGGTTCTTCATTCCCTTAAACTATTGACTGTTAAATGCTGTGTGATCCTGATTGTGGTATTTGGATTATTTCTTCCTGCTGCTTGTATTATTTTCTCCTTGATCTGAGAGCTCTGGATTTTGACTGCAATATTCCTGTTAATATTAGGACTTTTTTTCAGGTGGGTACCAGAGGGTTCTTTCAATTTCCAGTTTGTCTTTTGGTTCTGAGATACTGAAAGAATTTTCTTTCACAATTCATTGAAGATTTTTTATTACTGTTCATATTTTTTATATAAACCAGTGATTCTTAAATTATCTCTCTATTGTCTACTTTAGATCAATTTTTCTTATCAGATATTTCATTTATCCTTCTATTTTTAAGTCTTTTTGACTTTATTTTATTATTTTTGATTTTTTTTTTTTACTTTAAATTGGTTTAAGTCTTGAGGTCTAGTGCACAATTATGTATTATAAAGGGATATATTCACAGTGAGGGACCAGAGTGTGCTATAATTAGATAATACACAGTTGAATCCTCTTGCCAACCCCAGTCTGTTTTTTTTTTCTTATGGAGTTATTAGTTTCTTTTTTGTCCATATTAAATTCTATGGAGTTTTTTCTTCAGTTAGGATTTGTACCTCTTTTACAAAGGTGTTAATTTTCTTTTCAAAATTTTCTTGGATGGCTCTCATTTCTTTTCCCATTTTTTTTTCAGTTTTTCTTTCACATTCCATTTGCTTTTTAAAGGTACTTCTTGATGGGGGCACTCACTAGCTATTGATGGAATTATAAACTAGTCCAATCATTCTGGAAAGCAATTTGGAAATACTCCCAAATAGCTATAAAACTGCACATACCCTTTGACCCAGCAATGCCATTACTAAGTCCCTATCCCAAAGAGATCAATAAAAAAATGAAAAGGAACTAGCTATGCAAAAATATTTAAAGTAGCTCTTTTTATGGTGGAAAAGAACTGGAAATAGGGGATGTCCACCAACTGGAGAATGGCTGAACAAGTTGTGATACATGATTTTGATGGAATACTATCACCCTATAAGAAATTATGAGTAAGATGGTTTCAGAAACCTTAGAAAGATTTATTTGAATTGACATGAAGTGAAGTGAGCAAAAGCAGGAGAACACTGTACACAGTAGCAGTAATATTGTAAGGATGATCATCTGTGAAAGACATCTACTCTGAGCAAGAAAATGATCTGAGTCAATTCCATATAACCTATACTCAAAGATGGAATCCACTTCCAGAGAGAGAATTGATGAACTTTGAATGCAGATTGAAGTCTACTTTTTACAAAATAATTACTCTATTTACTTTTTATTATTTAGTTTTGTTTCTGTCTTCTTTTACAACATGGCAAATAGGGACATATGTTTTGCATGACCTCACATGTATAATCAAAATCTAATTGCTTGATTTATCAAGAAGGAGGAGGGGTAGGAGATGAGAAAATAATTTGAAATTCAAAATTTAAAAATAGATTATTAAAAATTTTACCAGTATTTGGGAAATATGAAATGAAATAAATAAAAAATAATGCTTAAAAACAGGCAAAAAATAATTTTTTTTCTTTTTTACTTTTTTCTTTAGTTCTTGCTTTAACTCTTCTAGATATTCTTATTGAAACTGTGTCCAATTTGTATTTTTCTAGTAGATATTTTCAAATTATTGCCTTCTTCTATATTTGTATTTTGAGTTGCCCTGCCATCAGAGAAGCATTTTGTGGTCAGTTTCTCTCATTAATAATTCTTCTAGTCTGCTTCTTGACATTGGACTTTATTTTAGCGTTGAGCTATCTTAGGAGGGATGTTTGACTTGAGTTTCTACAGTTTTCACATCTCAACCCAGGGGCTTGCATGTTTTCAGTACTTCCAAACTGGTATAATTTGAGAAGAACTTTGTTCAAAGTCTTTCTATTTTGAACACTTCAAATTAGTGACTCAGGTGTAGGGTCTATTGGTCTGTGTACATTTGAGTTCAGTAGATTGTTGCTGGACTCAATCACTGCAGGTTCAGAGTAACTGAAGTGCAGGCTGTCTTTGATCTTGGACTCTTGCCCTGGTTTTTCTACTGAAGACTTGTGCAGAGAGAAAGATTAGAACTGAGTAATTTCTCTGATCCGGTGCTCAGTCACACAGATAACTTTTTGCAATTTGTTTTGTGCTCTGTATTCATTTATAGCCTCCACCTTCAGTCATGATTTCTCTTTCTATTCTGGATATATGATCTAGAACTAGGTAATGGGTGACATACCTGCCAGAAAACAGCTCGTCCTGTGCCTCTCCTAATTCACAGGACCCCTGGAATAACATTATGTCTCAGTACTACCTGTTCTGGTTCTCTATCAAGGTTCTCTTTTCATTCTTGGATGTAAGAATATTAGCACTGCTGCTGCTGACATTGACCTGTGCTTCTGTTCAGCACCCATTCCAGAGTCTGCAGATTCCTAGGTCTATCTTTTATAGCAAAGGAAAAAAGTCCCTCTGTGACATTTTATTGGCTTTCCCAAACAGAATTCAGTCTGTTGCACTAGGTTATTGTGAATGAGTTGTGTTGAGGAAGCTAGGCAAAAATGCTGACTCTCACTCTGACATGTAGACTCAACCTCCCCAGGAAAAACTCCATTTGTTAAAATTTCAATATGAGCATTTACAAGTCAGAAATAAACATAAGAAATCAGGTCTGGATTTATTGTTTTCTTGATTATATAAACTTAAGAAAGTGATGTGAAAATGTTAATAATGCATTTTAAAATAAAAAAATGGGTTGCCTACATTTTTTCACAGTGCCCATGATTAATTTTTTATCAGCATGCTCCTGAATATAATGATATTTTTATATCAACTCAGTTCCTGCTTGGACTTTCCTGAGTCATTAGTTTTTCTTACTTCTTTGCTAATCAAAAAATTCCTCTCTCCACACTTCACCAGCCCCATTTTAGTGATGGCCATAAGTAGGCTCATCAAAGCCCTACTGAATTGCAATGAGATAGGAAGTTTTGTACATATGCTGTATTACCCATGAGGAAAGGAAAATCTGAGCATGCTATAAAAAGAAATAAATTCTCATTGACTAGTCTTTCTACTACAAATAAAAATTACTCATTACAACAACAGGGCTTAGGAAGCAATGTGATAATTTCAGCCCAAATATAGCTGAATAAGGGAATAAATATTATTAGGAAAAGTAAGGAAAAGTAGATAACAAATCAGGAAGGTCACTATGGCCATAAAGTATTGATAATTACCTACTTGGATTTGAGCTTTTATCAAAGGAGAAAAAATAAAGCTTTTCATGAAAGTTAGCTTTAGAGTTAGACACAAAGGTTAGTGGAAAGGGTTAATTTCCAGAAGTCATAGAGTTAATGGTGAAAACAAAAAAGTTCTTTGAAAGAATGGCAAAAATACATAAAGAGAAATAAGAGGGTTAATTGTAACTTGTGTCAAGAGGATGGAGGACAGATGACTATAACACTTAAAACAAAAAAAGAAAAAGGACAGCCAAAATATTTTTACTATGTAAGTAAAAAGCAAAATGTTGCAGATGAAAAGTATCAGTTTTCTGCTATCAGTAGTCAGAAGATCTGAATTCAAATTCTTGTTCAGCTATTGAATATGAATATGAACTTGTTTAAATCATTTAGCAACTGTGGGCTTCACTTCCTAAATGGCAATGATTGGATTAGGTTAGAGAAGATTCTTTCTGATTCTAGATCCTGTAATCTTTGAAAAAAATAATGTTACAACATCTCTAATGCATTCTGGAAAGTGGCTGGGGCCAACAGTTCAACAAGGTCAAGGCAAAGGTAGGATATGTATTCCAAAATACATTTCTCAATTCTCAAGTTTCTGATTGTTTTTTCCTCAAAGAAATTTCTTGTTGTGAGTTTTAGCATATTAGAGAGAAAAATTCATAGTCCAGAGCCAAGAGCCCTTGTACTCACATTGACATTTTCAGACCCAATCATTGTTGCTCTATCTTAGTGGCAGCCTCTATCAGTCATGACCACAAAAGTTTAACAGATGAAATCCAGAGTCAGTGATGTATATTGCCATCTTGGACAAAGACAGTTCGTTGTTCTAAGAGGATTCAGTTTTAAATCAAAAAGTAATTACACATTTCTGGACTAAAGGCTTAAAGGAATTGTATTAGTTGCTTCGCAGAGTGGACTTGCTCCCCCATTTTATTTTCCCTTTGAATTGAGGACTTTGTGGTGTCTGAAAAGAGGCTGAGAGTGGAGAAAGAATGATAACTAAGAGCAATCCAAAAGGTATCTCTTAACAAATTAAATTTGTCTAATGAGGGGGACTGAATCTGCACAGACCCTCAGAGGTTGAGTGTGGGATCTTTTGCATAATCTTTATGGGTTAGCATGGAGGAAACATTTCAAAACATATGACTATAGGCAGAAACAGAAGTGATATTGTGACTATAGTAAATTATAGACCACCAGGGTAGAAAGAAGAAATAGATAAGGAGTTTGGGAAACAAGAAACAAACTTAATGATAACATGGAAAAGATCTCATTTAGTCCACTCTTCTCCCATCCTCTTCGCCTTGGACAGTGACAAAAGTAGCATACGACTTGATGAGTAGTTAATGCTATACTCACTTGTGGTTCAAAAGTAATTAATCAACCACTTACTTTGCTTTAGGCTTATGGAAAACAAGAACACTAGCCACATATGAACGGTATACTTAAATTATCCAGATATTTTTATATATTTTTTCCTATTGAAAGAACAGCAACTATCATTCTTGATTTGACCTCATGGTAATTTCAACTTTCATTAGGTAAAGGAATAAATAATGGAAAATTTTATTATGACTTATGAACAAGGACGAATTGGTTGATGAGGTGGAAAGAATGAGAATCTTGGAAAAGAAGTAACCACTTGATTTTTTTTTTAAATTTTGAAATAGAGGAGAGGACTGTAAGATAGTCTGATACAAAGACTAGATTTCTAGAGATGTGATTCCAAAAAATTCAGGAAAAGGGTAGACTTCTTTATGGCCCTAAGCTTAACTTAGAGTGGTGACTCTAAGTGTGTATAGAGTGAAAAAAATCATGGGGCACTTTAAATGTCTAAGATACAGTATACTGGATTCAGTATACAGGAACTTGTAAGAACGGAATGTAAAATTTTCAGAAATTCTATGGGATAGTTATTATATATAGCCAGAGTTCAATCAACTGCTACACTGGCAATATTAATTCTTAGTTTAAAAGAAGTGGTTATAACAAAAAAAGAGTGTATTTTCAAACACAGTTTCAAAATCATGGCCTTAATAATGAATATTTGAAGGAAAGATTCAATCCAGAGCAGTTAAAAAGTGATTAGAAAACTTTACCAAAACCATCCTTTTGGCACTATTTAAATAATTGATTACAATTATCACTCAATGATTCAATGTCTGAAATACAAGTTAATAATTTTTAAAATATTTGTATGTAATTTATTCTATATGTCAGCAATATGATAAAAATCAAACCAAACTAAACAACTTGAAAATGAAATTATTAAAACTGGCCAAGCTCTGGTGTCACAAGAGGAGTCATGTAGTTTAGAAGTTGCTCCTTCTATATGGAATGTATACATTGCACTGTATGTGCATTTTTCTCTAGATGCCTGGAGTCCAGAAAACTTGAGTTTAAATTCTGTCTTAGACACTTAATAGTGTTGTGGTCCTTGGTAAGCCACTTAATCTCTAGCTACCTCAGTTTCCTGAAATGTAAAATAGGGATAATAATGCTACCTAACTCCCAAGATTGTTGTGAGAATCAAAGGAGATGTAAAGTGCTTAGCACAAATCCTTGGTACATAATAGATGCTAAATAACTTCTTGTTTCATTCAACTCTTTCATTCTTTCTTTCTTATTCCTTCCTTCTTTCTTCTCTACCTCCGTTCCTTCCTTCCCTTCTTTCCCTTTTCTGGTTAGGCAAAAGAGATTAGCTATCATCAATTTCTTATAAGACCCTTTTTTTTTAAGTCAAGATCAACTAACATTTATAACACGGAAAAATATATTGAATGCACCATAAGAACTTTGGAAAATGCAAAAATTTTTACTGGAAAGAATATGAAGCTGAATATTTGATTAATTCAGATAATTTTAAAATATTCTATTTAATAAAAAGCAAGGAAAGGGAAAGGTTACAACTATTAATTAAGCACATACTATAAGCCAGACACCATGTTAAGCAATTTATAAAATTATTTCATTTAATCCTAATAACTTCCTAAGAATATATTAGTAGATAACATAATTTGACATATGAAATTGTATCTTTTATTAGACAGGAACAATGAGGAAATTATTTTTAGTAATTTTGATTTATTAGAACCATCTACTTGACTTTAGGAAGAATTATCTTCATGTATATCTGGTGAAAAAAGTATAATTTAAGTGAAATTTTAAAATATAAATTTGATTTGACTAATTTTGTAGACAATAACATGCTATCAAAATGCTTCCATTGCTACAAGTATAAAAAAATCTTAAAAGATAAGTAACACTATTTAAATCAGCTGGGCTGAAATTCAGGGGTTTCACTTCATTGAATACAATTTATCTGAGGGTAAGAAATAGCTTAACAATAAATCACATATCAGATTTAATGACAAAAAATTTATTGGGAAAAGTATTGATCACTATACAACCCCATATGTAAAGACATTTGACAATCATGGTTTGAGAATAGGTACAATAGTTTGTTAAAAATCAATAGAAGCATGCTATAAGAATCAGTGGGCTTATAACCAAGATAAATGTTAATAAATTTGCAAATTATGTGGTACCTATCTTTTATACTAGCAACATTTATATCAAATTTATATACTTATATAAATCCATACTTTATTTTTGGTGAGCTGGTTGTTATTTATTTAATAGCATGTCACTGCCCCTACGTATCACAGTCTTACCTTGTACCTATTTTCTTCTTGATAAGTTTCTTCTTTCTGTTTCAAGAGACCTGAGAGAAATATCGTAATATGAAATCCAAACTCAGCTTTCCTCATTAACCATGTCAAGATTGTGAAAGGTTCTTTATAGTAGAGAGAGACTTGAGACAGGAAGAACAATTAAGAGATCTTTGCAGTAATTGATAAGAGAGAAAATACCAGTCTGAATTAAAATGGTGGTTTTATGGAGAACAGAAACTGAAAATCAGAATTAATATAAAAGTATAAAAGGCCGGATTCAGAAAGTGATTCGATATTTGAGGTGAAAGAGTGTGAAGAGTCAAGATTGTTGCTAAAATAAAAAAAAAAATGTACTCCTAGCTAGTCTATGTGAAATGCAATGGCAACAAAAAGATTAAAACCCCAAAGGACCACATTAGCAGGGCACAGAAATCAGAGAAGTGGTGCCCCATGGCAGTTTGTAATGGGAGGGACAGCCCCTGACCGAACCAGCACTTGTCCGAAGGTTTGGGGTCATTGTGAGAGTCCTGCCAATAAAAATAGACCCAAGACACTTACAGAAGAAACAGAAAGGTGTCGCTGCAGGGATGGTGGCCCCCACCGCCCATCCATCATAGAGAAATAGAAGAAATGAGAAAACATAGGAAAATCCTTTACAAAACAAATAAAATACTATAGAATAAGAGGTATCCAAGTACGAAACTCCATAAATGAGATGAAAGAATCCAAGCATGAATCTCCAGGAAGAAAGAACCACTCCATAGTAATTACAAGATCAGGACTCTGAGAATGGCTGGAAAATTTCATAAAAGAAATGAGGAGATGTTCAAACCCTCAAATAGAGATGTGAACTTATTAATTTGTATTTTTCTCTAGTCATGTAAATTCTAAACCATCCATGCCTGCCTGTCATATGTAGCTCTTGTACAGGGCCTAAAAGAATGCCAGTACATCACACCTTCTGTCCATATGTTGTCCTGCTCATTTTCTTATTGGCTGATGCATTTCCTTATTGACATCCTCTTACTCTTGCTTTTCAAAGCTTTTGTATGCTATAATTTCAAGGCAGACCATACCTACCATGTGCCCTCCTTTTGTCTCTGTGTACCACTCATCCTCCTACAATAGTGTAGGATTTCTGTTTCTGGGAGAAGTTTGGGGTCATAAGGAACTTTTCAATTTCCTATATTTAATGTAGTCCAGAAGAAGAAATAGGAAGTCAAATTAGAATTTTTATGGCAAAAAAAACGGCCTAAGACTAAAGCTTAAAAAAAAAACTTGCAAAGTAGTAGTTGTTCTGGGAAATAAGAAAATAGGAAAAATAGAGGGTTGAGATGTTTTAGAGGGAATCTAATTTTTATGTCTGTCCGGGTAGCAAAAATGTATTAGGGGGGCTGATTAGGACTGGATAACAATCACTTACTAGTACTAACCTTAGACTAATCTGGTTAGACATATCTGGAGCATTGATTCCAAGTCTTCTATTTGTTCTAATAGTGGTTGAGAGTTGCCAGGGAAAAGAAAATATCTCATTACTGTAAATCAGTGATGCCAAATTGAAATAGAGATATTACTGTGGAGTATATGCAAATAATATACAAAATGACACATCAGATAAAATTCATTAAGATATTTGTATTTAATGTGCAATAGATAAAAATGCTCAGTGGCAACATTTAATATCAACAAATCTTTGAAATTGCCATCTCCCCCAAACTGCTCCTTTCAGAAATGGAGAACATTATAAATGTAAGTTCTCAGCTTAATGAGGATCCTTGAGATTTCAGAGGTATTTTACCTCTAAAAATTTGCTTGAAGGATGATTTGTCCAACTCATTATTCCTCAAGCCACGAATGAGTTTGGCATAAGATGCAATTATCATAATTTTAAACCTAGCATAATATAGATAAAAATGACACCCAATGATCTTCAGTATAATATCTTTGTTTAAACGAATTTCTTTACCAAAAATGAACTGGAATTTGGAAACAGCAATGGAGAGATTTTAAAAGCATGGGAAATCAAACTGGAGGAGAGGGAGATGTTATGAAGACTGTATGAATGTTCCAGTTGTGTTCAGAACTAGAGACAATTTGTGTTCTCGGATACTTTTTGAAGAGGTCTGACCGGTGAAACTGCAATACACCTGCTGTTTTTGAGACTTTAAATGAATCAGTTTAAAGTTACACATGAGGATTTATTTATAGACTTAGCCTGTATAATATTGAATTATGGATGCAAAGAGTTACCTCCCCTACTGTACGCCACAAATTGGCCAATATGCGGGTTTGATTTTGTTTTCTCAATGTGAATGGCTAGTCAAGGATCCTCAGGAAATATTTAACTGCAATGCAGGTTTTGAAAAATATATTTAGTTCTGCTGTTAGGTAATGGTGACTGTTTTATTTGTAAAACAATTTATATTTCATTGAAATAATAACTTGATACATAGAATCTATGCCAAATGCCATTGGTTAAATTTTCTCCTTCTAGAATGTTTTCACTTTATATCTATACAAGCACCATTATGTAGAGCTGATTCTGAAGATCAAAGATGACTTATTGAGGGAAATAGGAAAGACAAATTACCCATTTGGTGAATGCAGTTTTGTTCATACTCTTATGAAAAATAATTAAACTTACTAACGGCTGCATACCTTGATTATAAATGCTATTACAAGAAGTTGTTACCTGAGCTTTGTCTCCTTTATTCAAGTGAAATATCAAACATTCTTTTGGATATTTAAATACATTATTATTTACTTGTGGACAATAACGACAAGTTAAATTTGATGACCTACAAATTGGGAAGTTCTTCATTCCCCACTATTGCAGCCCTTCTGTTTAGACATTACCAGTGATTTAAGTGATCATTCCACATGCTAGAATTTAAAAAGGTAGATTTTGAGAATTAATGTGTGTGTGTTTTTGTGGAGAGGGAAAGAGAGAATATCAATATTACAAGTTCACAATGCCTCCAAGATTGGAATGGAGTTTACCATTTCATAACTTTTATCATTAATGACTGATTGTTTTAAAGCTCACAATTGTATTATGGATATTTTATGCCCAAGTCAATGTTCCTGTCTCTACTTTGTTTCTCTGTTTCTGGCACAGGTTTTTAGGAAGAGCACTTTGGATGAAAGCTCAGCATGTGCTTTTGTTTTATGTTCCCTGAAGTCTTTTGAGCTCTGACTGGTGTCAGCTGAACACCAACAAAATACACTTTCAGGAGAGCGGGGAGGTGGGAGGGAAAGCAAAGTAGAATCCAGTTTGAGTTACTAAGAAGCTTTAGGGAATAAGAAAAGGAATTAAAGTACATTTAAGATTTTTTCTCCCTTCTCTCTAGCTCCTCTGTGAAATTTATTGAAAAAAATAACTAAATGAAAGGAAGGAGAAAACTTGTTTTGATGCTTCTTTCTTAGTCTGTGCTATATATATAATACATGTGTGTATATATGTATATATATGTGTGTATACAATACAAATATATATAACATATACACAATGCAAACATATGCATAATGCACATAAATGTTTTATATATATATATATATATATATATATATGTATGTATAATGCAAATGTGTGTATATGTATATAGGCTCCAGTTTTTCAGTTGGCCTCTTTTCCCCCTCTTAAGTTCAATGTTGGCTTCTATTTACTTTTTTCTTTAGTTCACTTAGAGGTGGCTATGAGAGAGAAGACAGAAGTATATCTCAAATGTTTTTTGACATTAAGACCTCTCTTTGAGGCTCTTGACTCACTCAACTAAGAATGACTGTGTATTCTCAAAGCTGAACTGATCAGAACAGACAGAACGGGTTTAAGGCCAAACTATGAATTTCCATTTTCTCCTTTATTGATAACAACACACTACAAAGCAGTCCCAAACCTCCTTCACTTCTGTTCTTTTGGCCAAAATAACTGAACTTTTCTGTCAAGCTATGTTTCTTTAGCAAACCTCAGCCCCTGGAAATACCCCAAAACTTGGCTCCATGATGACCTTACTTGGCTGTCTCTATAGCCATAATTGATAAGTTCCAGGTGGCCTTGTTTTAATCTGAAATACTTGAACCATTAATATTTATACTGAAAGGATATTTTGTCCTGATGCCTGGACCCAAAACTCCATTTCCAATCTTGTAGTGTGCCCCTTCAAATCAACTAAAACAAGAATGAATTAACAAAGCTATTTGGTTTGAAGGACCCAGTTGAGCCAGTCTTGTGTTTTTCAATATACAAAGCATAATCCAATGGTCAGGGTATTTCTAAGTAAGAATGTAGAAACATATCCTATGAGGCAAATAAATGTTTTCTTTAAATTTTTCATTAAAGCAAGTAGGTTTCCAACAAAGTTCAATTTCCAAGGTCAGAATAATTACCAACAGTCTCCTGTTTATCACATTGATTTCATCTTTCATGGTACTACTATTACTTTTTGAGTTGGAATGTTGTCTTTAGTTTATTCATGCATATTAATCTGGTCTTCCCAAATGGATTGTGCAGATTGCTTTTTGATCATACCCCATTTATCAAACTTGAAGCTGTGTCCCCTACTGCATGGGGAAGACAGCCTCCTTTGATTGGCTGCATCTCTTCCAGAAAGGGGCAACTGAAACGGTTCATCTTTTTTTCACCACTTTTTCAACTACTTTTTTCAGGCATTCTTAGCTTTGCCCTGGTAGATACTTTGAACTGAATTGATGAAAAGGAAAGGATTTACTTCCCTGTATACATCCCTTTTAGCTCTGACTGCAAGAAATTGGCCTAGTTGTGTTTATTAATGCATTGTCCTCAGTTTTATGAACCAGAGGTGATCCTTGGGGACCTGGAATTCAAGACATAGTAACTATGGGGCCAGGATTACAGTCCAAATGCTGCAGCTAGTCAAACTGGCACAGAAGCCTTGAGAAGCTAGTTCCCTGGGACTAAAGACTGAAGAGGTTTTTGGACTTGAAACTGGTACTGCATTCTATGGGAACCAAACTAAGCTATAAACCTAATCCCTTTCCCTCAACAGAGACTAAGTGATGCAGGGGGAGAGGTATTCCACCCATGTGGTGGGGGTAAATTTGTATCTTTGTTATTATACTTTGTTAAAAGAAAGTTCCTATTTAAATAGTTCCACAGTATTACATTTGGAAATATCTCAATAATAAATACAATTATTTATATTGGCAGTCCTTACAGTGGCTAGCAAAGGAGAGGGCACATAGTAGATATTTAATGAATATGGTCTGATTGGATCTTGGAAATGATCAAAATTTTCTTAGTTTTTAAAGTCAGACTTTTGTTTATTTTGGCGATTATGATGATGACAGAGTAAGTGATTGTGAAATAGTTTCTTAATCATGATAGCTGGTGATTTTAGAAGAGGGAGAAGGGGAGGGCAGAGTAGGGAAGGAGAAGCTGAGCTGGTCTGCATCATTTGGCTAAAGCATAAAGAATACTGAGCTGGCTTTGCATAAGTTTGATCAAGGTAATATAATGTGTTATATGCCTAAAGTCCATCGTTTTTGTTTTGTTTTGTTTTGTTAAAGATTGAATCTTCCTCTTACCCAGGTCAGAAATATAGTACCTGTTGGTGGTGGGTCCAGTTCCAGTAACAATGGACATGGAAGCTCTGTCATGTTTTGCTTTCAACCTGGTCTAGTTCATCCCCCCTTAAGCAACCTGGTGAACTCTAACTCTCAGAGATTCATCATATTGATGTTGAACTTAGTGCAAGCATCTGGTTGGCTTAACCCAATGTAACTCAAAACTCTGGATCTCAAGAGATCCATCACCTTCTGTCTATCCAGTAGCAAGGATTGCAGGTATATAAAACTGCCCAGGATATCCTTTTATCTTCAAAGAAGGTAAAACATAACTTTTTGTTTTACCTGTCTCTAAAACATCATTCTGAATATTATTTTCCAGTATTTAATATCCAACCTATCAGCAAATTCTTTTCACCACACACCTAAATTCTTCATACTTTTTTGATTCCTCATCCTTCTTCTATGTACTCAAGAGTCTATTAGCCATTATGAAGTTTTACAGAGATTATGAAGGCTTTGCTATGAAACTGAATAGCTTGGGGGCACAAGTATTGGTTTTTATTACTACTACAAATAAATAGCAATGTTTTGAAAGATTGGTTTTCTTTTCTTTTTTTCCAGTTTGAGGGAGGGAAAAGATGGGAAGAAGAGAAGACAACAGATCTTGCTTTTGAAAATAAAATAAAATAACACATTAATAATGATCTCTTAAATGCTAGATCTGATGGTCTTTAATCACTCCTAAACATTATTGACCTATTTTTTTTTAGTTAGCATTTATATATCACTTTAAAGTTTGCAATGTGTCTTGTATATATGTTATCAGAATTAGTCCTTATAACCACTTAGAAAAGAAGTTGCTATCATTGGACTTATTATACAGATGAGAAAGCTGAAGCTGGGAGAGTAAGCAACTTGCCCAAGGTCAAATAGCTAATAAGTATCTGAAGCAGGCTTTGAAAGCAAATCTTCCTAACTCTAATTCCAGCACTCTACCCTGCAGCTAGGTGGTGCAGTGGCTAGTGCAGTAGACCTAGAGGTTGGGTGATCTGGTCTCAAATCTGGCTTCATACACTTTTTAGTAATGCTAGCAAGACAAGCCACTTAATTTTATCTACCTTAGTTCCTTCATCTCTAAAGTGAAGACAATAATAGCACAGGATTGTAGCACAGATCAAATGAGATAATTGATGCAAAGCTTTGCAAACTTTAAATCACTAAACAAATGCTAATTATTTTTATTATTCATTGAAATACTTTGCAGCCTGCTATTTGCTGTATTCATTATTTAACCTCTCCCACCTGTCCCCCAAATACTCTTTCCTTTCTTGCTTTTTAAGACTTTGCTCTCTTCTAGTTGACCTCCTACCTATATGACTGCTCCTAATGTTGGCATTTACCCCAGCCCCTCAATCTCCCTTACTCCACACATTCAAGTCATCTGCCAAAGATTACCATTTCTACCTTTAAAACATCTTTTATATTCAACCAATCTCTACACTCAAACAAGTATCACTTTAATAAATTAAAGTGGCCTAAAGGCCCTCATACTAAGACAAATTCCTTAATGATCTTCCTGTCTCAAAACTCTCAGTGCTCTAGTCTATCATACACATACCAAAATAATTTCTTTAAGCAGGAACTTGACCTAGTGATTCCCCAACATAATCGACTACAATAGTTTTCTATTGCTTCTAGAATAAAATATAAACTAAGGTTAGCCTTTAAGCCCTGCTGAAACTGACTTCAGTCTACCTTTTCCTGGCTCATTAGATATTATTCCCCATCTTGGACTCTACAATTCATCCATACTGACTTTCTCTCTGTTCCTGACTCAAGAAGCTCCATTTCCCTTCTCTGAATTTTCACTGGTTATTTTTGACGCTTGAATTTCAGTCTCTCCTTACTCCTGCCTCAGAGTTTCTAACTTTCTTTACCATGTAGCCCAGATAAGATTTTCTGCATGAATTTTGTTCTGATACCTCCAACTGCTGGTGCCCAACTTCTCGAACTATTTTAGTTAGCTACTTGCTTAATAACTATAGAAATATAAATATTTAACTTTACATATACACATGTATAACTATATTTATACATAGAAATATAGTAATTTATATTTATGCCATATAAATGTTTTATATGTTGTTGTTTCACACATTAGAATGTAAACTCATTGTAACTAGGGATAGCTTCATTCCTTGTAAATTCATGTATCAACAACACTTGGATAGTGTCCACAATAGATAATAATAAACATAATAGATGTTTAAGGAATAAAGTTCATTGATATTTTTGTTAATTAATTTTTCTGTAGAGGCTCTAAATTTTGTGATCTTCATACAAACAATATCTGGATGTAACACTGGAGCAAATAAAAATACAACTATAATGGCATTCCTACTGAAGGTGAAGATAAAAGAAATGACAATTACTAGAGATGTAAACACAGAGTAAATAATAGAGTTCTAAATAGTGAGTAGGTAAAAGAACAAATAACAGAAACAATTATATTAAGCAGAATAATAATAAGACAACACATCAAAATACATGGGATTTGATAATACTACTTCTTAATTCTACATCTCTGACAACACGAATTTATAAAACAGATAGGTTGATTAATTAATCGATCCATTGATCTTCATATTTGAAAAAATTTAAATCAATGAATTGATCAAGCCAAAAAAAGCACAAAATAAATTTTGAAAATTAAATTTTAATAAACTTGAAGGGAAAAAAATAAAAGTCTATTGCATTTTTCCCTGTGGGACCATTTTACATTGCTGTAGGCACCTAATGCTGATCAGTAGCTACTCTGCAATCTATCAACTTGGAAAAGAACTGCACAGAGCTTTGAGGAGGCAAGAAATTTAGCCAGAGTCACATACTCAGAATGCTTCAGCAGCTCTTCTTGACTGGGACATGGATTCTGGATCCATTATATAAAACTGACTCTCCTAAAAGCAGTAAACAAAACAGATTTTTAAAAGACTAACCAGAATTTTAAACTATTATTTGATTTTGGAGAAGTAGAAAATGAGACTAATAAGAAACTGGGAAAAAAAGGGAAACAGAAAAATAAGGAAAGGGAGAAAGGAAGAGGAGAGAGAGATAAAGAGGATGATTCACACAAAACAAAAGTAAAATCTTTCTATAGAAAGAAAGAAAATTATCCAAGCTACTATCCACAATTTTGTTGTGAACAACAGAGCTGAGAATTTAAAGAAATCAATAAATATCTCAGAAGGTCATTGAGAGAAAGATCCCTCAGTTAAATCCAATTTACTTGCATTTCATGGCATCACCTACCTGATGCCTCTTCAGGATTAAAGAACAAACGACAAACCAAAGGTACCACAATTTTCATAGCAAACATAATATGAAGTAGTAAAAAAAACCCCAAAAAACCTGAAAAATAATTATTCACTGAGTGATTGGGTGAATCACTGAACGAACTTGTATGTAACCATAATAAAATAACCTATTTCTATAAGCAATGAACAATTCAAAGAAAAATGGAAAGATTTTCATAAACTAATTCAAAGAAAAAGGTAAGAACTGTAAGAAGAAGAGGAGGAGGAAGTAGATAAACAATGACAAATGCAGAATTGAAAGACAACAAAATGATTTTTATCATTTCTGTTTAAAATGGTGAGTAATTTATATAGATTGTGTTTATATCAGACTGTCATTTTTTGGCTAAAATTTCATGTTAAATTTTGCATTAATTTCTGTTCATGATATTACTGTATATTTCTGTTTCTTAGCTTTATCTTTACCTGTTTTAGAAAAGAGGGCCTTATTTGATTTGTTAAATTAATTTGATAAAGCATGTTATTTCTAAATTATTAAGAGTTTCTTTGGCAAAATGACTTTTAAACATTTGATTGAATGAATAAACTGATGCATGCATAGAAAGTGATCCAGAATACACATTTCTAGATCATAGTCCATATTTGAATTGCTCCAAAATTGGGTTGTTTACTGTATTTCTTCCTTTGGTAGTTTGAGTGTTTTACAGTTTTGTAGATAATCTTTCATTTCCTTTAATTCCAAATTTGGCTAATATATAATTATGAAGATTTATTTCCAATAATTAATTATTTGAATTTTACCCATTCATGTTATTTTAATTTTGATTTAGTTCTTTCATCAATCAAGTTAGATGCTGGTTTATTAACTACATTAGCCCTTTCTTTTTCAAATATATATTTTAATTAATTTATTAAGTATTTCAATTGTATCTAAAACTATTTTAGCAATCATTCATTTTAAAATTTTGAGTTCCAAGTGGTCTCCTTCTCTCCTGTCCTTACCTCATCCATGAGAAGGGAAGCAATTTGATATGATTTATACATATAAAGTCATGTAAAATGTCTCTCCATATTAAAACCATATTGCAAAAGAAAAAAAGAAAAAAGAAAAATGATTCAAGCAAAATAGGTATGCTTTGATCTATATTCAGATATATCTCTATTCAGATATGTTTATATTCAGAATTTAGCAATTCTTTCTGTGGTGACAGCTTTTTTTCATTATTCTTCCTTTGGAATTTTCTTGGATCATTTTCTTCATCAGAGTAGCTATGTCTTTCACAGTTGATCATATTTAAAATATTGCTTGTTTGTTCATAATTTTACATTTTGCTCATTTTACATGAGTTCATATGTCTTCCCAGTTTTTTTTTCATGAAAACATCCTCTTCATTATTTCTTATAGCATAATAGTATTCCATCAGAATCATATACCACAACTTCTTCAACCATTCCCCAACTGATGGCAATCCCCTCAATTTCTAATTCTTTGCCACCACAAGACAAAAACTAACTTAAATACTTTAATACTTATGTGGTATTTTCCATTTTCTTTGATTTCTTCGTGACAAAGACACAGTACTGGTACTGCTGGATCAAAGGGTATGAAGAGTTTTATAGCTTTTTGGGTGTAGTTCCAAATTGTTCTCCAGATTGAATGGATTAGTTCACAACTCTACCAGTAGTGTGTAAGTGTCCCCATTTTTCTATGTTCCCTCTCGCATTTGTCCTTTTCTTTTTTTGTCATGTTAGCTAATATGATACGGGTGAGGTAGTACCTCAGAGTTGTTTTAATTTCATTCCTCTAATCAATAGCAATTTAGAGTCAGTTTTTTTCATGTGACTATAATAGCACTAAGTGTCTTCTGAAAACATCCTGGTCATATCCTTCATCCATTTGTCAACAGAGAAATGGCTTTTATTTTTTTATAAAAACAGCTGAGTTACATATATATATATATATATATATATATATATATATATATATATATATATATATATATGTATGTATGTATGTATGTGTGTGTGTGTGCGTGAAATGAGCCTTTACCAAAGAAATTTTCTGTAAATTTCCCCCATTTCCTGTTTTTTGAAAATTTTGCTCCATTAAATTTTTTTCTTGCAAAAGCTTTTAATTATCTATTGAATTTCCTGTGATCCTTTTTCTCATTCTGTCATAAACATTTCCTTTACCCATATGTCTGACAAGTACATTTTAAAATACTCCCCATATTTATGATTTCATCTTTTACACCTAAATCATTTATCCATTTTTGAAGTTATCTTGGTATAAGGTGTAACCAGAGGTGAGGAATCTGTGACCTTGAGGTCATCCATGACCTTCTAGTTCCTTGGGTATGGCCTTTTGATGGAGTCCAGGTTTTACAGAACGATCTTTTTATTAAGGGAATTTGTTCTGTGAAATTTGGATTTAGTCAAAGGGCTGTACTTGAGGACCTAGAGGGCCATGTGTGTCCTTGAGGTTGCAGGTTCCCCACCCCTGGCTATAATCTATTCCTAGTTTCTGCCAAACTACTTTTCACATTTTCCAGAAGTTTTGTTTTTGTTTTTGTGAAAGTGACCTCTTGTACCAAAAACCTGTGTCTTTGGATTTATCAAACACCGGATTATTGCGGTTAATTGCTAATGTGTATTGTGTATCTAATCTGTTCCACAGATCCACCACTCTACTTCTTAGGCAATACCAGAGTGATTGTCACTTTGTAATATAGTGTGAAGTCAGGTACTTACAGGTCACTTTCCTTCACATTGTTTTCCCATTGACTCCCATGATATTCTCATCTTTTTGTTCTTCCAGCTGAGTTTTATTTATAAATTTTGGTAATTTTATTTGCATGGCGCTGAATAAGCAGATTAGGCAGAATTGTCATTTTAAATGTACTGGTTCACTCTATTCCTGAGCAATTGATATTTCTCTAATTGCTTACATCTGCCTTTATTTGTGTAAAATCATTTCATAATTGTATTCATATACTTCTTGGGTTTGTCTTGTGAGATAGACATTAAAGTGTTTCATATTGTCTGCAGTTAATTTAAATGGAATTTCTATTTCTATCTCTTGCTTCAGGACTTTGTTGGGAATATATATGATGATGACTTTTGCAGGTTTATTTTATATTTTGCAACTTCACTAAAGTTGTAACTATTCCAATTAATGTAATTGATTCTTTAAATATGTCATCATAACATTTGCAGAGTGATAATTTTGTTCCTTCACTTAATGTTCTAATTTCTTCAATTTTTTTTTCTTCTCTTAGTGCTATAGCTGGAATAGCTAATACAATATTGAATGCTAGTGATAATAATGGACATCTTTGCTTTACCCTTAATCTTATTCTTGAGACTTCAAATTTATTCCCATTACAGATAATTCTTGCTCTTAATCTTAGATAGACACTACTTGTCATTTTAAGAGAAGCTTTATTTATTCAGATGCTTTCTAGTATTTGGGTTTTTTTTTTTAAACAAGAATGGGTTTTGTAATTTTTTGCCAAAGACTTTTTCTGCATCTATTGGGTTCAATAACTTTAAAGATCTTCAAGAGAAAGAAAAAATTAACTCATATGTTTTTGTTCAGGAACCCACTAAAAAGACACAGGTTAAACATTATTTTTTCTTTTACAGTTTTCAATTGATTTGTGTTTAGTTTTCAGAATTCACCTCCATTAGCTTTTATTTTTCTTCCTCTACTTCCCCACTCCACCCCCAAGACAACATGCAAGATAATATGGGCTCTCCACATTCATTTCTATTAAATATATTTTCACATCAATCATGTTGCTTAGAGGAATTAAAATGAATGGGAGAAACCGTGAGAAAGAAAAAATAAAACAAACATAACAAAAAAGAAAATAACCTGCTTTGCTCTGCATTATGACTCCATAATTCTTTTTCTGGATGTGGATGACATTTTCTACCATGTGTCCTTTGTAATTGTTTTAGGTCCTTGCATTGTTGAGAAGTCTATCAAAATCAGTCATCACACACTGTGGCTGTTTCCATGAAAAATGTTCTCCTGGTTCTGCTCACTTTACTCAACATTAGTTGACCTAAATCTTTCTAAGATTTTCTGAAGTCTGCCTGTTCATCATTTGTTATAGAACAGCAGTTTTCCATTATATTCACATATCACAACTTGTTCAGCTATTCCCCAACTGATGAACATTCCCCACTCTTCCCCTCCATTGTAAAAGCTTTTCCTTGACTCTTTTATGAGAGATAATTAACCCATTTCTTTTTTTTGCTTTCTCCTCCCAATATATTACGAATATTGTCTTTCCATATAGGAATGTAAACATTTCAACTTTAGTAAGTCCTTTATGACTTCTCTTTCCTGCTTACCTTTTTATACTTCTACTGATTCTTGTATTTGAAAGTCAAATTTTCTATTCAGCTCTGGTTTTTCCATCAAGAATTCTTGGAAGTCCTCTATTTCATTGAATGACAATTTTTTCCATTGAAGTATTATTCTCAGTTTTCCAGCTGATTCTTGATTTTAACTCTAGCTCCTTTGACTTCTGCACTATCATATTCAAAGTATTCTGATCTCTTAATGTCAAAGCTACTAAATCTTCTGTTATCTTAACTGTTTTTCCACAGTATTTGGATTGTTTCTTTCTGGCTGCTGGTCCTATTTTCTCCGACCCGTGAAGTCTGGAATTTGGCTACAATATTCCTACGAGTTTTTCTTTCCAAATTTCTTTCATCAGGTAATCGGTAGATTATTTCAATATTCATTTTACCCTCTGGTTCTAGACTATTGGGCAGTTTTCCTTGATAATTACATGAAAGATGATGTATAGGCTATGTTTTTGATTATTGCTTTCAGGTAGTCCAGTAAGTTTTTTTTTAATTTATTAATTTATTTGTTTTCTGTTTTTTTATAATCACTTCCATATATCTTAAATTTTTCTTACTTCCTCCTTCACCTTTCCTCTCCCTCCTCCTCCCTCCCCAAGACAGCATGAAATCTTATATAGGTTCTACACATACATTCTTAGTAAATACATTTTCATCTCAGTCATGTTGCGCAGAAGAATTAAAATGGATGGGAGAAACCTTGAAAACAAAACACAACAAAAGAAAGCATGATACAAGAGAAAATGGTCTGTTTTATTCTGTGAAGCAATTCCATAATTCTTTATCTAGATGTGGAAGGCATTTTGCCTTGAGTCCATTGAGAATTTTTAGGTCCTTGCATTTCTGTGGAGGGCTAAATCTACCAGAAAAATTCCTCATCCACTGTGGTTGCTTTGTACAAAGTTCTCCTAGTTCTGCTTTTTCTCTCACCATCAGTTCATATAGGTTGTTCCAGGCCTCTGTGAAGTCTTCCTGTTCATCATTTCTTGTAGGACAATAGTATTCAATTGCATTCCTATACCACAACCTGTTCAGTCATTCACCATTTGATGGATATTCCCTCAATTTCCAGTTCTTGTGGTCACCACAAAGAGATCTACTATAAACATTGTTGAACATCTGGGATCCTTTCCATTTCTATGATCCTTTGGCATACAGTCCTAGAAGAAATATTGCTGACTCAAATGCTAAACATGTTTTTGTAGCCCTTTGGGCATATTTCCAAATTGCTCTTCAGAATGTTTGGATAAGCTCACAAGTCCACCAACAATGAATTACTGTTTCAACTCTCCCACATCTTCTCCAACATTTATCATCTTCCTGTTTTGTTAAGTTAGCCAATCTGACAGGTGTGATATGCTACCTCAGGGTTGTTTTGATTTGCATCTCTCTAATTAATAGTGATTTAGAGCATTTTTTAAATATGATTATAGATAGTTTTAATTTCTTCCTCTGAAAATTCCCTGTTCATATCCTTGACTATCAATTGAGAAATCACTTGTATTCTTGTACATTTGACTTAGTTATCAATATATTTTAGAAATAAGGCCTTTATCAAAGAAACTAGTGGCAAACATTCTTTCCCAGTTTTCTGCTTCTCCCCTAATCTTGGTTTCATTGGGTTTGTTTATGCAAAAACTTTTCAATTTAATATAATCAAAAAATATCGATTTTGCACTTCATAAGGTTCTCTATCTCTTGTTTGGTTATAAATTTCTCCAGTTTCCATCAATCTGACAAATACACTATTCCTTGCTCCCCTAATTAGTTATAGTATCAATCTTTATGCCTAGATCCTGTATCTGTTTGGACTTTATTCTTCTGTACAGTGTCAGGCATTGGTCTATGCTGAGTTTCTGCCACAGTTACCCAGTTTTCCCAGCAAATTTTGTCAAACAGTGAATTCTTATCCTAGAGGCTGGGGTCCTTGTGTTTATGAAACAGTAGATTGCTATATTCATTGACTACTGTGTCTTGAGTACCTAACCTATTCCACTGGTTTCCCCTCTATTTCTTAGCCAGTACCAAGTGGTTTTGGTAATTGCTGCTTTATAATACAATTTGAGATCTGGTACGGCTAGGCCACCTTCCCTTGAATTTCTTTTCATTAGTTCCCTTGATATTCTAAACCTTTTGTTCTTCTAGATGAATTTGGATATTATGTTTTCTAGCTCTGGAAAATAATTATCTGGTATTTTCATTGGTACAGCACTGAATAGATAAGTTAATTTAGGTGGGATTGTAATTTTTATTATATTAGTTCATCCTAACCAAGAGCAGCCAATATTTTTCCACTTACTGACATCTGACTTTATTTGTATGAAAAGAACTTTATAATTGTATTCATATAGTCCCTGGGTTTGTTTCTGCAGGTAGATTCACAGATGTTTTACAGTGTTTACTGTAACGTTAAATGGAATTTTTCTTTCTATCTCTTATTGTTGAGGTTTGTTAGTGATATATAGAAATGCAGATGATTTCTGTGGGTATATTTTGTAACCTGCAAATTTGCCAAAGTTGCATATTATTTCAAGTAGTTTTTTACTTCATTCTCTGGGATTCTCTTAAGTATATCATCATATCATCTAAAAAGATGGATAAATAATTTTTTTAATCTGTAAAATATTAATTTATTAGAATATTCATAACAATGTACATTTTCATGACCACAGTGACCCGCCTGCCCTTGAACAAATGGTCATTGCCCGACTGACTGATTGTTGCTCATTCTTATTTTTTTATAAATTTATTTATTACACTTTTTACATTCATTTTCACAAAATTTTGGGTTCAAAATTGTCTCCCCATTTATCCCCACCCCCCACCCCAATACCCCAAGAAATCTAATTTTCCCTATCTCCAATCTGCCCTCTCTTCTATCATCCCTCCCTTCTCTTGTCTCCATCTTCTCTTTTCTCCTGTAGGGCCAGATAACTTTCTATTCCCCATTAGCTGTATTTCTTATTTCCTAGGAGCAAGAACAATACTCAACAGTTGTTCCTAAAACTTTGAGTTCCAAATTCTCCCCATCCCTCCCTCCCCACCCATTCCCTTTGGGACAGCAGGCAATCCATTATAGGCCATATCTGTGTAGCTTTGCAAATGACCTTCCTGATAGTCGTGTTGTGTAAGACTAACTGAATTACCATCCCTCCTAACCTGCCCCCCATTGTTTCTATTCTCTCTTTTGATCCTGTCCCTCCCCAAGTGTTGACTTCAAATTGCTCCCTCCTCCCATTGCCCTCCCTTCCATCATCCCCCCCCCCTTGCTTATCTCCTTCTCCTCCACTTTCCTGTATTGTAAGATAGGTTTTCATACCAAAATGAGTATGAATTTTATTCCTTCCTTTAGTTGAATGTGATGAGGGTAAACTAATTGTTTTTTTTTTTTTTTTTCTCAGCTCCCCTCTTTTTCCCTCCACTAAAAAGTCTCCTGCTTGCCTCTTCTATGAGAGATAGTTTGCCCCACTCCATTTCACCCTCTCTCCTCCCAATGCATTTCTGTACTTCAGTCCACCAGGGTCTGCTCTGCCTCTGCTCTGGCTGAGTCTGTGCTGGTGCAGACTATGAACTCTATGCTTCTCTCCCTGCCTGATACAATAGATCCTTCCTGTTGACCCCACCCCCCAGGTTGTCTTAGGCTGGAAATCTACCACTTTCTATTGCTTTGTGAATTCTGTCATTCCAAAATCCACTCAGATACAATCCTTACAGATATGTGAAGAAATTTGTGGAAGTTCTCAGGTGAGTCTCTGCTTTTACTCTGCCCTTTTGGCTTTGGCCTCTCTCAGATTAAATATTTTTGAGGAGAAGGGTGGCATAAGGCATAAAATAGTCATGGGTTAATTATGTGAAGGTTTGTTTCTGGATGAGGGACAACTACCATAGAGGAAAAGAATATGAAAACTTTTAGTCCCTTGAGTGACAAATGCAAAATGTGAAAAGTGAATATGGGAGCTTTGAGGAGAAACATTATTTAGATGGATCCATCATTTCTTTGATGTGGCAATTTCTTCCTGGCACAGATCCCAACCTATCCATGCTTTCATATCCTTGTGATTCTTATGCATCTTTTTTCATAGAATAATTACCTGGAGGACTTCCTCTAAGTCTTTTTAGCAGTTCAAGGATATAAAAAAATGAAGGCAATGAATTCAATGGACTATGAACTAGTAGAAAGTAAAATTAAAAGAACCAGGAAAACCATATAGACAATTATAACAACAAAGTAAGAGAAAGGAGTAGCAGCAAAGCAATAAAATTGCATAATATAGAATTTAAAAGACCAAACTTAATCTTATAGAGATGTAGCTCCCAAATTTTGAGAATCATTATTAGCTCAACTTCCCGGTGAGGACAATTGAAGTTGAGAGAAATTACATATTACTTGTGCAAGATTGTGTTCAGTATAATTCACATATCATCATATAAAATCTGTTGCACTTTGAACAAAAATGGGAAGAAACAAAATCATCTAAATGTAGCCCTCTTTTCTTGTACCACATCTTAGTCCAGCAATCTAAGCAAAGCATTATGTTCTGGGGCTTGCTTACCTGTTTGAACTTCTCAAAGTTTCTCATTTTCAGACATTGCAATGAAACCCTTGTCAGAAATGCTTCCTTCTATTTTGCAAGCAATATTATCTCTACCTCTGTCTTCTTATGGACTCTAACATCAAAATTGTTGGTGGCTATAGAGGTTTCTAAACCCTAAAATATTGGAATGTGCATAATACCGGAAGATTTTGACTCAAGAAGGAGAGAGACAAAGGCTAAAACTTTTCCAAAGACTTATTTTTAAGTCAAACTCCTAAATCAATATAAAGATGTCTCAATTTTTGCCAGCTCTATATTCTTTTAATTTTTGCTTCTAAGTATATTAATTTTTGAATAAAATTTTTCAAATAACCTTTTTGTGAATATTCTGATGTTTTAATAAAGAGTATTAGATATATCATGATTTGTAATCTAAGTTCAAGAGGGTTGGTCTACATAATTCAAATAACATTTCACCCCCAGCTCACTTTTAGTAAGTAATTTACTTTATAGTTTCAGGTTTATGTTGGAGCAACCAACATTTGTTTTAATTTGATATACATCCCTCTGATTTCATTCTTCTTTCATTCAAGGCATACAATGTGATGAGATTATTCATATTTTATTTTTATTATCCCCTCTGAATCAAATGGGATAACCCTACCCTAGCAATTTTGGGCTGATCTATGACAGAACCTGCAAAGCTATTGAAATTATGTACAGCTCCATCTATTGAAAAGAACAAGCTTTCTTTTTTTTCAGGAAGAATTATAATTTGGAGATTGCTACTACAAGTGCTCAAAAATCAGTCTGGGTAACTGAACCATAAAATTGATGACATGAAGATTTTTTTTGCCTGAAAACATCTAAGATGAAATTACAAAAGCACATTCTAGTCAACATCATTGAGAATAAATGCCAATCCAGCCTATGTTTTGCATTGTATTTAGCAATATAACTTAGTAATAGAAGTTAATGATACATAAAATCAATATATCCACAAAGTCCAATGATGAATCACTGATGAAGTTAAGAAACACCAGTACCCAATACTGAATGATGTCACAGCTGAGCTGAAGGTACAGAATTATAATTTATTTTTCAGAACAGGCTTTCAATTTTTTTTAAATTACTGTCATTTTCCAATGATTTCTACTCTTCCACAAACACCTTAAGTACATACAATCCAGGAAAAGCAAATTAACATATTGGCCATACCTGAAAAAGGTATGATTGTGGATATCAGGCCAACTGTTCTCCTGTTTCTGTTTGCTTTGCTCTGTGTCACTACATTTAATTCTTCACAAATTTCTTGGCATTCCTCATAGATGTCATTTCTTAGGGCCCAATGATATTCCATTATATCAACATTACAATATTTCCCCAATGGATACCTACTTTTCTTTCAGTGTTTTTTTCTACTACCAAAAAAGTGATGATAACAAGTATGTCTTCATAGAGGGAATAGTTCCCTCTCTTGTAAGTGAACCATAAGGAGCTACAAAAGAATACTTTCAATTTATTCCCACAGTGTATTAATACTCTACATATGAAAAATTGAACTTATAATAGTAGGTTTGACATTTACTACCCTCAGTGAAAGGAATGTTAATTTCATGAAAAACTCAACTACATTTCATTAGAGAAAAATATTAAAATCCTTTACTTATGCTGCTCTAAGATTACCATAATAATCTATATCATCTTCTGATTTTGAATAAAAGATACTAGTCAAACAAACATAAACATAATAGTATTAATTAATGGATTCACTGATATACTTTTGGAAACTATATGCTCACAAACTAATGGCAAACAGAATAACCAAATATTCTACTGAGAGAGAGAGGAGGGGGAGAGACAGACAGAGAGAGAGAGACAGAGAGAGAGAGAGAGAGAGGGAGGGAGGAGCGCTTTTCAGTCATGGAAACCAGTTATATTGAAAAATTATCATACAGACATCAGCAATAAATCTATAACAGCAGGGTCATTTTTTTTTTAATTTTGAAACTTTTATTAGAACATTTGCTAATTATATGGGGTATACCACTAAGTATGATATGTAGGAGAATTTTGATTGAGTCTGCTATCATAGACTAGAAGAGGGCATGGGACAAATATATCCAAATGGGAAAGAGAAGGTCTACTGGGAGTCTTTTTTACCCCTTAACTGTGCCAACATATTCTATGATTTATTAAAATCTATGCTTTCTAGTGCTCACAACTCAGAGTTTAAAGGGTTTTCACATATTGAACTATACTGATGTTATGTCCATACATCAAAAAATTTAGAATATATTGTTTACAATTCATAGTTTTCATCTTGTTTCTGTTCATATTGATACACTGGTTTATATGTTTTTTTTCAAAGTTGGTGTAAAAACAGGACACAAAAATTCTCCACACACACATACCCATATTTCCTGCAACTGTGAAGACTTTACCCCAAATATCTACATTTCATTGATATGTGGAACCTCTAGATAAGGAAACTTCCCCTATCAGTGTGAGTTTTCAGATTCTTCACAATTTATAGTGTCCAAGAATTGCCCAGACCATCAAGAAAGTAAGTGACTTGCCTAGGCCCACACACTCAGCATATGTAAGAGACAGGACTAAAACCCAGATATTGCAGGTTTTGATGCCAGTTCTGTCTATCCACTGTACAATGTGGTCAGATTATATGAGAATTTTTGCCTATTTATCTATTTTCAAATTTTAATTTCTAGTGATTTCGTTATCAATTATAACAGAAACAACCTGTTATGTTGACAATTTCTGTTACTTTACACTATTTTATTGACTCTTGCTTCCTCTGGTCTATCTTTACTTAAACCTTTCAAGAGCTGTATAATCTTGTAAGTGTGAATACTCTGAGAGTCAGTAAAAGATTACCTCCGCTCCTCTACATAACTTCTTTCTGATGCCATTACTCTGAATCCTTTGATATGTTAAACCTAACAATGGAACATTCTTTTCTCCTTATGAAATAACCAACACTCTTTTGCTTCTCTTTGTGCTGTCATTGATTTTAACTTTTATAACACTTTTCACAGATTCCTTAAAGTTTAAGATAAAATGAATTTTGGATTTCAGCAATTCCTACAGATTTATTTTGCAAATAAAGAAACCTTCTAAAAATTGAATCTGAATAAATTTTTTTAAATTTTATTTATTTATTTATTTAAATTTTTACATTCATTTTCACAAATTTTTGGGTTCCAAATTTTCTCCCCTTTTATCCCCTCCCCCCACCCCAATACCCCAAGCAATCTAATTTTCCCTATCTCCAATCTGCCCTCTCTTCTGTCATCCCTCCCTTCTCTTGTCTCCATCTTCTCTTTACTCCTGTAGGGCCAGATGACTTTCTATTCCTCATTAACTGTATGTCTTCTTTCCTAGTTACAACAACAATATTAAACAGTTGTTCCTAAAACTTTGAGTTCCAAATTCTCCCCATCTCTCCCTCCTCACCCATTCCCTTTGGGATGGCAGGCAATTCAATATAGGCCCTATCTGTGTAGTTTTGCAAATGACCACCCTGATAGTCGTGTTGTGTAAGACTAACTGGATTACCATCCCTCCTAACCTGCCCCTCATTGTTTCTCTTCTGTCTCTTGATCCTGTCCCTCCCCAAGTGTTGACTTCAAATTGCTCCCTCCTCCCTTTGCCCTCCCCTCCATCACCCCCTCCCTTGCAATATCTCCTTCTCCCCCACTTTCTTATACTGTAAGATAGGTTTTCATACCAAAATGAGTGTGCATTTCACTCCTTCGTTTAGTCAAATGTGATGAGGGTAAACTTCTTGTTTGTTTGTTTTTTTCTCAGCTCTCCTCTTTTTCCCTCCACTAAGAAAAACTCCTACCTGCCTCTTAAATGACTTATAGTTACCCCCTTCCCTTTCCCTCTCTTTCCTCCCCCTACATTTCTCTCTCTCCATTTACCTTAGTTTCTTTTAAGGTATGGTCCCATCCTATTCAGTTCAATCTGTGCTCTCTATCTCTGTATGTGTGTGCATGTGTGTATGTGTGTGCATGCGTGTACATGTGTGTGTGTGGTCCCACCAACTACCCAGATACTGAAAAGTTTTAAGAGTTAGAAATATTGTCTTTCCCTGTATGAATATAAACAGTTCACTTCTGGTAAGTCCCTTAAGACTTCTCTTTGCTGTTTCCTTTTTCATGCTTCTTCTCATTCTTGTGTTTGAAAGTCAAATTTTCTTTTCAGCTCTGGTTTTTTCATTAAGAATGATTGAAAGTCCTCTGTTTCATTGAAAGACCATATTTTCCCTTGAAGTATTATACTCAGTTTAGCTGGGTAGGTGATTCTTGGTTTGAGTCCTAGTTCCTTTGCCTTCTGGAATATCCTATTCCACGCCCTTCGATCCCTTAATGTAGAAGCTGCTAGATCTTGGGTTATCCTGATTGTATTTCCACAGTACTGGAATTGTTTCTTTCTAGCTGCTTGCAAGATTTTTTCCTTGAGCTGGGAGTTCTGGAATTTGGCCACAATGTTCCTAGGAGTTTCTCTTTTTGGATCTCTTTCAGGTGGTGATCGATGGATTCCTTCAACACCCACTTTGCCCCCTGGCTCCAGAATGTCAGGGCAGTTTTCCTCGACAATTTCATGGAAGATGATGTCCAGGCTCTTCTTCTGATCATGAGTCTCAGGTAGTCCCATAATTTTTAAATTGTCTCTCCTGGATCTATTTTCCAGGTCAGTTGTTTTTCCCATGAGATATTTCACATTCTCTTCCATTTTTTCGTTCTTTTGGTTTTGTTTGGTGATTTCTTGGTTTCTCGTAAAGTCATTAGACTCCATCTGTTCCATTCTAATTTTGAGAGAACTATTAAATTCAATGAGCTTTTGAGCCTCTTTTTCCATCTGGCTCATTCTGCTTTTGAAAGCATTCTTCTCCTCGTTGGCTTTTTGAACTCCTTTGCCAATTGAGTGAGCCTATTTTTCAAGGTGTTAATTTCCTCAGCATTTTTTTGGGTCTCCTTTACCAAGGTATTGACCCGTTTTTCATACTTTTGTTGCATCTCTGACATTTCTCTTCCCAGTTTTTCCTCCACCTGTCTAACTTGCTTTTCAAAATCCTTTTTGAGCTCTTCCAGGGCATGAGCCCACCCGCCACCCCCCTTGGGTGTCTGGGGTACTGAGGCCCCGCCCTCCACATCTTTCCCTGATGGCAAGGATACGTCCTCATCATCAGATCCGAAGGTCGGGCTCATTTGCATTTGTTGGAAAAAACTCTCTATAGTCTTATTTTTCTTCCCTTTTCTAGGCATTTTCCCAGCCAGTTACCCGACCCCTGAGATTCCCTTCCACCCCCGCCTGGATCCGCCCAGCTAGTGCTTGGCCTCTGAGATTTAAATGGGCTTTCCTCCTGCCGGCTGTCAATCAGTGAGCTTTAGTTCAGGTGCTGGGGTGGGGGCAGGGCCGCCTCCCAGACTCTGATCCCTCAGGGGCTTTATGCAGAGACTTTCAGGAATGGAGCGGGTGGGGGCGGGGTGGGGGGCCCCCGCCTCCCAATCTCAGTTCCCTTGGGGGCTTTGAGCAGAAGCCTTCAGTAATAGAGCGGAGTGGGGGCAGGGCCATCTCCCAGGCTCAGCTCCCTCAGGTTTTATGCAGGAACCTTCCGTAATGAAGATCCTGCCTGCTGCTGGGGGATTCCTGAGTCACGGTCAGCTGCCGCCTCAGCCACCGCCCACACCTCTGCCTCCGCCGCTTACTGCCCCTGTCTCTGCCACCGCCGCTTCCTCCCGAGGGGGCCCGAGTCAGGGAGATGCCCTGCTCCCCCTCTCCTCCAGCCCGGCCTTCTCTCTCACTGACCTGTAGCTTCTGTGGGCGGAGGGACTTTCCCGGCTGCCGGAGCTTCTGTCTCTGAAGCCTGCTCGGATCAGCTTCTCTGGGGCCGTGGCCAGGGCAGCGCTGGGGGTGGGGTCCACTTTCCGGGGCGCGCCGGACCCTGGGAATGGGTCTCCAGGGCTCCCTGGAACGGAAATCTCTTCCACTCTGTTTCTGCACACCTTGTATTGACCCAGAAGTTATGGGGGACTCTTTTTACATTAATTCTATGGGCTTTTGGTTTCGGAGCTCGTAAATGTGCGTCCTTCTACTCCATCATCTTGGCTCCGTCCCCAAATCTGAATAAATTTTAGAGTGACAGAATCCACTAGGAGATAGATTGTGGCAGATTTCCAGCCCAGAACAGCCCAGAAGGTCAACAGGAAGTATATGTTAAATGTCAGCTAGGGGATTGCAGAGCACACAGGCTGCACCAGCACAGATTCTGCCATAGCGCAGCAGAATGGGAATGGTCCAGATAGACCGAAGCAGAAGCAGCAGCACAGATTCTCAAACATATCAGAACAGGATGGGAGGACGGTGGAAATAAGTGAGAGAGAAATGCAGGGCCTCTGGTAACAGCAACAGCCACTTCTGAGACTATCGGTCCACAGATTAACTTCCAGGAGCCAAGGTGGTAGAGTAAACTGTAAGTTCTCTCACCCTCCCCTTGTTGACCTTGAAAAACCCAGAGAGTATTTCTTGAGGAAAAATCCTGGAATAGTAGAATAAGCAGAAGGGACACAGCAGTCTTTCAGAGTAGAAGGCTAAGGAGATTGTCAAGAAAAGGTCCTCTTGCTGTGGCTGAAGGGGACTAGTGTAGCACTGGAGGTGTCCCAGATAGTCTCACCTCAGTGGACAAGGAGGAGATCCTAAGCCCCAGGGGAATGAAGCCCATAAGCACCAACACCAGGACCCCAGGCATGCTTAATACAGCTGGGGAATTGGGTGGACACCAGTGCAGACAGAGGTTCGCCAGTCACTGAGCCTCCCTGTGCTCTAGCTTAGCCCAAGGGAAGGAGGAGAACTTCCAGGACCACACCACCCCTCCCCCACATCTCACCCTGCAAGCTTTTGTGTAACCCTGGGGAAACTCAGAAAGACTTCAACTGTCCTCAGCTTTAGCATGCATGAGCAAACTCAGCATCAGGAAAGCATCAGCATTATGTACCTTCTAGTTGAAAGAACCAGAGGACACAAAACACAAAGGCAGTAACCAGGCCTCGAGTTCTCAGTACAAGAAATGTGGGACAGAGCAGTCTGTGCCCCAGAAGCAGAGATCTACTTTAAAGCTAAGAAAAAGACAATCACCATGAGTAAGAAACAAATCAGAAAAGTGAAGACCATAGAATCTTACTATGGGGACGGAGAAGATCAAAATACCAATTCAGCAGAAGACAGCGCTGACGATATACTTGCATCTGCAACCTCAAAAGGGAATGTGATCTGGTCTCAAGCCCAAAAAACATTCTTGAAAGAGCTCAAAAAGGATTTCAAAAGCCAAATTAGAAAGGTAGAAGAAAAATCAGCCAATGATTTTCAAAATACAATTGACACATGAAAAAAAGAATTCACTGACGTGAATAGCTCCTTAAAAAAGAAAATTGGCCAAATGAACAAGAAAGCACAAAACCTAATGTGGAAAATTGGACAAATGCAAAAAGATGTACAAAAACTAACTGAAGAAAACAATTTAACTAATAATTAGAATTGGACAAGAGGAAGCTAATAACTCTATGAGACATCAAGAATCAGTCAAACAAAATCTAAAGAATGAAAAAGTAGAAGAAAATGTAAAGTATCTCATTGGAAAAACAACTCACCTGGAAAACCGATCCAGGAGAAAAAAAAAAATCTAAAAATTATTGGTCTACCAGAAAGACATCATGGAAAATAAGAGCCTGGACAATATCTTCCAAGAAATTGTTAAAGAAAACTGCCCTGAGATTCTACATACAGAGGGCAAAATAGTCATTGAAAGAATCCACTGATTACCTCCCAAAAGAGATCCCATATTGAAGACACCAAAAACTATTTTTGCCAAACTGCAGAGCTATCAAGTTAAGAAGAAAATACTGCAAGCAGCCAGAAAGAAACAAGTCAAATATCGAGGAATTACAGTCAGAATCACAAAGAATCTTGCAGCTTCTACATTAAAAGATTTGAGGGAATGGAATATGATATTCTGTAAGGCAAAGGAACTTGGACTACAACCAGTGTCAATTACCCAGAAAAATTGAGCATAATATTTTAGGCTAGATAATGGATATTCAATGAAATAAGGTATTTTCAGATCTTCTGGATGAAAAGGCTAGAATTCAATAGAAAATTTTATATTGAAATACAAGACTCAAGAGAGGCATGAAAAGGTAAAGTAGGGAAAAGAGAAAAAAAAACATTATTCAAAGAGGACAAACTATTTAATTCCATATATAGAAGGATGATACTTGTTCATATTGAGAATTGAATATTTATTAAGACATTTAACAGGAATATACATAAATATAGAGAGTGGGTAAAAATTAACTGATGTGAGGATAAAAAACATAATTAAAGAGTGTAAAGGGATTGTAACAAGAGAAGAGAAAAGAAGGAGGTAGTAAAAGGTATTTTACATCACAGGAAGAGGCAGAAAAATATATTATAGTAAAGGGAAATAGGGGAGGGAGGTGAATATTGTTTAAACTTTATTCTGATCAGATTTGGTTCAAGAAGTGAACAATATACTTAGTTAAGTATAGAAATCTTACTTTCCCTATAGGCAGTAGGAAGGGAAAGGGAGGGGTGCATTAAAAGAGAGGGAAAAATAGTAGGGAAAATGAAAATTAAATGGAGGGAGCTGATAGAAGAGAGTGAGGTTTGAGGGAGGGAGTGATCTTTAAACTTTATTTAGGAGGGGAAGGGAGAAAGGAGAAATAAGAGCATAAATGGGGGGATAAGATGGAGAGAAAGACATAGATAGCATTCATACCTGTGAATGTGAATGGGATGAATTCTCCCATAAAATGGGGGTGCATAGCACAATGGATTAACAAACACAATCCTACAATTTGTTGTCTACAAGAAAAACATTTGAAACAGGCAGATGCACACAGGATAAAGTTAAAAATTTGGAGCAGAATATACTATGCTTCAGCTGATGTAAAAATGGAAGGGGTAGTGATCCTAACCTCAGAGCAAAAGCAGAAATAGATCTAATCAAAAGAGGTAAGGAAGGAAACTATATTCTGTTGAAATTCACCATAGACAGTGAAATAATATAATCACCAAACATATATGCACTAAGCATCCAAATTCTTAGAGAAGTTAAGGGAGTTACAGGAATAGACAGCAAAACTATACTAGTGGGGGACCTCGATCTCCCCCTCTCTGAGCTTGATAAATCTATCCTTAAAATAAACAAGAAAGACATTAAGGAGGTGAATAGAATTCTGGATAAGGTAGATATGATAAAGCTGTGGAGAAAATTGAATGGAGATAGAAAGGAATATACCATGTTCTCAGTGGTATATGGCATGTACACAAAAACTGACCATGTACTAGGGCATAAACACCTCATAAACCAGTGCTGAAATGCCGAGGTAGTCAATGCATGCTTTTCAGATCGTGATACAATAAAAACTATATGTAATAAAGGACTATGGAAAGAGACCAAAAATTAAATGGAACTAAATAATCTAATCCAAAAGAATGAGTGGGTCAAACAACAAGTCTTAGAAACAATCAACAATTTCATTCAAGAGCATGACAATAATGAGACAGCCTATCAAAACTTACGGCATGCAGCAAAAGTAGTTCTTAGGGGACGTTTTATATCTTTGAATGCTTGCAAGAATTAAAGAGAGAAAGAGAAGATCAATGAATTGGGTATGCAACAGAAAAAGCTAGATAAACAACATTGAAAATCCCTAATTAAATACCATATTAGAAATACTGAAAAACAAAGGGGGGATTAATAAAATTTAAACTAAGAAAACTGTTGACTTAATAAATAAAACTGAGTTGGTTTTATGAAAAAAAAAACAATACAATTGATAAACCTTTGGTCAATTTGATTTAAAAAATGAAAGAAGAAAAACAAGTTACCAATATCAAACACGTGAAAGGTGGACTCATCTCCAGTGAAGAAGAAATTAAAACAATAATTAGAAATTACTTTACCCAACTGTATGCTCATAAATTTGACAATCTAAGTGAAATGGATGAATATTTACAAAAAGATATGTTGCCCAGATTAACAGAAGAGGAAGTAAAATACTTAAATAACCCCATCTCAGAAAAGGAAATTGAAGAAACCATCAATGAACTCCCTAGGAAAACATCTCCAGGGCCAGATGGATTTACAAGTGAGTTCTATCAAAAATTTAAAGAATAGTTAATTCCAATACTATATAGATTATTTGGAAAAATTGATGAAGAAAGAGTCCTACCAAATTCTTTTTATGATATAAATATGACCCTGATACTTAAACTAGGAAGAGCCAAAACAGAGAAAGAAAATTGTAGAGTAATTTCCCTAAAGAATATAGATGCACAAAATTTAAATAAGATATTAGCAAAAAGATTATAGCAACTTATCATGAGAATAAATCACTATGACCAGGTAGGATTTATACAAGGAATGCAGGGTTGGTTCAATATTAGGAAAACTATCAGCATTATTGACCATATCAAAAATAAAACTATCAGAAACCATATGATTATCTCAATAGAGGCAGAAAATACTTGACAAAATAAAATACCCAATTTTATTGAAAACATGGGAGAACATAGTAATAAATGGTGCCTTCCTCTTATGTTACATTTTCTTTTTTCTCATGGTTTCTCCTATTCATTTCAACTCCTCTATGCAACCTGACTAATATGAAAATGTATTTAATAAGAATGTGTGTGTAGATTCAATATAAAATTGCATGGCATCTTGGGAAAGGAGGGGGAAGGGCGATAGAAAAAATTTCAAAGTTATAGAAGCAATTGTTGAAATCTGAAAACAAATAAATTAATAAAAAATACCTTAAAATGAAACCAATTATGGAATATAGAATGGCCACAATGGACCTTCTTGTAGGACACTATCATTATTAATGTTG
Organism: Bettongia penicillata ogilbyi; assembly: GCA_023548195.1. NCBI lineage: Eukaryota > Metazoa > Chordata > Mammalia > Diprotodontia > Potoroidae > Bettongia > Bettongia penicillata. The sequence goes on from JAJHZJ010000796.1 coordinate 546,022, forward strand.
CACTATTTACCAAAGCTCATAACTGATGCATTCACAAGTTTTTGGTCGAAATTAATTTTGATGGTTTTATGATCATGACATTCCATGATTTCTGGCAGTACCATAGCAAATGATAATATTAAAGTCAAAGTATCAATTTAGGGGTAGAATTTCTGATTATGGAAAGTACCAAACAATTTTCCCATTGAACTTCTACTACTCCATTTAAGGGAAGATTGTTTTACATTTATACCTTCTCTCCCAGATTATTATTAAACTAACTAGACAGCCAATCCTGTCAAATGTCATAATCTGTATAATATATATTTTTCATACTTTTTTTTATCTTACTGCAAATGGTCAATGTTAAATATTTTGAATTATTTTAGATTTTATTGGAGACTCTTTTAAATCATTTTCTAGGATTTTATGTAATTATTATAATGTCATCTACAAATAGGAGTCTTTGGAGCAATTCCCTTGCAAGAAGGAAAGCCTACTTTTAGACTCTATCTAGGATATGACACTGATGTGCATCTTGGATGAAGCTGTATTTCCCTATGTAAAGTTGTACTTTATTTCAATAATCAAGTGGTATCTATTATAAAATAATGTATGACATATGTATGAGATAGTTGATCTGATGATATTACAAAGGTTACATATTTGGAGCTATATTGGACCTCAAAATTCATCTAAATGTACTCTTTAATTTAACAGATGAGCAGCCAAAGACCAGAAAGGTTAAATTATATAACTAACATCAAACAGAATGTAAATGATGAGAAACTGGGAATCAAACACAGGTCCTATGTCTCCAAATCCAATGGATGCTCATATGAATGCATGTATGTATGTCTGCATGTATATGTGTTTCTGTGTATGTATACACATGCATATATATTTGTAAAGAACTCAACATAGTTTTGACACATAGTTGGTGCTTAATAAATGCTTATTATTTTCTTTTCCTTTAGTCAATTACTTTTATAATGACAAGTAAAATTAAGATCTTTTGATGATTTATTTTAGCATAATTAAGTGGCTGATTGTATATTGCTTCTATCAATCATGAGTCTTTACTAGGAGTAAAGTACAGAAACAAGAGTTTCTTTAAATAGAAACAGTATGTCTACTTATATTGTTAATGTGATTAAAGGTCTTTCCCACCCAGTGATGGGCTGGCCCATTGTGTGAAACTTGATTAGAGGAGTAGTTTTGTAGGAGGGTCCCAAGTACCTTTTGTTCTTTCTATTGATGCACTGGGCCAAAGAGTTGTGATGCCCTCTGGCTCTACAAAAAGCTCTGAGTTGAGATTTTACTTTGGGGCTCAGTTTTTGCTAAGAGGGTTTGAATGTCAGATGAGGATTCTGGGAAGCCACTAAGGACACCCCCCCAGTTTTGAGAACCCATATGTCATGTTTCTTACCCTGGTAACTGTGGTCAGACAGTTGAGATCTCATTGTCTGTTGATTTCAGGCAGAAGAAGCCATGTCTGTTGAACTTTTGATTTCTCTGTATTTTCTTTGAAGTTCAGGGTGCTGTATCCCCTGATCTAAGTGAATGATATATGTATTTTGTTAAAAGAATGATACATGTGCTTGATTAAAGTGATTGTCAACCCTTTGAAAGTTGCTTTCCTTTTATGAATACTGATCTAAAAACCTGTTTTAGCAGGACTCCCTGTGAATGTTGAGGTGCTTACTGTTACACTTTTTAAAAAAATTCAGTAATTCAGTTCACATTAAGTGCCTACTATCTGTTAAGAACCAAGGATACTAAAAGAGACAAAAGAGAGTATCCACCCTCGAGGGACTTCTAATCTAATGGGGGGAGACATCAAGCACAAGCTTTTTTTGGAGTAAATGACACCTGAGACATATCTTGAAGGAACTCATATTCTACCTGATAGAGGTAGGAAAGTAGTGCATTCTAGGAATGAGGCATAGTACAAACTCTAGTGGCCTTGTTCATTTAGGAAAGAACAAAATGGTCTATATGACTAGAATATGATAGGAAGGAGGCATGTGATTGCACAGCAAAGGAGACCAAGAATGAATGGCCAGGCAGATTAGAGTATCAAATTGTAGCAGTCTCAGAAGCAAAGAAAGGAACAAAATACACCTGAGAAAGGTGTGACTGACAATGGCAAGAATCCTAGAGAGGTCAGGTAAGATGACTAAAACAGTTCATTGCATATAATGACCAAGATCCTTGCTACCCTTGGAGATAGAAATTTCATTCACATATTAGTGTCAGAAGTCAGGTGATAAGGGGAAATGAGAAATGAGTACAAGGTCAAGAAATGGAATCATCTCATGCAGATATAACTTCTGGGAGTTTGACTCTGAAAGAGAGAAGGAATTTAGCAGAAGTGTGTAAGGGATGGAAGGGTCAATTAAAGATTGCTTAAAGATAAGAGAAATCTAAGTGTTTATAGACAGCAGAGGTCAAATTTTCTGTTAAGCTCTAGTATTTTCATCATGAGTGCTTAGAAGTGATTTATTTCATTGAATATCCCTCCTCACCCCATGACCTAGTTTTCCTGGGTAGGCAATTCTTGGTTATAATTCTAGCCCCTTGCCCTCCAGAAGTATCATATTCCAAGCCCTCTGATCCTTTAATATTGAAGCTGTAACTCTTGTGTTATTTTAATCATTTCTTTCTGGCTGCTTGAACTATTTTCTCCTTGACTAGGAATTCTGGAATTTGGTTTAATATTTCTGGAAGTGGTCATTTTGTTATCTTGTTCAGAATGTAATTATTAGTTTCTTAAAATTTCTATTTTGCCCTCTGATTCTAGTACTTAAGGACAATTTTCCTTGATAATTTCTTGAATGATGATGTCTAGGCTCCTTTTATCAATTCTTTTTAAAAGTTATCTCTCCATCCATTTGCCATGTCAGTTTTTAAATTAAATTATATTATTTGTTTTCAGTGTTCTATAATCACTTCCATATATCTCAGATTTTTCCCCTCCCTCTCCTTCCCCACTGCCTCCCTGAAACAGTATATACTTTTATATAGGTTCTACACATACATTCCTATTAAATATTTTCACCTTAGTCTTGTTGCATAGAAGAATTAAAATGAGTGGGAGAAATCATAAAACAAAACATAATATAAAAGAAAATATTCTGCTTCATTATGCAGTTGATTTCCATAGTTTTATCTCTGGATGTGGAAGGGATTTTGCCTCAAGAGTCCACTGGGAATTTTTTAAGTTGTTGCATTGCAATGAAAGTATTAAGTGTACCAGAAAAATTCCTCACACACTATGGTTGTTGCTGTGTACAAAATTCTCCTTGTTCTGCTCCTTTCACTCAGCATCAGTTCATATAAGTCTTTCCAGGCCTCTCTGAACTCTTCCTCTTCATCATTTCTTATAGCACAGTAGTTTTATGCCACAATATATTCAATCATTCCCTAATTGATGGACATCCCCTTGATTTACAGATTTTGGCCACCACAAAGAGAGTTGCTATAAATACTTTTGTACATGTGGGACTCTTTCCCATTTTTATGATCTCTTGGGGATACAGTCCTAGAAGTGGTATTGCTGGATCAAAGTGTATGCACATTTTTGTAGCCTAGATCCAAATTTCTCTCCAGAATGTTTGGATCAGCTCACAGCTCCACCAATAATGAATTAGTGTTCCAGCTCTCCCAAATCTTCTCCAATATTTATCATCTTCCTGTTTTGTCATGTCATCCAATCTGGTAGATGTGATGTGGTACCTCAGGGTTGTTTTGATTTGCATCTCTCTAATCAGTAGTGATTTAGAGCATATTTTCATATGACTTTAGATTTAATTTCTTCCTCTGAAAACTGCTTGTTCATATCCTTTGATCATTTGTCATTTGAGAGATGATTTGTAATCCTTTACATTTGACTCAGTTCTCTATATAATTTTAGAATGAGGTCTTCACCACAGGTAGTACTTGCAAAAATTCTTTTCCAGTTTTCTGCTTCCCTCCTAATCTTGATTGCATTGGGTTTGTTTATGCAAAAATTTTTCAATTTAATGTAATCAAAATAATCTATTTTGAGTTTCATAATGTTTTCTGTCTCTTGTATAGTCAAAAGAATTTCTCCATTCTCCATAAATCTGATAAATACACTATTCTTTGCTTCACTAATTTTATATTTTAGATCTTGTACCCATTTGGACTTTATTCTTGTGTACGGTATCAGGCATTGGTCTATGCCCAGTTTCTGCCACGCTGTTATCCCATGTCAATTTTTTAATGAGATATTTCTCATTGTCAATTGTTTTTCTTTTGATTTTATTTTCTTATTTCTTGATGTATCATGGAATCTTTAGCTTCCACTTGCCAAATTCTAATTTTTAAGGAATTATTCTCTTCCTTGGACTTTCTTACCTTCTTTTCCATTTAGTGCATTCTACTTTTCAAAGAATTCTTTTCTTTCATCAGTTCCACACATATATCTACCAATCTCTAACACTAAGGATAGTATCCCATGGCAATGGGCTTTGTGACAGGGGTTACAAGTTGTTGACTACAATGGGAATATAGACAGAGTGATATAAGTATAAGGATTTAACCTCTGAAGAGAAGAGGAAACAAAGGAAAGGTTTACATTTGGAAGTGGTAAGTGATGAATATATCTCTTTTCTTCTTGGCCCAATATGTCCAGGAGCATAAAAGAAGAAGCAATGATAACTAGGGAAGTTAATAGGAGATTCAATGAGATCTGGAGAAAACTAGGATTCTGTGAGCACAAGGAGGTGGAAAGAATGTGAAAGGAAGATATCTGTGATAAATGGAGTCTTTTTTTAGTTGTAGAAAGTTCTTAATCTTACATAGTGGTCTCTCAAATAGTTTGCATAGTTATAGTATACCTGTGGCAGCATTGTATAGTGAAGCAAATAGGACTGAGAAGCAGGACAGCCGGGGTTCCGGTCCCACCCCCGACATATACTGGCTGTATGATCTAGGCAAGCCAATTAAACTCACGTAGGCACTTCCTCAGATTATAAGGAGCAAAACAGTTGCATTATCTGTATGGTTTTCCCCCAGGAAATTCTCCAAACTAATGAAATCACAAATCTGAAATGAAAGTGCCTGTCAAATGTGTGTCTAGTCATTCTGTCATTAGTTAGTTATATATGGTTTTGGAAATTGTCTTTTGTGTTGATATTAATATGAAAGTTATGAATATTTTTAAACTGTTTCTTTTTATTTCCTTTCAATTACTACTTTAGTGCAGAGACCTAATATTAGAAATACTGGCTGAAAGGATATGAATACTTTTCTAACTTTTAATATAAATTACCACATTGTTTTCCTACAGGTTGCTAACAAGTCCTACCTTCTTTAAGCAGTTTAGTAGTGTCTGCTACTCCAACTTCCCCCCAACATCGATTTTAAACGCCTTTGCAACTTTAATGGACTTAAGCTAGTATCAATTATTTAATATATTTCTTTAATCATTATAAAGTTTGAATAATTTTAGATGGCTATTTATAATGTGTATTTCTTCTTTCCTGAATTGTCTGAAAATATTATCTGATCAATCATCCAATAGGAGAATAAAATCTATTATATACATATATATCTATATATACCAGTTATTCATTGACTAATATTGTCAACTATTATTTAAAAATAGAAATATTAATACTTTTTTTCCTACATGTTGATTCCTTTTAAAAAGTTTTGGATGCATTACTTTTAGATGTGCAAAAGTTTTTATTATTTTATACAATTAAATCCAACTCTTTTGTCTCATATGGTATCTTCCATTTTTTCAATTGATAAGAGTTTTCCTCTTCTACACAACTGTAGTAGATATATCATTCTGTTTTCTTTTAACTGTTATGATTGGTTTTTTTTACAAATTGATCCATTTGGAATTTATTGTGCAATAAGTTTTCAGATCTGATTCTGATACTATTTTTTTTTTTTGCCACATAGCTTTCCAATTTTCCCAACAGTTTCAAATGAGTAATAATTCCTTTCAACAATATTTTATAGTCTTCTATTCATCAAATGCTAGCTTATTGTATGTCTTTGGTTCTAAGTCTGGATAATTTATTTTGTTTCATTGATCTATATTTTGCTCAATTCCAGATAGTTTTGATAATTACCAGTTTATAGTATAACCTGAAATCTATCTCCTTCTGTTCACCCCTTCCTCCTCTCATAATTCTTACGGATATTCCTATTTATTTCTCCCTTTATATAAGTTGGGTTTTCTGTGAAATTACCTTTTGACATTTTTATTAGTATTCATTAAATTAATTAATTGATATGACTGGGTATTGCAAGCACAGGCCTAGAATTCCATTTAACAGGGAGTCACTAAGGCTGGAAAGATTTTTGATCTCCAGGGTTCTAAGCTGCAGTGGGCTATACAGGTACCTGCACTAAATTAAGTGAGCTCCCAAGAAGTGGAAATTGGAGGGGTGGGGTGGTGGTGGAGAAATCACCAGGTTTCCTAAGAAGGGAAATACCAACCTGGTTGGGACAGGAAATGGATTAAACCCTCATTTTTGCCTATGATTAGCCCCTGCACATCTAATCTGATTGAGATAAGGAGACTTAGCCTAAAAAAAAATTAATCAACGAATGGGTATATTAGTTATTTCTACAAACTAACCATACAATTTTGTTATCTCTTCAATTATCCAATTCTTCCTTTGCTTCTATTAAAACTGATTCTGCATTGTCATTAGGAAGGTCAGTTATGGGTTTTATTAGAGTAATACTCAGATACTTTGCATACTGTCGTTGTAAGTGGTTTCTCTCTTTTGATCAATTTCTTCTGGGTTTTTGTTGTCAATAGTGATGTATGGGGAATGTCTCATTTTACCAATGAGGAATATCACAGAATCTTGAACATAGAAAGAGTTCTAATTTAATTCTTCTTCCATATGTTATTCTTTTTTTTTAATAAAAATTTATTTATTTAACTTTTTACATTCATTTTCACAAAATTTTGGATTCCAAATTTTCTCCCCATTTGTCCCCTCCCCCCACCCCAATATACCGAGCATTCCAATTTCCCCTATCAATAATCTGCCCTCTCTTCTATCATTCCTCCCTTCTCTTGTCCCCATCTTCTATTTTGTCCTGTAGGGCCAGATGACTTTCTATTCCCCATTAACTGTATTTCTTATTTCCTAGTAGCAAGAACAATACTAAACAGTTGTTCCTAAAACTTTGAGTTCCAAATTCTCCCCATTCTCACTCATTCCCTTTCGGAAGGCAGGCGATTCAATATAGGCCCTATCTGTGTAATTTTGCAAATGAATTCGATAATAGTCGTGTTGTGTAAGACTAACTGTATTTCCCTCCATCCTATCCTGCCCCACATTGTTTCTATTCTGTCTTTTGATGCTGTCCCTCCCCAAGAGTGTTGACTTCAAATTGCTTCCTCCTCCCATTGCCCTCCCTTCCATCGTCCCCCACCACCCCACTTATCTCCTTCTCCCCCACTTCCCTGTATTGTAAGATAGGTTTTCATACCAAAATGAGAGTGCATTTTATTCCTTCCTTTAGTCAAATGTGATGAGGGTAAACTTCATGTTTTTTTTCTCAGCTCTCCTCTTTTTCCCTCCACCAAAAAGTCTCCTGCTTGCCTCTTGAATGAGAGATAATTTACCCCATTCCATTTCACCCTCTTTCCTCCCATTACTTTTCTCTCTCACCATTTACCTTAATTTCTTTTAAGATATGGTCCCATCCTATTCAATTCACTCTGTACTCTCTATGTCTGTATGTGCGTGCATGTGTGTGTGTGTCTGTGCGTGTGTATGTGTGTGGTCCCACCAACTACCCAGATACTGAAACGTTTTAAGAGTTACAAATATTGTCTTTCCATGTAGGAATGTAAACAGTTCAACTTTGGTAAGTCCCTTATGACTTCTCCTTGTTGTTTACTTTTTCATGCTTCTTCTCATTCTTGTGTTTGAAAGTCAAATTTTCTTTTCAGCTCTGGTCTTTTCATCAAGAATGCTTGAAAGTCCTTTATTTCATTGAAAGACCATTTTATCCCCTGAAGTATTATACTTAGTTTTGCTGGGTAGGTGATTCTTGGTTTTAGTCCTAGTTCCTTTGACTTGTGGAATATCCTATTCCATGCCCTTTGAACCATTAATGTAGAAGCTGCTAGATCTTGTGTTATCCTGATTGTATTTCCACAATACTGGAATTGTTTCTTTCTAGCTGCTTGCAATATTTTCTCCTTGACCTGGGAATTCTGGAATTTGGCCACAATGTTCCTAGGAGTTTCTCTTTTTGGATCTCTTTCAGGTGGTGATCAATGGATTTCTTCAATACTTATTTTGCCCTCTGGTTCTAGAATCTCAAGGCAGTTTTCCTTGATAATTTCATGAAAGATGATGTCTAGGCTCTTTTTTCAATCATGACTTTCAGGTAGTCCAAAAATTTTTAAATTGTATCTCCTGGATCTATTTTCCAGGTCAGTTGTTTGTCCAATGAGATATTCCACATTATCTTCCATTTTTTCATTCTTTTGGTTTTGTTTTGTGATTTCTTGGTTTCACAGAATGTCATTAGCCTCCATCTGTTCCATTCTAATCTAGAGAACTATTTTCTTCAGTGAGCTTTTGAACCTCTTTTTCCATTTGGCTAATTCTGCTTTTGAAAGCATTCTTCTCCTCTTTTTTGAACCTCTTTTGCCAATTGAGTGAGCCTGTTTTTCAAGGTGTTATTTTCTTCATCATTTTTTTGGGTCTCCTTTAGGAAGGTTTTGACCCGTTTTTCATGCTTTTCTTGCATCTCTCTCATTTCTCTTCCCAGTTTTTCCTCCACCTGTCTAACTTGATTTTCATAATACTTTTTGAGCTCTTCCATGGCCTGAGCCCACCGGACATCCACCTTGGATGTCTGGGATACAGAGGCCTTGACTTGTATGTCTTTCCCTGATGGCAAGCCTTGTACTTCCTCATCAGAAATGAAAGGCAGGAACATCTGTTCCCCAAGAAAGTAGCTTTCTATGGTCTTATTTGTTTCCCTTTTCTGGGCATTTTCCCAGCCAGTTACTTGACTTCTGAGATTCCTCTCCACTCCCACCTAGATCTGCCCAGCTAGTGCTGGGGTCTGAGATTCAAATGCTGCTCCCCAGCCTCAGGGCTCTCAGTGGTGGGCATGGCTGCTATTCAATGTGAGCTTAAGTTCTGGTGCGTGGGTGGGGGCAGGGCCACCTCCAAGGCTCAGTTCCCTCAGGGGGTTTATGCAGAGACCTTCAGTAATGGCCCTGAGCTCCTGTTTGCTCTGGGAGCCCTTGGTTGCCACTGCCTCTGCCATTGCCTCCCAAGGGCCCGAGTCACGGAGACACCCTGCTCCCCTCTTGGCCAGCCCAGAAGTCTCTCTCACTGACCTGTAGCACCTGTGGGTGGAGGGATCTTTGTGGCTGTCGGAGATTCTGTCCCTGAAGCCTGCTCGGATCTGCTCCTCTTGGACTGTGTGGCCAGGGCAGCTCAGGGATGGGCTACATGTCCGGAGTGCGACGGACCCCTGGGGACGGCTTTCCATAGCTCTCTGGAAAGGAAATCTCTTCCACTGTATTTCTGCGCAGGTTCCACTGCTCCAGAATTTGTGGGGAGTTCTTTTTACTGGAAATTTATGGGCTGTGGGTTCTAGAGCTAGCATGCATGAATCTTTCTACTCTGCCATCTTTGCTCCTCCCTGTACATATGTTATTCTTACTCCAACTTGTATCTGAACAAGAAACTTCAAACATACTTGAAATGATATCCAACCTTTTTGGGAAGATATCCAGTGGGAGGGAACCTTGAGAGTGCTACACTTAGGAAGCAATGAGTTTGAATTCTTCCTCAGATCTTAATTAGTTGTGAAACAATAAGCAACTTCTCTTTTCCACCTCTGTAGAACGGGAATACAAACAACTTGCACCTCACCAATTCATTGCAACAATCAAATGATTCAGTATATGTGAAGTACTTTGCATTCCATAAAGTAGTACATAGATGTTAAATATTATCATTGTTGTCAACTTTATTGGTATCATCTCCTGAGACAGGCCATTCTACTTTTTGATAACTCTAATTGTTAACAAAATGTTCTTGCCAATCTTTATTTGTACTTTAAAATTTCCACCCATTACTTCTATAATATTTCTGCAGTCAAGCAGAAATGTCTAATCCTACTTCCTTATGATAACCCTTCAAATATGTTGAAGGCAAACAGCATTTCCATCTTACTATGAGTCTTCCCTTATTGAGGTTAAACATTCAAAGTTATTTCAAAGATTCCTTGATCACAAGGACTCAGGCCTTGAAACATCCTGGTTGCTTCTACGATGAACAAGCTCCAATTGGTGAATGTACTTCCTAAAATGTGATGCTCAGAAATTAATATAACCTACCTTGTAATAGATAGACATAGTACCTTGTATAGTAGTTGATATACTACCTTGTAACAGATGCAGATATATGCATCTATATATCAACATACACCATATTTAAATATGTGTACATATACATATGTGTGTATAAAGCCATATTTTAAAATGAACCTTCAATGCTTAAGTTTATTGATATTCATAGAATATAAGTTCATTGAGGAAAGGAAATTCTGCTTTTGTACTTGTATTCCAAGTACCTAGTACACAATTGATGTTTAATAAATGCTTGTTGATTGACTGAACAAATTTTTATATTTTCTATAAGCAAATAAGAAACTAATACAACTTATTTTATTTTGTTAATTATTTCCCACTTATAATTATATAAAACATCTTTTAAAATTTTGAGATCCAAATTCTTTTCTTCACTCCCCAACTCCTTGAGAAGGCAAGCACTATGATACCAATTATACATATGAAGTTATACAAAACATTTTCATATTATCAATTTTTCAAAAGAAAACACAGAAAATATCAGGAAACAAAAAGAAAGTAAAAAGTATACTTCAACCAACACTCAGAGTGTTTCAGTTCTATATTTCAAGATCAGTAAAACTTTTCAACATTGTTCTGTTGGAATTATCTTGGATCATTGTCTTGATCAAAGTACTAAGCTTTGACATTTGAGCTTCCTTACCATATTGCTGTCACTGCATACAATGTTTTCTTGGTTGTTCTCACTTCATTTTTCATTAGTTCAAAAGTCATCCCACATTCTCTGAAACCATCCTACTTGTTATTTCTTATAGCAAAATAGTATTCCATCACAATCAAAAACTTTTCCCTAAGTCTTACTATGGCTACATTCCACAAGTTTTTGGTATATTGTCTCAATATAGTAATTTTCTTTAATAAAGTTATTGATTTCTATGATTTGCTCCTCACCTACTCATTCTTCAGGATTAGACTCTATAGTTTCGAGTTGATATTGAATCCACACTTCTTTGGCCCTCTATTGAATGTCATTTGATTACACAGTGGTATTAAAAGGGTGCACTTTCTATTTCTGCTTTTCTAGCTTTGCTGTTTATTTTCTCATATAATTTAAGTTTTACTTTAAGAATTTGGATGCTATGCCATTTTGTTCATATGTGTTTAGTTTTGCAATTTCCATTGTCTATGGTTGTAGTTTCCCTGATTATCTCTTTTAATTAGGTTTCTTTTTGTTTTGTTTTATCTGAGATCATGAATGCTATTCTTGTCTTTTTTTTTTCCTTCAGCTGAAACAGTACAATCTGTTTCAGTCCTTTATTTAAACTCCTTGTGTTTCTCTCATTTTCAAGTGTATTTCTTATAAACAGCACATTATTAGATTCTAGTTTCTAATACATTAACCTATCCAATTCCATTTTATGAGTGCTTTACTGTTTTAATGGCTGTCTTTCATTTCCCTTCATTTTATTTTCTTCTGTTTCTTTCTCTCTATTCTTGTCCTTTTCTTCCTCTAAAGTTTGTTTTCCTTCTGATCATGGCCTTTCTCTATCCACCCTTCTCTTAATTTCTTCCCTTTTTTCATATCCCTTTTCCCTCCTACTTCCCTATTGGGTAATATAGTTATACTATATTGTATGTATGTATGTACATATATAAAAAGATAGATGAGCTAGAGACAGACATATATAGATATAAATATAGATAGATAATACATACATACATATATACATACATACATACATACATACATTACCTTCTTTGAACAAATTTAGATGAGAATGAGGTTCAAACATGGCCAAAAATTTCCCTGTAACTATGAAAGTTCTTTCTTGTGTGCCTCTTTTAGGAGAGATAATTTTCCTTCTTCATTCCTCCTTTTTCCAATTCAATAATTCTTAAATTATCTATTATTAATTTATGATGCAGGTCAGTTTGTTTTTGCTGAGGCAGTTCACATTTTCTTCTATTTTTTATTGTTTTGAGTTTGTATTATTGTTTATTGATATGTCGTGGCATCATTAGCTTCCAGCTGCCTAATTCTAATTTTAAGGAATTATTTTTTCAGTGTGGTTTTTAGGTTTCTTATTTTCGATTTGGCCAATTCTGTTTTTTAAGATGTTATTTTCTTCAGTATTTTTGTGTCTCTTTTACCAAGCTGTTAATTGTCTCTTCATAATTTTATTCCCTTGCTCTCCTTTACTTACTAATTTTTCCTCTACTAGTCTTATTTTATTTTGAAAAGTATTTTAGCTCTTCAAGAATTCCTGTTGGGCTTGTGTTTAATTCATATTTTTTGAAGTTTTTCCTGTAGCTTTTTTAGACTCCACTGTCTTCTTCTGAGTATGTGTTTTTATCTTCTCTGTCACCATTGTATCTTTTTATGGTCAGATTCACTGTTCTTATTGTTTGCTCATTTCTCTGGCCTATTTCCTGACTTTGAATTTATTAAAAATTTGACGCTATTTACACCATGGGAGTGGGAGGGATGGGAAATGGCACTTTTCAAAAGTTCTAGATTTTTCACACTGCTATTTTCAAGGTTAGATTGACTGTGGGGTGTGGGGTGGGGAGAAGGGTCCCTTCCAGGTTGGTGTGATCCGGACAGTGGTGTGGTTATGGCTCTTCTGGTCTGCACTCTGAGCCTTACCGAAGAACAGCTCCTGATTCCTTGGATTACTATCAATACTGCTCCTCAGGGCTCCTGCATCCTTGGGACCAAAAGTGATACTGTTCCTCAGGGTACCTGCTCTTTATTAACTAAAAGTGGTCCTCTTTGCCCTTAAATTGTAGTCCAGAAATGGATATGGGTAATGGGACTGCTAAACAGCTTTTCGTTCTGAGTCCAGTGTTAGCATAGGGTTTCCTTGCAATCTACTAGTTACCATTTGCCAGTTCACCTTACCACCTCTGGCTTAAGAGCTCTTGAAGCTGCTGTCACTTCTGTTGAAACCACTTAATCCCACTATAGGCATTGTATCCATATGGTCTCTGGGTCAGTCTCTACTCCCATGTCACAGATCTCTCCTTCCAACATTTGAAGTTGCCTTAAGTTGCAAGAATATTCCATCCTGACTTTTTGTTGACTGTGCTACTCCAAATATTAATTTGAGGTATGATTTTAAAGTTGTTTGTAGGGGAATGTTGGGAGAGGTCAGCTGAGTGTTTCTTCTAATCCACCACCTTGGTTCCCTAAACACAAATACCATTTCTCTACTTATCTTTAATAAAACTGTTGGTTTCATCTCCTGCTTTTACAGATAGAATGATTGCAACTCCAGTTTTTTTTTCTGAATTCACCTGGTATATAATATATCTTATTACAATTGTTGTCTTCATGTCATTAATTTCTAGATATATTTCTTGCACATAAAGAATTGTTGGGTTTGGATTTTTTAATCTATTCTCTCACGGTTTTGTTCATTTGCTTGTTTGTTGGATTATCTTATTCATACACATAAATTTATTTTGTAAGGCATATGTTTACTTCTATTTATTTCTTTATATTCCTTAAATTTAAGTTATTAAACTTATTTTATTATTTATTAAATTATAGATTTATTTAAATTATTAATTTAATTGAAATTTTGAAAATTAAATTATCATAATCCTTTAAAAATTCCCTTCCCTTTCTCATAGCACACATCACATCAGCTCACAGGTCCATCAACAGTGAATGAGATCCAACTCTTCTACATCTTTTCCAACATTTATCATTTTCCTGTTTTGTCCTGTTAATCAACCTAATAGATGTGATATGATACCTCAAAGTTTTTTTGATTTGAGTCCCTCTAATCAATAGTGATTTAAGGCATTTTTTCATATAAACACAGACAGCTGTAATTTCTTACTCTGAAAACTGCCTGTTCATATCCTTTGATCATTTATCAGTTGGGGAATGGCTTGCATTCTTGTAAATCTGACTCATTTCTTTATATATTTTAGATGAGGCCTTTATTACAGACATTAGCTGTAAAATTGTTTTCCAAGTTTCTTTGCTCCTCCTAATCTTGTTTGCATTGATTTTGTTTATGCAAAAACTTTTCATTTTGATGTAATCAGTTATCCATTTTGCATTTCATAATCTCAATCTCTTCTTTGTTCATAAATTCCACCATTCTCTATAAATCTGACAAAGTATTCCTTGCTCCCGTAGGTTATATATCTATATCTATATCTAATATCTATATATCTATATCTATCTATGTATATATATATCTATGTATCTATCTATCTTATATATATTATAAACTTTTATACCTAGATTGTGAAACCATTTGGACTTTTTTCTAGTATATGATGTGAGCCATTGTCTATGCCCAGTTTCTGTCACACTATTTTTTCAGTTTTCCCAACAGTTTTGTCAGACAGTGAGTCCTTACTTCAGAAGCTAGGGTCCTTGGGTTTATCAAACAGTAGACTCCTATAGTCATTGAATACTGTGTCATGTGCATCCAACCTATTCCTTTATTTCTTAGCCAGTACCAAGTGATTTTGATGTTTGTTGCTTTAAAATACAATTTAAGATCTGTTATGGCTAGTCCACCTTCCTAGTGTTTCTTTTCATTAATTCCCTTGATATTCTGGACATTTTGTTACTCCAGATGAAATTTGGATTTTTTCTAGCTCAATAAAATAATTTTTAGTAGTTTGATTGGTATGACATTGAATAAGTAAATTCTACATTCATTAGGAAAATTGGTTGTTGCATCCTCCTGACTTAGAGTGAATCTCAGTGGTATTTGTTTCTCTTTGGAACAGCAACTCTGAGGCCTTGTCCTCCCACTTTGACATGTTTTTTCTTATTTAAGGGGCCATCCCTTGACTACTTCATAAAGAGATCTACTCACTCAATGGACATTACCTCACTCTAAGTGAATACTTGAAAAGACCTGAGTCTAAAAGAAACAGGGTCTCCCACTGCATCCTGGACCATCTCCAATCATCTTGATGAATATCAGGTCATTGGATCCAGATGACTCTGAAGGAGAAAGTGAGGTTGGTGGCCTTACACAACCCTCCCTTACTCAAATCAGTCAACTGCAAGTCAAATCATCATGTTCCTATGTCATGGTCCTTTTAAAAAATGAATGACAAATACAATCTGTGAGTAGACTGAGCTGCCTGAATGTGTACCCAGATAGCTGGGTAACTCAACATGTCCTTTCTTCTCCTCCCTTTCCTTCTTTCTTTCTCTCTTTCTCTCTTTCCTTCTTTCTTTCTCTCTCTCTTCCTTCCTTCCTTCCTTCCCTCCCTCCTTCCTTCCTTCCTTCCTTCCTTCCTTCCTTCCTTCCTTCCTTCCTTCCTTCCTTCCTTCCTTCCTTCCTTCCTTCCTTCCTTCCCTCTCTCTCTCTCTCTCTCTCTCTCTCTCTCTCTCTCTCTCTCTCTCTTTCTTTCTTCCTTAAAGTCAGTTCACTCTGAAGCCACTCTGAAACCACAGTGGGTCCCTCCCCAAGTTTCACTTAATGGATGCTTTTGGACCTCCAGATTCAAAGTGAACCTCCGTGGTAACTGTCTCTCTTTGGAACAACAGCCCTGAGGGCCTTGCCTTCCAGATTGATTTTTTTATTCATTTTCTAATTAAAAGGGCCATCCCTTGATTACTTCATAAAGAGGCCTATTCACTGGGCATTACCTCATTCTGAGTCACTCAAAAGGCTTTACCCTAAAAGGGTCAGTGTTTCTCATTGCATTCTTGGCCAGCTACAGTCATCCTGATGAATATAATGTCACTGGATCCTGAGGGCTCTGCAGGAGAAAGTGATGCTGGTGACCTTGCACAGCCCTCCATCACTCAAATCAAAGTCAACTGTGAGTCATGTCATCATTTTCCCGATATCATAGTCCTCTTTGAAAACAAAGGGCAAACACAACCTGGTCTATAATTATCTTTCTCTGTTTTAGCTGCTCCTGGTTTAGGTATCAGCACAATACTTGTATCATAAAAAGAATTTGGTAGGATTACTTCTTCACCAATTTTCCAAAGTAGGCTATATAGTATTAGAATTAGCTGTTCTTTAAATATTTCATGGAATTCACTCTAAATCCATTTGGCCCTGGAGATTTTTTCCTAGTAAGTTCATTGATGGCTTGTTCAATTTCTTTTTCTGAGATAGGGTTATTTAAGTATTTTATTTACTCTTCTGTTAATCTGGAGAATTGATTTTTTGTAAATATTCAACTAATTCAAATGTTTTGTCAAATTTATGGTCATACTGTTGGGCAAAATAATTTCTAATTATGGTTTTAATTTCCTATTCATTGGAGATTAATTCATTCTTTTCATTTTTGATACTGATGATTTGGCTTTCTTTTTTCTTTTTTTAAGTCAAATTGACCAAAAGTTTATTAATTGTATTGTTTTTTTCCCATAAAATCAGCTTAGTTTTCTTTATTAGTTCAATAGTTTTCCTAATTTTAATTTAATTTTATTTTTTAATTAATTTTATTTATTTTCATTGTTCTACAATCATTATCATATAACTTAGATTATTATTTTTTATTCCCTTCCACCTCCCCCTCTCCCTCCCTGAGACTGCATGCAATTTTATATAAGTTCTACACATACATTCCTATTAAATACATTTTCTCTATAGTCATGTTGTGTGGAAGAATTAAAATAAATGGGAGAAATCATCTAACAAACCAAAATGCATTACACACACAAAAAAAATGATCTACAAAATTCTGTGATTGAATTCCATAGATTTTTCTCTGAATATGGAAGGCATTTTACCTTAGAAGATTATTGGGAATTTTTTTTTTAAATCCTTGCATTGTACTGAAGTTCCAAGTCTACCAGAAAAAACTCTTACACCCTGTGGTCATTGCTGTGCACAAAGTTCTCCTGGTTCTGCTCCTTTCACTCAGATTCAGATCATATGAGTCTTTCCAGGCCTCTCTGCAGTCTTTCTGTTCATCATTTCTTATAGAGCAATATTATTCCAATATATCATAATTTATTTAGCCATTCAGCAATTGATGGACATCCCCTTGATTTCCAGTTTTTGACCACCACAAAGAGTGCCGCCATAAATATTTTTGTACTTGTGGGACAATTTCCAATGTTTATGATCTCTTGGGGATGAAGTCCTAGAAATAATATTTCTGGGTCAAAGGGTATGCATATTTTTATAGCCCTTTTGGAATAATTCCAAATTGCTCTCCAGAATGGTTGGATCACATCACAGCTCCACCAAAAATGTATTAGTGTTCCAATTCTCCCACATCCTCTCCAACATTTATCATCTTCCTGTTCTGTCATGTTTGCCAATCTGATAGGTGTGATGTGGTACTTCAGAGTTGTTTTGATTTGAGTCTCTGTAATCAAAAGTGATTTAGAGCATTTTTTCATATCTATAGATACCTTTAATTTTTTCCTCTGAAAATTGTCTGTTCATATCCTTTGACTATTTATCAATTGAGGAATGACTCGTATTTTTGTACATTTGGCTCAATTCTCTACATATTCTAGAAATGAGGTCTTTATCACAGACACTGGCTATAAAAATTCTTTCCCAGTTTTCCACATCCCTCCAAATCTTGATTCCATTGGGTTTGGCTGTGCAAAAACTTTTCAGTTTAATGTAATTAAAATTATCCATCTTGCACTTCATAATGCTTTCTATCTCTTCTTTAGTCAAAAATTCTTCTCTTCCCAATAAATCTGATAAATACACTATTCTTTGCTCCACTAATTTGTTTATAGTATCAATATTATACCTAGATCATGTATTCACTTGGATTTTTTTCTTGTGTATGGTGTCAGGCATCAGTCTATGCCTAGTTTCTACCACACTCTGCCACACTTTTATCCAGTTTTTCCAGCAATTTTTGTCAAACAGTGAGTTCTTATTCCAGAAGCTGGGGTCCTTGGGTTTATCAAACAGTAGATTGCTATCTACTGTGACTTGAGTACCTAGCATATTCCACTTTTCTACCCTTCTGTTTCTTAGCTGGTTGCAGGTGGTTTTGATAATTGTTGCTTTATAAAACAATTTGAGATCCAGTAACCCTAGGCCACCTTCCCTAGCATTTCTTTTCATTAATCCCCTTGATATTCTGGACCTCTTGTTCTCCCAGATGAATTTTGATACTATTTTTCCAGCTCTAGAAAATAATTATCTGATAGTTTAATTGGTAAGGCACTAAATAAGTTAATCAATTTATGTAGAATTGTCATTTTTATTATATTGGTTTGGCCTACCTACAAGCAACTGATGTCTTTCCACTTACTTAGATATGACTTTATTTGTGCAAAAAGTGTCTTGTAGATGTGTTCATATAGTCCTTGGGTTTGTTTTGGCAGGTAAACTCCCAAATATTTTATAGTGTCTACCCTAGGTTTAAGCGGGATTTCTCTTTGTATCTCTTGCTGTTGGGCTTTGTTACTAATATACGGAAATGTAGAAGATTGTGTGGGTTACTTTTGTAACCTGCAACTTTCCAAACTTGTTTATTATTTCAAGTAGTTTTTTATTTAAATCTCTGGGATTTTCTAAATATATCATAATATCATCTGCAAAGAGTGATAACTCAGCTTCTTCTTTGCCTATCCTAATTCCTTCAATTTCTTTATCTTGTCTAATTGCTAACATTTCTAGCACCATATTGAATAATGGTGGTGATAATGGACATCCTGGTTTCACCCAAGATCTCATTGGAAATACATCTAGGTAAAAGACTGGAGTAGAATTTATTATTTGTTAGCTCAATTTTAAAAAATGCAGAGGCAGTAATTCTATCAGACAAAACAAAAGCAAAAATATATCTAAACAAGAGATAAGGAAGGAAATTAAATCCTGCCAAAAGGAACCATAGACAATTAAATAATATCATTTGTAAATATATATGCACCAAGTGATATAGCTCCAAAATTCTTCAAGAAGTTAAGGGAGTTATAAGAAGAAGAAATAAGCAGCAAAACTGTACTAGTGGGGGATCTCAACCTCTGCCTCTCTAACCTTCATAATTCTAATCTCAAAATAAACAAGACTGAAGTTAAGGAGATGAATAGAATTCTGGAAGAGATAGATATGATAGATCTCTGAAGAAAATTGGATGGAAATAGAAAGGAATATAGTCTCCCCTCCACCCACCCCTGTACAGGGTGCATTCTGACTGCTCTTTGCTCCTATATGCCCTCCCTTCTATCACACCCACTCTCTTGTCTCCTCCCCTCCTATTTTCCTGTAAGGCAAGATAGATTTAAATACCTGATTGCCCTTAAATCTTATTTCCTTGTTGCATGTAAAAACAATTTTTAACATTCATTTTTAAAGCTTTAAGTTCCACATTCTCTCCCTTCCCACCTCCCCATCCACCCTCATTGATAAGAGAACCAAAGGGATATACATTATACATGTGTAGTCATGCAAAATACTTCCATGACAGTCATATTGTGAAAGACTAACTATATTTCCCTCTATTCTGATCTGTCCTCCATTTATTCTATTCTCTCCTTTGACCTGTCCCTCTGCACAAGTGTTAGCTTCTGATTACCCCTCCCCCAATTTCCCATCACTTCTATTATCCCCGCTCTCTCATCCCCTTTCCTCCTGCCTTCTTGTAGGGAAAGATAAACTTTCTCACCAAATTGAATGTGTATATTATTCCCTCCCTGTTATGTTAATTAAAGTTGATGTTCTTCCCTGCCCATTAAGAAGTCTCACATGAAGTTAATTAAGGGGAGTTTAATTGCTTAATTAGTGGAGGTCTGAAGGAAAGCCAGCACCTTTTGTTAATTAATATGGCATTGAGTCATGAGGGTCATGTTGACTTCTGTGTATATATATATGTGTGTGTGTGTGTGTGTGTGTGTGTGTGTGTGTGTGTGTGTGTGTATACTTTGAGGTGCGGTTTTGCTTAAGGGACTTGGAAGAAATTTTATGTGCCAGATGACACTCTGGCTAGCTGTTAAAGAGATCCCCTCCTAAACCCACCCCCCCTACTTTGAAAACTCAGATGTTGGTGCTTCTCTGTCTGGTAACTTGTATATATATAACTGCCAAACAATTGCATCTATCTGTTGATCTGTGATGTATGTATTTGCTTATGGTCAGACAGTTAGAAAGCCCTGTCTGTTGATCTTCATTTTTCTACTTATATTTTCATTGTTGATGAATGTAATTAAGGTAGATTGTTGACCTGAAAAAGTTGCTTTCCTTCTAGAAAAGCAGATCTAAGAACGTGTACAGCAGGCCCTCTTATATATGCCTGGGTGTTTGCTGCTACACTCCTGAAGGCAAATCTGGTTATTTTTTTCCCTCTCATTTTCCCCTTCTTCCTCTCCATTGTAAAAGATCTTTTTTTCCTCTTTTACATGAGATGATTTACTACATTCTACCTCTCCCTTTCTCTTTCTCTTAGGACATTCCTCTCAACACTTAATTTTATTTTTTAGATATCATCCCTTCATATTCAGCTCACCTTTGCCCCCCTCTCTTTGTCTTTCTGTCTCTCTTCATACATATACACACATATATGTATGTGTATATATACATATATGTATATGAATATATGTTGTTCACTTAATTTCACCATTTTCTCCTCATTCTAAAATGATACTATAATTTGAATCGACTTTATTTGACACTGGAATTTTTTGTTCATTTTAACTACTTCAAGTTTTGGAATTTTAATTTCACCCCTATTATAGTTCTTTGTATTCTGTTGATTATTTATGTTTTATAATAAAAAATTCTGGACTTGGTGAATTTATTTTCATATGAATCAAGACATTCAAGTTTTTAAAATTTTAATATTCTTTTGAAAGCCTGAAGTTACAACTGCCCATCTTATATTAAATCTTAGTCACATCAGCTTGTATACAATTCACATGTTCTTTTATCAGTTGTTGCAGCAATTTTCCATTGACAAATTTTCCCATGTTTCAAATATTTTTTTATTTCATATGATTTCTCAAAATCTTTACTTCTATGGAGAAATACCCCATCATCTTTTCAACTTTTCTTATTCTGATAATTGTTTTTAATTTCTCATTTAAAGTTATCATGTATGACATAATTTATTTTCTATTTTCATCTCTTATAGATTGCATTTATTTTTTTCGACTACTCTTGATTTTCATGCCATTGTATTTCATGGTATTTTGAGAGTCAGTAAGATTCTATCTCAGGAAATATGTTTACTTTTTTTTTTACATCATAATATTTAATTAATGGACATTGATTTCTCTGAGGTTTTGCTCAGTGTTTTTTTTTTTTTTATAATTTCTTTCATCTGCTTGTGCACTATGATATTCTTCAGGATTTCCTTATTGTTCTTTTGCTGTTTACCCTTCCTTTTTTATTTTTACTTAGCACTCTTCATATCTCAGCTCTCTTATTAGTACACAGAGCCTGGAAGTTTGACCTACTAAATTGTCTTCAGCCTCCATCTGGAAGAAAAGGGAATCATTTGGACAGTTTTCTGCTCTGAGTTGCTCCATGGAAAAAAAAAGACTGGCCCCAGTCAGTAGTTTTCTTCTGTTCCTTTTTAATAAGGTCCAACATGCTATTCCAGGATCAAATACAAAACACTCTAATTTCTTTAAGCCATCAAAAACCTTACTCATTTCTGCTTTAATTTTACAACTGGGTACAGAATATATTGGAATGGGGAAGGACTTGAGTCAGAGAGATCATTCAGTAGGATATACAAAGATGCTCAGGTAAAGAGTATAGCACTTGGCAACTGATTGGATATGAGGGATGACAGTAAGCTGTTGAGGTGTGTATGCATATACATGTATGTATGTGTATATATTTGCACACATGTGTTATACACATATATGTGTATATATAGTATGTGTATGTATATGTGTATGTGCGTGTGTGTGTTTATGTATGATTAGGATCTTTTGCTGTTTTTGTTTTACTGAAAGTGCCTCTGATTGAATTATGTGTTTGAGGAAGATCTTCCCCACCCATGGATGTGCCTGCCCATTGTGGGAAGCTTGCTTCGGGGAGTTGTTATGTAGGAAGGGCCCAAGTACCTTATGTTTTTCCTACTGAGACACTGGGTCAGAGGGTTATGCCCTCTGGCTCTAAAAAGTGTATAAATACTCTGAGGGTGAAGTTTTACTTGGTGCTTACTGACTGGGAGTGTTTATTTGGATAGATGAAAACTCTGGGAAGCCACTTTAAGGAGCCTTCTAGTTTTGAGAACCAAATATCATGCTTCCTTCTCTAGTAACTGCTCAGACAGCTGTACCTGTCTGTTGAATTATGCTCAGACAGAGGAAGCCATGTCTGGTGATTACTTTGGAGTTCATGATGTTGACTCCCCTGAACTAGGTGAATGATATATATGGCTTGACTAAAGGATTGATACATGTGCTTGATTGAAGTGATTGTTAATCCCTCAAAAGTTACCTTTCCTTTCATGAATGCAGATCTAAGAACTGTGATAGCAGGTCTCCCTGTGTATGTTGGGGTACTTACTGTTACATTACGTATGTGTGTACATACATATGTGTGTGTTTATGTATGTATTTGTGTGTATATAATGCATACATATATGTATACACACATGTAGATATACATACGTAACACACATATACACATGTATAGTATATATATGCGTGTATATATACATGTGTATGTATATATATGCATGTGTGTGTATATATATTATATATATCCAATTTCTATAACTGAGAAGTTGGTGATATGGTGATATCCTTTACATTAAGAAGTAAGTTAGGAAGAGGGAAACATTGGGGGAAAGATACCAATTGCAGTTTGGGCATGTTATGTTTAAGATATCTATAGGACATGCAAGTCAAGATATCTATTAGAAGTTGAAGATGCAAGACTGGAATTTGGGAAAGAGGTAGAGATGGTAAGTAAATCTAAGTGTCATCTGCATAGAAGTGATTATTGAAACCATGGAAGCTGACTATATCAACATGGGGAAATATAAAGAGAATTTAATACGTCCCATAAAAGGGCATTCAGTCAGACCCATGATTAGCATGCATGACTTGGATGAAGATCCAGCAAAGAGACTGAGAAAAAAGTCATTGTGCAAATTAGTGGAGAACCAAGAAAAAACATCACAACAAGACAAAATGACCAAAAATATAAAAAGAAACTTTTAAAGACAACTGTGCCAAGGTCCACAGAGATGTTACAAAGGATGAGGATTGGGAAAAGGCTATTTCATTTGGCAACTAAGAGATCATAGGTAAATATGGAGAAAGCAGTTTCATTTGGACAGTGAGGTGAGAAGCTAGACTGCAAAGATTTAAGGAGTGAGAGAAAGATTGTAGATGGTAACTTCAATTAAGTGTATCTACAAAAGGTAGGAGAGAGAAAAAATCATGGCTAAACTAGAGGACTTGAACAGATCAAGTGAAGGTTCCACTGAAGATGAGAAGAACATTGGCATGTTGATAGGTAGTATAGAAAAAGCCAGTAGATGGAAAGTAATTAAAAATAAGTGAAAGGATGTTAATAGCAGAAGGGACAATCTGCTGGAGAAAATGAGTGGAACCAGATCACTTATGCATCTAGAGGTGGAAAAGGGAGACCTCTATGTTAAACAAGCTTGAAGGTTGAGATTGATGCAAAAGACACCTAGTGATGTGATATGAGATGAGGAGGAGGGAAGATGAAATTTCTCTGGGAATGACCTCAGCTTTTTCAATGAAATATGAGACAGTTATTAGATAAGAGAATATGATAAGGAGAGCTGGGGAAGGTTTAAAGAGAGATAAAAAAAAGTTTTGGGGAAACTGTTGTGGTGAGTGTGGTAGCCAGTCAACTAAAGAGGTCTAAAAGGATTGCCTTGCTACAGTGAGATTTCCACAAAGAGATTCAGGTGCAATCATGTAACAAATTGTTAGAGGACCCATTCAGGACAGTTTTGCTATTTTATGTAAAGTTGTTCTCAAGTGTTTGAGTTAGTAGCAAAGATTCTTTATGATGAGAGCTATACAAGGCTAGGGTTTGGAAGGGCAAGATCATCAGTAGCATACAGGAGCAAGGGACTCAAGTGAAGAGGGCAGTTTGAAATCAAGTAATTTTCCTGGGCAGGGGTGGAGGCAGCGATTAAGAGATAGAAAGTAAATTGTAGCCAATGCACAGCACCTGTGTATACCCAGGAATGGAGATATTGGAGGTCACAGTGAGAATGAAGAAAAAAGAAGAGGTTGAAGGACTCTAGATTATGATTATATAAAGTAATTGCAGAGTTCATGAACATAAATTTGGGACACTTATGAATGATGAAAAGATGCATTATGACAATTGCAATGTGTAGCCATGGTTGGATGGAGGGTAGAAAATGGGAGTTATAAGAGTTTGAAAGAATATGAATATAGATTTTGAAATTCCCTTGTTTGAGATGAGGGCTTAGGGAAGGGACTGTGAGGCAGGTAACAAACTCATTTTGAAAGGAAGCAGACTATGCTGGAGGGCTAGAAGTGATAGCCACCAGAATCATGACTGGTTGACAGATTTTGAATGAATGAATCTCAGAGGAGAAGAGCTTACTACATGACATTAGTACAGGGAGAGGCTAGAAGTAGCAACTGGGAGCCAGAATTATTCCAGATCTTCAACATGACCAACAATTGAGGCGATGAGTTAAAAGATAGGCAAGCCATATCACTGGAAGAAAGTTACGTGTCAGTACAAAAAGGTAGAGGGTACGAAGAAGGAAAAGTTTTAAGATGAGATCTAATTTGTTACAGCAAGCATTACAGAGAGTACAGTGGAAAGACTGGGTAACTTTAGAGTTGACTATTTTACATGATGATTTAAAGGGAATGGGAATACAGTAGTGGTCAGTAGCAGTAGAGAATGGGGTTTGAACAGTGGTAATTGGCACAAGATCATTAATTTGGGGTAAGAATGATGGCATGAAAGTATGTTCATCATTGAGAAATGAGTTCAGGTGGGTTATCTTTGTTTATAGTGATTCAGTATCAGACGAAGTTGTCCCAGAGCTTGAGAGAGTTGTATGTGACCTGCCAATTTTCTTCTACTCATTGTAAAAAGTAAAGGGAATTAGTTCATTCTGCACTGAAGGACTTCCATATTTTTTTTAATTTGGTGGGGGTTGGGGAAAATCATGTATCTTCTTATCTTGCAGACTTCACTATAATTCTTGTATTTGTGTGCATAATTTCTGTTATCTGAGGTTTACAGATTGAAGAAATTTGCACAAATCAACAATTGACCAACTACCTGATTAGATGATCTGTCATGGCTTCATTTTAGTTTTGGTCATTACATGATTTTTTTTTTCAGTCCTAATCCTATCTGGAAAATATTCTTGAGTACAAATTCTTGAAATATAGTGAACATATCCTTTCCAAGAAGGCCAACAATCCTTTAATATTTCTTCTTTGTTTCATCATCCAGATCTAATTGCTTTTGTCTGCTGTGCCCCCAAGTCTTCTCCCAATTGAATAATTTTGTGGGTTTGTTGTTCTCGTTTATTATTTCTTTCACTCTTCCCTCCTTATAAAACTCACTGTTTGATTTAAATGCGAGTATAGCTAATTGGTTGAGCTTCATCATGGTTTGTCTTTAGGTTCCTTAGTCATATTCAGTACCTACATTTCATATCATAACTTTTTTGTAATCTCTCCCTTTAGTATTTATTTTGATTTAATATCTAATGTTTATAAATTTTACCACATAGCACATACCAAGAAAATTCTCACTTTTAAAAACTTTGATATTATTGTTCATATTGTAGTTGTATTTTTTTTCCTGATAGTTTTTAAAAATACCTTGGTTCTTTTAATTCATAACATTTTTTCATTGTATCAGATTTTCTTTTGATTACTCATTCATTGCTCATTATTTATTCTTTCTATTAAAAATAGGATTTCTGGTAGTTTTGGTGATTTAAAATTTTTATTGCTATGAGGAGTATATTAAAGCCTGCCTCTTTACCTCTTACTTCATCATCTTTTCCAGAACTTTCACATTCTCTGTTTTATAAGGCCTATGGAAAGAACATTGGACTCAGAGTCTGAACCTTTGCTTCTGGGCTTAATTCTGTTTGCTACCTGTGGTAATACCTTCTCTTCTCTGAGCATCAGGTCATTTATCTATAAAACAGGGGTAATAAAGCATACCACAGTGAATAGTGGACTTTTCATAAATGCTTGTTAAATTATGCAAGGTGGTAATGAAAATCAATTGATATATACAGGAAACAGTTTCATCAAATTGTAAAGCTATGGATATGTAAGCTATTATGATGATGATAATGACAACAATGATGATGATGATGGTGATGTATTTGTCCTCTACAAATAATTGTTTTTTGTTCCCGAGTATACTTTATAACGATTTCCTGAGGCATATCTATTGCATATCATTGGCTGCTCCATATTCAGTTTCTTTGTTCAAAAATTGGAAAAATAAAATCCAAATTCCGTGCAGAAAATTTGGTTTTCTCCTTCTCACTTCTGTGTTTCCTACTTTTATTTCTAAGTCCTAATCATGAATGAGTTTGCTCTTTTTACTAGCACTTTTAATGTCTTGCAATATGTTTTTCATCAGATCATAAAGTATCCTTTTATATGTTTTATACTTTCTGAGTAATAATAAGTTATTTAATATCAATAAGTATTTATACTTTCTGAATAATAATTATCCAGAAAGTACAATATATATGCTATATAGTCACAGATATGCTATGTAAACATACAGCATACATGCTATATAAATGTCATCAGTATTCTCAATGATATTCTCAATATTACCAGCACTTATATGCCACTTTAAGATTTTCAAAGCACTTAAAAACATTTCATTTGATCTTCACAACCATTGGTAGCAGGAGCTATTATTCCCATTTTTACAGATGAAAAAACTAAAACAGACAGGAACTAATTGAGTTGCACAGGGTCACACAGTTAACTATCTAAGGTAAGATTTGAACTGAAGAATGTAATAGTCTATAAACTATGCCACCTAGATGTACAGAATTTCTGTCACTGTTCTACTAACCTAAAGAACTAGACAGTTCTCCCTGTTCAATATCCAGCATAAAAAAATAAACTGGATTCTGCTCGTCTGAAGAACATAGTAGACTCTGATGCCCAACGATCTGAATTAGTGCAAATATGTTCCTTGAATACAACCCACCTAACAAATTCATTATGTACACAGCAAATCTCCCTTTAAATCAGTTTTAGCAAGACTTTCTTTCCCCTCACCCCACAACTTTGATTCTCTCCTCTTCTCATGTAACCTATATAGAAGACAAAGTAAATAGAATTTATATAATGGAAGCAACACTTTGAAAACAAACACCCTTTAAGGCTATAACAGCTATGCTCAACACAATGACCAATCATTATTTCAGAGAAGTGATGATAAACTATGCAATCCAAAGAGATGATGATTTAGGCTATAGAATTAGATTTATTTTTTGTACACAATCACTGGGGCAATTTGTTTTGCTTGACTGTATATTTGTTTCAACACATCAGCTTTTTTTTTCTTTTTTTGTAATGGGGTGACTGGCAGGGGGAGAAAATAGATTTCTGTTTGTTTAAAAACTGAGAGATGGGGGTGCTAGAGATGGAAAATACTTTAGGTACTTTCAGAGGAGGTCACAGTGTTATTAGTTTTATTTAATTATTTTATTTTGTAGTAAGAGACCTCTAAAGTGGTAACAATTTGTAAATGTATGTAATGTAAAGGGAAAACAAAATCTATACAGCTGATAGTGGAAAAAGTAAATTAATAACTGTTTCCTTTCCTCATCCTACTTGCTAATCAACATCCTTTGGGTTTTTCCTCCCTTCTACCATCTTGTTATAAACTTTCAACTCTTTTTAGTCATTATTATTTCCTTTTTTAAATTCTCATGATGAGCACTCATCATAAACAAGAAAAGCTAGATCTATCCCAAACCTACAATTATCGTTCTTTTTTCAGTTGTGTAGTTTTTATTCTGTTCTATTTGTGTTTCTCTACAGGTTCAGCATGTTTTGTACCCAAGCTATGAAGGTAAGAAAAAGCATTAATTAAATACTTACTATGGATCAAGCATTATGCTAAGGGATAGGATCAAAAGGTCCCTGTCCTTAAGGATCTCCCATTCTAATGAGGAAGATAATAAAGATGATGGTGGAGTGGTGGACATTGATGGATGTTTTCTCTGGGAAATCACAGTGATGGTTAGTGGGAGAAAAAGGCAATTTACTGGAAAAGTTTACTGATTTTTTTTAGAGGCAAGGTAGTGTTGATTTCATTTCTATGTACAAAGTGAAAGATGTGGGGGGCATTTCATACCAATTGGGTGAGGGGAAGTGTTATGGTGAAAATAAGAAAGCATGATCCCAGGGAGGTTAGAACTGACTCAGCTCATCAGTACCATGGTATCTGGAGGTCAAGTTTGAAGTGTGGTTCAGATAAAGTAGCGGAATGGAATGTGGCAGGTGAATATTAGGAGAAATTATCCCAGGGAATTCAGAACTATATTTGTACTTTCTTCCTTCTTCTCCACTTTTGGTTGAGCATGCTTGAGGTGGTACATCTCCTTCAATGAGTCATTTTCCCATATACTTCCTTTGTCTCTCACTCTTCCTACTTAACACTTTCCTGCAAATACATTCTCATTTTCATAGAACATATCATTCATACAGTTAAAGATCATTTGATTCTTGTAATATTTGTTTAGTCATTTCAGTTATGTCCAACTCTTTGTGGTGCCATTTGGGGTGTTCTTGATAAAGATACTGTAACAGTTTGTCATTTCCTTATCTAAATCATTTTACAGATGAGGAAACTAAGGTAAACAGGGTTATGTGACTTGCCAAAGGTCACACAGTCAGTAAGTATGTGAGACCAGATTTGAATTCACAAAGATAAGTCTTCCTAATCTATGCCTGACACTCTATCCATTGCACAACCTAATTGTCCCTAGCTTCTTAAAATACTGTTGTGGTCACATTGGTGGGTCACATGAGAATCTGGCTTGTATCAAAGGTCTCCTAACATTGTATTCAATGCTCTAAGATCGCACAAATCTCACCATATTCTAGCAGGTCTCCCCATCATTTGTTTTCTTTATTTGCAAAACAGGTATAGTTCTTAACTAAGCAGTTTTGGGGACTTTTGGAATTAAGACTATTTATTCATATTCTTATTGTCAAGAATACTTATATTCAATTAATAAGGAATATCGCTGCTGTTTAATATATCTTACAAATTTTTCTTGAGCTTTTTAAATTTAATTTTTGCCTTCTTGAAACCTGGTACCCTTGTTACCCAGTTCAATGGAGGAAAACACATAATTGTGACATGGATTAATCAGCTTGGACTTTTTTTAACCAACACAAAGTTCTCATATATTTGCTGTTGAGTGCTATTTAGTATTCATAATTAAATGCACTGGGTTGTAATGATTTCTTGCTAGAAAAATTCACAAATCAGGTAAGAAATGCAAAAAAATCCACAATTTTTTTCCATTCTAATACAAAACCCAAGGACATGCAAGGAATATAATGAAAAGATTCTAGCCTACATACAACAAAGGCAATTATCCATCCATAAATTACCATAATGAAGGCTACCATGGACCAGTGATCTGATCAAGAAGTCAGGGTTAAATGCCAGTTGGGGTACTGACTTCAGCATTGGCCTAAACTTGTCACTTAACCTTTCTGTGAACATCTGTAAAATGAGCTTGATACTCACTAACCTCAGTGCCACAGAGATCCTTCAGATGGTGGCTTAATGGGTTTATTAATGACTGCAAGCTATTTTTATAAGTGCACTGCATAATTTATCAAATGTTTTATAAACAAAAACTATGTCAATGATCCTATTTTTTTTTTATTCTCAGAAACTGTTAAGCAGAGAAACTTTGTTTTCTAGAAAATCTACTTCATTGCCTCTACCTTGTGACTGACTGAGTAGGGAAAAAAAAATCCTAATTTAATCAAAAATTAATCATAAGGATGATATGTTGTTTTTATGCCATAGGAGCTCTGAGTCAGGAGGAACTTTGGAGACCATCTGTTCCAAACCATACCTGACCATGAATTCCCTCCATACTATTATTAACAAATGGTCATTAAACTTCTGTTTGAAAAATTCCGGTAAGGAGGAATTCATTATCTCCCCAAACAAATCATTCTTCTTTTATATAGCTCATATTATTCTTTACATTAAATTCACATGCTACTCATCCATTGTTCCTATATGTCCAAAGTGAGCAATTCTAACTTAACAATAATATGAGCCCTTCATATATTTTGTTACAGTCATTAAGTTCCTCATAATTCTCTTCTTTTCCAGATTAAATGTGGGTAGTTTCATCAAATAGTCTTTCTATGAAATGATCTCAAATGCCCTTATCGCCTTGGTTGCTGATGTTTTGATACAATTCAGTTCGTCAACACTGGCAAAGTTTAGGTAGCATAGTGGAGAGAGTATGGGGCCTAGAGTGTAGAAAAACTGAGTTCAAATTTTGCCTCAAACATTTAACTATGTCACAGTGGGCAAGTCATTTACCCTTTTTCACCTCAGTATTTCCTCTATAAAATGACCTGGAGAAGGAAATGGCAAACCACTCCAGTATCTTTACCAAGAAAACCCCTAAAGGGCTCATGAAGAGTCTAAAACAACTGAATAATTAACCAAAATGACAAAGACATACAAAGGGTGGTTTTAAAAGCAAATTGATGATCTTTACTCATAATGAGATTTGAGAATCAATATTGAATACTATCTAGGGATGGGGAACCTGCAGTCTCAAGTCACATATGGATTTCTAAGGTCTCAAGTTCAGTCCTTTGAGTGAATCCAAATTCACAAGACAAATCCCCTTAATAAAAGGATTCCACAGCCCTGTATAAATCTTTAAATTTCATCTTTATAGTTATCCCCCTCTGCAAATATATAACAGGCACTTCATGCCTTAATAGTCGATTTGAAAATGATATCAAATTGTATCCAGTCCTTTATTATGTGAGCTCTCTAATTAGTTAGACTGGACCTTGGATGAGAAACATGCATATTCGTCAAGATTATGGCCTATATGTTACAAAGCCATTTTGCAACATACAAGCAGTCAAAGGATACGAACAGATCATTTTCTTTTTTAAAATTTATTTATTTGAGGTGAGGCACCAAGATGGAGGAGTAAAGGACATACCTGCTCTAGCTCTCCCCTCATAGCCCCACAAAATACCTGTAAAAAGACTACACAGATTCTAGAACAGCAGAAGTCACAAAATGACAGAGTCAAAGAGATTTCCAGCCCAAGACAGCCTGGAAGGCTGACAGGAAGGATCTATCACACTGGGCTCTGGGTGAGGTGTAGCCCAGCATGGGCCTCACAGCACTGACTGGATTGGAGCAGGCTTCAGGGTGCAGAATCACTGGCAGCAGCTGTGGTTCTCAGATTTTCCAACCCACGAATGCCAAGGATAACTTCAAAGGTCAGTGATAAAGCTCTTTCACCTGGGAGAGAGGGGAGCACTGTTTGCCACCAGCCCTGGGCCCAGGGCACTGGCAGTCACTGCAGAAGCAGTGTCTACTTTTGGAGCCCTCAGTTTAAAGACCCAGGGTGAATCAAGTAGCTGATCTGGGTCTCAGTCCTGAGTGGTGGTCCTGGGGTGAAGAGGAGCAAGGCTTCATGGAGCTCGTGGTGGCTGTAGAGATAATGAATGTTAAAAATTGTTTTTACATGCAACTGGAAAATAAGATATACAGGCAATGGGGTATTGATTCTATTTTGCCCTACAGGAAAAATGGAGGGAAGGGAGATGGAAGAAGGAGAGGATAATAGGGAGGACAGCATGGATGAATGAGTGGATAGGGAGGGTCCATGCTGTCCTGGGGTGGGGATAGGGAGGTATTGAGAGAGATGGGGTGAAAATTTTGAATTCAAATTCTTGTGAAAGTGCATGTTAAGGACTGAAAAATAAATAAATTACATTTTTCAAATTATTTATTTTCAGTTGTTGAATGAATGTTGAAATTCAGGACTTTCAAATTTTCTCCCCATCTTCCTTCTCCCCCTAACCAAGGATAGCACATATTTGGATTACACTTTCCCTCAATTTGCCCTCCCTCTTATCACACACACACACACTTCTTTTCCCCTTTCCTTCTATTTTCCTGTAAGGCAAGATAGATTTCCATACTTCATTGCCTATATATCTTATTTCCTAGTTGCATATGAAAACAATTTTTTAACATTCAGTTTTAAAGATTTGAATTCCACATTCTCTCTCTTTCCCTCTCCCCACCCATACTCATTGAGAAGACAAACAATTTGATATAGGTTATACATTTGTACTCATACAAAACACTTCCATAAAAGTTATGTTATGAAAGACTGACTATAATGCCCTCTGTCTTATCCCCCTCTCTATTTAATCTATTTTCTTCTTTGACCTATCACTCTACCAAATTGTTTACTTCTGATTACCACTTCCCCAAAGCTATCATCCCTTCTGTAATCCCTCCTGTCATCCTGTTCACCCCTGCATTCTTGAAGGATAAGATATGCTTCCATATCCAACTGAGCATGTATGTTATTGCCTCCTGACACCAAATTCAATAAGAAGAATGCTCCCTTATTCACTCTCACATTCCCCTTCTTCCACTCCATTGTAAAAACTCTTTCTTGCTTCTATGTGAGATGATTTACTACATTCTACTTTTCCCCTTCTCTTTGTTCTAGTACATTCTTCTCAACATTTAATTTTCCTTTTAGGTACCATCCCTTCATATTCAGCTCACACTGTGCTCTTTCTCTCTCTACACACACACACACACACACACACACACACACAAACACATGTGTGTATATTCACACATATACATATACATACACACATTATATATATACATACATACATACACACACTATATATATATATATATATATATATATATATATATATATACATTGATACATACATACACACATATATTCTCTCCAACTCTCCGAATACTGAGAAAGGTCTCATGACTTGTGAATGTCATTTTTTCCATGTAGGAATGTAAACAGTTCAACTTTAGTAAGTCCCTTATGATTTTTATTTCCTGTTTATCTTTCCATGTTTTTTCTTGATTCTTCCATTTGAAAGTCAAATTTTCTATTCAGCTCTGGTATTTTCAACAAGAATGCTTGAGAGTCCTCATTTCATCGAAATTTCTTTTTTCCCCTGAAGTATTATGATCAGATTTTCTGGGTAGGTGATTCTTGGTTTTAATCTTAGCTCCTTTGACCTTTGGAATATCATATCACAAGCCCTTTAATCCCTTTATGTAGAAGTTACTAAATTATGTGTTATCCTGACTGTGTTTCCATGATACTGAATTGTTTCTTTCTGGTTGTTTGTAATATTTTCTCCTTGACCTGAGAATTCTGGATTTTGGCTACAATATTCCTAGGAGTTTTCCTTTTGGAATCTATTTCAAGTGGTGATGGATGAATTCTTTCCATTTCTATTTTAGTCTTTGGTTCTAGAATATCAGTTTTCCTTGATAATTTCTTGAAAGATGATGTCTAGGTTCTTTCTTCAATCAAGCCTTTCAGGTACTCCGATAATTTTAAAATCATATCTCTCGGATCTATTTTCCAGGTCAATTGTTTTTCCAATGAGATGCATCACATTTTCTTCTATTTTGTTTTTCATTCTTTTGGTTTTGTTTTGTAATTTCTTCATTTCTTGCAAAGTCATTAGATTTCATTTGCTCCATTCTAATATTGAAGGAATTATTTTCTTCAGTGAGGTTTTGGACCTCTTTTTCCTTTTGGCCTGTTCTGCTTTTTAAGGCATTCTTCTCTTCATTGGCTTTTTCAACCTCTTTTGCCATTTGGGTTAGTCTGATTTTTCCTCTCCTTCTCTTACTTGATTTTCAAAATCTTTTTCAAGCTCCTTCAGGGCATGAAAGCAATTGACATTTTTGGAGTCTTTGGATGCAGGAGCTTTGGCTCTGTGGTCTCCTTCTGGTTGTATGTTTGCTCTTCTTTGTCACCAATGATGTAAGTCACCAAGAAGATGAGAATCTATAGTCTGTTTCTTTTCCCCCCATTTGCTCATTTTCTGAGTCAATTGTTTGGATTTGAGTCAGTTATTTGGATTTTGAGTTCTTTGTTAAGCAGGGGGCTCCAGAAACAGCCTCCACTTCAGCAGCATCTGCCACCACCCTGGGGCTGGGGTTGAGGCTGGACCTGGGGCCAGAGCATATTTCCCTCTCAGCCAAGTGAGAGATCATTCCTACTGACCTTCAAGACTGTGTGGTGTTTGTGGGTCGAGAATAGTTGAAAATGTAGCCACTGCCATTAATTCAGTACCTTAAGGCTTACTCCAGGTTCATCCATGCTGGTGCAACCCATGTTGAACCGCCAACGTGGAAGGGGCTGTTGCACTGGGCTCAGAGTGGACCACAGCCCTGTGTGAACCATGCCAGCACAGACAGGACTGGAATAGGCCTCAGGGCACTGAATCGATGGAAGCTGTTGTGGTTTCCAGATTTCTGAACCCACAGACACCAAACACAGCTTCAAAGGTCAGTGGGAAAGTTCTCTCACCTGGATGAGAAAGGAATATGGTCCAGCCCCAGCTCCAGGGTTGTAGGAGCCACTACCACAGGGGTGGCTGCTTTTGGAGATCTCTGCCTACAGATTCTGGGAGAATCAAAGGGCTGATCTGAGTAGCAGTCCTGGATGGCAGTATTGATGTGAGGAGGAATGTTGGAGTGGAAGAGCATGGTAGCGTGGAGAGGACATCCTACTCCCAATTCCAGGGCATAAAAGAGTGCTTGTGGTTGCTCAATGAATATAGTGCAGAACAGGAGAAGAGTGAACACCTCTTCTTTGATCATACCACTTTGAAGAAACTGAGAATTTACAGGTTCCTAGAGATACTTCTGAAAATAGCTGAACAAAACCCCTGAAACTCAGAACAGTAGACCTTCCACTTAAACAAGAACTTAAAAGTCAAGTAATTGGCTAAGAAAATGACCAAAAAAGGGGAAAAATTAGACTATAGAAGGTCACTTGCTTGGTGAAAAGGTATTTTCTTCCATACTTTTGGGTAAGGAAGATTAAACATACAAGCAGAGGAAGACTAAAGCATATAACAAGAGGAAGACAGCAAGGTCAAGCCTCCTATATCCAAAGCCTCTAAAAAATATGCAATGATCTCAGGCCATGGAAGAGCTCAAAAAGGATTTTGAAAATCAAGTAAAAAAGGAGAAGAAAAATTGGAAAGGAATTCAGAGTGATGCAAGAAAATCATGAAAAATGAGTCAATCGCTTGCTAAAGGAAACCACAAAAATACTGAAGAAAATAACACCTTTAAAAATAGACTTATTGAAGTTGGAATATACATTCCTACATGGAAAAATGATATTTATAATTCATGAGACCTTTCTCAGTATTAGGATAGTTGGAAGGAATATGTGTGTGTGTGTCTATCTAAATATATATATGTGTGTGTGTGGTATATGTATTATATATGTATGTATACATACATATACATTACACACACACATATATATGGAGAAAGAGTGTAGGGTTAGCTGAATATGAAGGGATGATACTTTAAAAAGACAATTAAGTACTGAGAGGAATGTACTAGGAGAAAGACAAAGGGAGAGGTAGAATGCAGTAAAACATGTCACATAAAAGAGGCAAGAAAGAGCTATTGCAATGGGAGGGAAGAAAGGGAAAGTGAGAAGGAATAAATGAGCCTTTTTTCATTGGATTTAGATTCGGGGAGAGTAATACACATGCTCAATTGAGTATGGACATTTGTTTTACCCTACAGGAAAGCAGAGGGGAAGGGATTAATAGAGGGGAGATAATGAAGGGACAGTAAATTGTAGGATGAGGTAATCAGAAGCAAACACTTTGGTAGAGGGATGGGTCAAAGTGCATAGGTGTGTGTATACATATATGAGCACGCATGTACACACATATACATATATGTACATACACACTCATAGTGTGTTTGTATGTAGAGGGCATAGGGTGAGCTGATTATAAAGAGAGAATACCATAAAAATAAAATTAAGTTTTCAGAGGAATGTACTGGGAGAAAGAGAATGGGAGAGATAGAATATAGTACATTAACTCTCATAAAAGAGGAAAGAGTTTTTATAATGGAGGGGAAGAGGAAGAGGTTAGAGGGAATATGTGAGCCTGTCATTGAATTTGACTTAAGAAGGGAATAACACACATTCAATTGGGTATGGGAATCTATTTTGCCCTACAGGAAGGTGGCCAGGAAGGGGATAGGAGTATGTGGATAATAGAATGGTTGACAGATTGGGAGAAGGGGTAATCAGAAGGAAACACTACTGTAAGGGAATGGAATAAATGGAGGACATGACAGGATAGAGGGAAATGTGATTAGTCTTTTACAACATGACTGTTATGGATGTGTTTTGCGTGGCTATGTATGACCTGTATCAAATTACTTGCTTTCTCAATGAAAGTGGGTGCAGAGGGAGGAAGAAAGAGGATGTGGAAATCAAAGCTTTAAAAATGAATGTTAAAAATTGTTTTTGGCATTCAACAGGGAAATAAGTTGCATAGGCAATGGGGTATAGAAATGTATTTTGCCCTACAGGAAAATTGAAGGAAGGACAGGGAGGTGTGGTGAAGGAAGAGAGGATAGATTGGTGAAAGGGGAGGTTGTGGTGCATGCTGTCCTGGGGGTGGCAGAGGAGCAAGATAGTGAGAAAATTTGGAATTCAAAATCTTATGTGGAAGTAAATGTTTAAAACTGAACATAGATTATATTTTTAAAAAATGAAGGGAAAAGTTAATGTAGGAGGGGGTATGGAAAGATGGGTACACTAATTCACTGCTAGCAGAGCTGAGCATTGGTCTCCTCATTTTAGAAAAAAAATTTAGTATTCAGTAAGAAAAGCTTATGTCAGGAATATCCTTTGCTCTAGCAATCCCACTATTGACTTGATAAGCCAAAGGGATCAGTAGAGGCTGAAAGGTCCCACAGACATCAAAATATTTTTGTCACACTTTGTAGTAGCAAAAAGAAACAATTTGTTTGCCCAAAATAGTATAAATGTAACATAATATCATTGAGTCATAAAGAAAAATTACTTCGAAGAATTAAGAAAAACATGAGAAGACTGTATGAGCAGAAGCAAAATGAAGAAAATATTATATAGATGTGTTTATATATTATATATACATGCATTTAAACAATATTCACATGTTTGAATATATGCAAATGTATACATATGTACACATATACACACGTACATATATGCAATGTATGTTAAAATTCTACTAAAAGATTACAGAAGCATTTTTAATGGGACAATGTAAAAGGGAGAAAGGTATTTACAGGAAGGTGACTGATGTATCAAACAAGATGTATTACTCGGATTATTCAAAAGAAAAAAGAAAAACCTTGCATAGATTTCTTATGGTGCTAAAGCTTTTGGGAATACAGGGTTTCCTCTAAATCCTAATGAGCCACTGGACTAGGGAGGGGTTGGATGGCAAATATTTAACAATTGGCTTTCTGAAATCAGACACAATTTTAAGTTTAAATTACATTAACATTTTCTCCATTAATTCCTTAAGTTGATGATTAAAAGTCAAATCTTGATTGCTAGTGCTTGCTGATTCCTGGTGTATTGATGCCCTTACTGAAAAGTTAACAGTTAGCTCTAGCAAGTTGGTTTCCCTTAGATTCAGCACACCCCTAGCATGCCTTTAATGGAAGTTTTATTAAATTCTATGAGTAAATTCCTCATTAACATCAGAATACTAAAGTATAGTATCATCCCTTTATTAAAATTAATGATACAAGAGGCCAGTCTCACCTCAGAGGTACTCTGCCACAACTACTGAATATTTTCACAATTTTCCTTGTAGTGAAACATTACTCTGTGTAGCAGTATTTAGTCCCAGAATCCCAGAACTTAAAGGTGGAAAAAGCTTCAGTAACCTTCCAGTCTAAGCCATACCTAAAATGAATTCACACTTTAACATACTAGTCAAATGGTATTCAGCATCTTCTTGAAGACTTTCACCTGCTCTCATTGTAGCCCATTGCACTTTTGGACAATTCCAGTTCTTGGTGAAGTAGTTTTCCCCTGACATAAAACTTACATTTGACTCTTTTTAGCTATTGTAATTGATTCTGTTTTATGGGGACAAATAAAATAAATCTCTCTGTTTCCATATGACTGCCCTTCCAATACTGGAAGATATAGGTATGTGGTTTTTGAGTCTTCACTAGGATAAACATCTCATGTTCTTTCAACCAGTCATCTCAAATCACACCTAATGTGGAAAAAAAGTTGTCTTTTGTGTTGACTTAATACCAACTTTACTAGCTCTGTACCAAAAAAGAAGAGGAAAAGGAACCACATCTTTAAAAAAAACTCCATATCAACTCTGTTTATAGTGATAGAATTGGAAACTAAGGTGGTATGTATTATTTGGGGAGTAGACAAACAAGTGTGATATATAAATGGGATGGAATACTGTTGAGTAAGAAATGGAAAAAAAGATATGGCTATAAAGAAATTTGCAAAGACTTATGTGAAATGCTATAGAGTGAAATGAGAAGAAAATAGATTGTACAAGAACAATATTGTAAAGACAATAACCTTAGACAGTCTTAGGAACTCTGATCAATGTAATGGATTCCAGAGAAGTCAGGATGAAACAGATTCCCCACCTGCTGATAGAGATTTGATGCAGAGTGCAGATTGAGATAGTCCAGTTCTCTCATTTTATAGACAAGGAAACTGAGGATAAGATGGAAGAGATTGCTTGCCAAAGGACATATAGTTAGACTACTGACTGGCTCTGTAAATAAAAGCATCCCAGTCAGAAAACTGCATCTAGCCAGAGTGACCTGAGACAAGGGACACTGGGCATAGAGGAAAACATAAGGCAATTTGACTAGAAATGGGGATATTTAGTGTAATGTAAGCAATTGGAAGGATAAGCAGAGTTGACATGGGTTCTAGGGAACACACTGACCATGTCCCTAATGGGGGCAGCAAATAAATATATAATGAATATTTGCGTCATGAAGAGTCTCTGATGGTTTGTATCTTTAGCAGTCAAAACTACGGTCTTGTGGCAGGGGAGAGCAGCTAATAAATTCTCCAAGGTTAGTCAGACAAGAACAGAACAAACAGAACAGAGTAGAATTTCAGCTTCCCCTGAATATAAATCCTGGACCTGTCAGTTACTATCTGTGTTACCTTGGGCAAGTCTCTTAACTTCCCCAGCCCTTGGTTTCTTCATCTATAAAACAAGGGGTTTAGACTAAATTGAAACTGAAAGGTAAAGGACATGTTGCAGTGATGCCTAACAGATGTTGCCCCTCATGGAAATCTCACTACTTAACATAGACTCAAGGTCTAGTCTGGGCAGAAAGAGCTGAGCCAGGTCATCTTTGGAGAGAATAATATGGATGAATTCTTCAAGAACATCAACAGATCCTTCTCTAGAGATTTCAGACCTAGATGTGTTACATGTGAGATGAGAGTTGGGACATGATTTGCCTTCCAGTGTGTGCTCTGAATGGGCAAATGCTTTTCAGAGAGGATAGGAAAGTGTTCAGAATGGATATATAGAACACAGACATAGACTTTTCAGTGTACTCTCTGACACTTGCTCTTCCTAGAGAAACACTGTACATGTGAGAGACTTCAAGCCAATGCAGTCACTTCCTTCTTCAGAGCTGCATCAAAATCTGTTGTAAGTTTTCCACAAAATTAAGACAAGTATATATATATGGAAGAACTATCATATTCCTAAAATTTTGTGTCTTGCTTGTTTTATTTTGTGGAATCTAAATAGAATGGGTAAAAGAAGAAAACCTTTCTTAATTTTTAAGAGTACCCCATGTTTGTTACTCAGGTAAAGGGTAAAATCTTTTGTCCTTTGATTGGCACTTTCAGGCAGTATATTAGAAAGAATTTTCCCAGACCTGTGAAGTAATTAAGGGAGGTTATGTGATTCTGACATAAGGAGAGAAAAGAGAGTGAGATAATATGAACATTTTGCATTCCACTTCCCTTTTTTAGATCTAACATTTCAATTCATATTAATAATTTTTTCTAAAGCAAAATGATTTATGTGCTAATTAAGATGATAGGAATATTAAATACAATAGTAATATAACTATAACTGTATTTCAGTAAAGCATTGTATTCTTTTACCATTATATATACTATATAATGTCTTTTGATATGATATTTCTATAAAAGCTAATTTATGATTCATATACTTTATGTGGTCAATAATTAAGAAAAAAGTAATAGCTCTGGGAAAATAATATGAATGTGTTGAGACAATTCAATATTACAAATTAAAAGGTATCTTGAGAATCCTACTGATTAATAATAAACATTTAAATAAATATTCATTTTTATCTGAAGTATAATTATGACCCAAAAAAGTCAATAAATAAATGAATTCCTGGAAGAGTATATTAAATCTGACTGATGGCAAATAAAGAAATAGCCTGATTTGCCAGCAATATCTCAACCAATTAATCAAACCTCAGAAGCTCCAAACCTGAAAATAGATGAGCACTCATCGAATTCCAAAATGTGCTTTTATAAATGTACTCAACTTTTAAAACTGTGAGTAGGATTTGGTAATTCAGTGTAGAGGCAGACTCTCAAGTATTCATCTATTAGTTCTAATTGTAAATTCATAGGGTTTCTATAATTTATTCATGGCAAGATGCACTTCTCCATCAGCCTCTCTTTCTTTCTTCAAGCTTACTATACTATTAGCATTATACTTTTATAAACTTCCAAACAGGCTACAGATTGAAAAGTTAAAGAGGACCATTATCCAAAAACAGATAACGAAATAACTGCTTGGGGGGAAGCCATAGTTCATTTCTTGTATTATAGCAATACGTAAGTCCCCAGTGGAGCCTCAATAGTCCCATTTTCTTCAGTGTCTAGGTCTAAAACTAGCCACAGCCCTCAATTTTACCACCTTTATTTTTTTTTCAGAAAATGATACTTTAACTTGTATTTAATACCATTAATGAGGCTATCTGCCACTCAAGCCCTATATAGCTTCTGATCTTGGCATTTAGGTGACTTTGACTGTACTAGGATTATTCCAAGAAACACCAGATGTGACATACCCTAATAAAATGGAAAGACTTTGATGACAACCTTGACAGTCATGTCTGTATCTGCCAAAAGGAAAGATGCTGATCACTGGAGGTTGTCCAATCAGTGATGTTTTTCAAAAGAGCAATTCATGAAGAGCATCTACTAAAGCATGGAAAAGATCTTATTATCTTTCCATATTTTAGAGAAGGAAGTATCCAATTTGATAAAATCGTGAACTTTTTTGAAATAACAATGAGTGTCACACGATGTTCAGTAAGTGACTATAGGACCGTGGCTCAAATCTCTTAGTTAATTTTAAAAAAATATTCTTTAGAGCGTTGTCAAATTCATTTCTCCCAGAGAAGGGAAGGCGAAGAACCATTTATATGGTACCTCCTATTGTCAGGTACTATTCTCGGTACTTATAAATATCTCATTTGTTCCTCAAAATACACCTGGTAGGTGCTGTCATTATTGACAATTGTGGTTGAGGAAACTGAGGCAAAAAGAAGTTAAGTCACTTGCCTAGGGTCACACAACTAGTAATTATCTGAAATTGGATGTGTATTTTTGTTTCCCTGAATCTAAAACAAGTACTCTTATTTACTGCATCACCTAACTGGCCAGGTAGAAGGGCTGAGATATAGTTTGGCCACTTCAAGGCCACTTGCTACTCCGTTTACTTGAAAGAAGGGGACACATCGGTAAGAGAATTAAGCCTCTTTTCAATAAGGGAAAGCCACCAAACTTTCTTCCATCCAGTGGCAGTGAACTCTTTCTCCTCATCTTGACCACACTAGAATGTGTCAGATGCCATAAAAATATCACATATTCTATTTAGACACTTCTGTCTCTACTCTCTCCTCAAATTCCCCCAGTTTAAATGTCAACCAATTTACAATCAGAAGTCCATTTTAATTATTAGTTATTATCGTACACATTCCCTGTGAAAAATAGCTACAAGTTTCTGCTGCCTCAAATGGAAGAATTAACTCCTGTGAGGAAATCACATTCTTCCTCTGTTGTATGCACATCTCAAGAACTATGATGTGATTGAGAAGACTGGAAATATTGATGAACTTTGCCCCTCTCAACTGACAAAGCAACCTTATTCCTCTATGTAATTAATTTCAATAACTTGAAATTATAATCTACACACATAGGTATAGATATATGTATCTATACATAGAAATAAAGTTCATGTTGAGAAGATACATGGATGGATGATGGTCAGTTATAAATATTGCTTTTAATGATTTCTTGCTTTCATTTTCCTGAGAGGGAAAATAGCCTCACAACATATTTTACTTCTCATTCATGTTAGCAGAGTAGGTTGAGATAAGAAATACTATAGGAAGTCCCTTTGCCACCTTTATACAAATCTGCTTTATGACATCTCAAGCAAGAGTCATTCATTTCAATTATTAGAGAATCATTCCTTTAGATCTTTCAAAGTTTCAAGTCTTCAGGAACTCTATATTACTTTGCAAATAAACATGGGAAGGGTTATACCTTAAGCCTTTAAATTCAATTCACAAGTCATGAAATTAAATCTCTGAGGAAATGGGACCCAAGACAGATTCCTAGGATATATTGTAGGAAACAGTGAAAGGGAAAGCCAGGGAGCCTAAAAGACAAATGTCACCTACTTCACAGTTTTGCAAAAGGCCAGCTCTGTTTACAGATATGACTTTTCATTGTCTGTGTGATCTTTACGAATCATTTTCTTCCTTTAGAATATCAGGTTTGGGTAGTTAAAAACTAAACAAAAAAACCCTGCAAACTTGGTATTTAATCTGTAAAAATACTGCGTGTGGCTTCCAAGAGACTATAATGGTACTTTAAAAATATTTGCTTTCCATTCTTCTCTTTTGAAAAAGAAACAGTTCCTGAGCAATAATTAAAAACAAATCAAAACATTGTTAATTTTTTTCCAAATATGGTTGTCAACTTTGAAGTTCCAGCCCACACTTATGAAAATAAGTGCTTGCACTAATACAAGAAACTATGCAACAATGGTTTCATTTATTTTTTATTTCAAAATAACTTTCCCCCTTATTTACATATTAAATATTTGATCACCTAAGAAGGGGAAAATCTAGTTAGTAATAAAAGAGATTCTTGGTTTGCTATTTTCTAATATTACTAAAGTTCAGTTTTAGGGTCTCAAAGATTCTAGAGAAAGGAATTTGTAGAACATATACATCTTCTGAACAATTTTTCCACTCTGGAGGTATGGAGGTTTTCATTCTTTCTTCTACTTTCTTCTCTCCCAGTTCTAAACAAATTTAGTATAGTACTACTATTCTAAAACTGGATTATAAGAGAAATGAAAAGATTTTTCCCAAATTAAGAAAACATTCCTTCCAAGATCAGTATATATCATTAAAACCATATAAGAAATAACTATCTGAATTTTTGGATTTCTTCACCTAAACATTTAGTAACTTTGTTGCTTTTTGCTTTACTCCCCGCCCCTAAATTGGGTATAAAATTAGAATAACTTGGATTCTCACAAGTTATTTTAAGTTCTCAGTTCTGGTGCTCATTTTTTACAAACTCATAAACAAGGCTCATGTTTTTTGTATTAGAATTCCCACAGCAGCAGCACAGAAGAAATGTTCTTATTGTAGAATGCACAAGTATGTACTGAATACCCACTGCACATCCAATGTAGTTCTGGTCCTGGGGTAGGATAAAGGGAGGGAATCACAGAAGTAAAAGAAGACATTTATTTCCATCCAGAAATAAAAAAAAAAACTACTTGGACAGATAAAATTGAAAACTTACACGTTAAAAATAGGAAACACTGTGAATCATTATATAATCAAACACTAGTTTGGGTGGTACTATGCTACATAGAATGCCAGAGATGGAAAACACCCTTGTGGAAT
Organism: Bettongia penicillata ogilbyi; assembly: GCA_023548195.1. Taxonomy (NCBI): domain Eukaryota; kingdom Metazoa; phylum Chordata; class Mammalia; order Diprotodontia; family Potoroidae; genus Bettongia; species Bettongia penicillata. The sequence continues at coordinate 590,329 of JAJHZJ010000796.1, forward strand.
GGAGTAGGGACAAAAAACTTCAAGGATGAGCTAAGACTTGACAATGAGAAAGAAACACAAAATTCAATTTGTTGAGGAGGCAGAGGGCATTCCAAGTTGTTGGAAGCGATAGATTAAAGAGTGAGAAGGAGTACAATATATGGGGGAAAATATGGAAATGTTGGGGGAATAGTCAAAGACTGAAAACGTCAAAAGCTTCGCTAAGCAGTACTGTTTCTGTTGCTTTAACGCCACTGAATACTTGTTACAATGGCTAGAGCCAGGCAACTTTGGTGAGACATTCTTTTGAAATTTTTGAAAACTTGGAACTTGCCTAAAATGAATAAAAACCTCCATTTGACTATATACAGCTGGCTGAAGCCCCATATCACTTTCCCTTGGTGAATTTATTGCTTCAGTCAGGAAAAAAAATACTTTATGAAGTAGGTAGTAAACTTATGGGACTCACTGTCCTAAGAGGTGGTACAAGCTAAAAACAGAAATGGCTTCAATAAAGATTTAGTGAATCCATCACCAGAGAATTAATGTTGGGTTCTACTCACATGTCTCATTATAGCATGGAGGTGACCCTGGGTTGTCAAAGGCTTTGCCAGCGGTATACAAACTCTTGCAAGTTCCACCTTTCTGGAAGGGCTTTGGTTATCAGACTGTCAGTGAACTTGTAAGCATTAGCATCCTTCTTATACTCTGTGTTTTAATCAAATGGGCCTTCTTGCTGTTTCCCAAACTCAATTCTCTGTCTATGGCCTCTATGTCTTTACCCACATCTGGAATGTCCTCTATCATTTACAATTACTAGCTTCCCTCAAAACTCAGCTCAAGTGTTATCTGCTACATGAAATTCTGCCTAATCTCTTGAATTTTTAGATTTTTCATACTATCTCCCTTCTCTTCAGATTACATGTATGTATATATGGATATGCATATACATGAATATTTACATGAACATATATACACATTCACATGCATATACACATATAAAACACATATGCATAGATATACAGACACTTCACATGTTACTCATTTCCATGTGTATATATGTATACATGTTTGTATGAGTGTCTGTGTGTACATATTTACATATATATGTAAAGAGATGTGTGTATATCTCCATATGTGTGTGACTTCTATACATATGTTTTATCCCATAAATACATTTTTAAAAGCATGCTTTCACTAAATCAGTCTTTCTCTTCATATTTGACTGACTTATTTAGCACCCAAAACATTCCAAGTTAATTTTAGACAGAGACAGACAGATAGTCAGAGATGGACAGATTTCCACATGAATATGCTTAGAGACTTAAAAAAACAGAAACATAAGGAAAAGATCAATCAATGGACTGATGATTTACCTTCAAAAGAATGGGATGAATTTCCATGGCAGTAATCAATTTTCTCAAGACTTACTTATGCTCTTTGGATTTATTTTTGGTGCCTCCATAAACAAGCTTTTCTCAATATTTTTTCCAACTCTAATATCCAATGTGCTTGAAAGTTTCAATTGTTGATTCAACAGTTAATTGTGAGACCATGTAAGACCTGCCCTCAATTCCATCTTGTAAACTCTCATGATGAAGAAGATATTCTCATGATAACCAAAGGTCATTACAAGCTGTGTAACGGAATTGAAACTTCTGCTCCAAATAGTTGCCTGGCCATGTTTTACTGTGATGTGCACCCTGCTTGGTCAGGTTCCCTTAGATCTATGTACTCTTAACAGTTCTGTCGTACTAGGGAAATAAAGTAGAATAATGGTTCACAAAGAATCTACTGAGAGATTCTGAGGCATAAAGCAGACTCTCTCTGAGACATATATCTTCACATTTGTGTCTTTATTTCTCAAGGCATTAGCATCTACATTCAGACAATCTGCAGCTAACACAGCTGGCTGTGTTTGAATAATCAAATCCCATAGTTCAGGGAACAAGCTGAATCTGACCTGGGAGTCAAGAACTACTTACATCCTCCTCCTTTCAATACTACAGTGACATCCTCTCAGCCTGCATGAGACAAGTGAATAGGAACACTAAGACTGTTCCTCTACCATACATGAGAAGAGAAAAATACATGTCAAAGGATGTCCAAACTCAAGACCACATTCCCAAATGGGAAGTAACAAAAGCAAATCATTTCAAAAAGAATATTTTAAATTTACATGCGATTTTCAAGCATTGCTTTATAAAAATGGTCCAATATATGACTCATTGATTTATTTATCTGTATATATAAACTAACACATATTTCTTTTTAAATAATGGATTTTACCTATAACCATTAGCTTCAAAGTTTTCCAGGAATCAAAGCTGAAGATGCTCTTTTGTGCTGAAATAATCATCACTGTCATTTTCATCAGAAAAAGCTAGGAGATTCCATGCAAAAAATACTAGATTTGAAGTCAGGAATATCGAAGGTAAATCCTTGAGACTTGCTAGCTATGTTACCCAAGACAGGTTACTTAATCCCTTTTAGCCTTACTTTCCTTATTTATGAAGTTGAGATAGTAATAGCAACTACATTTTGAGACACTTTGCTGATCAAGAAAGATAATATGTGCAAAAGTAACAGCATGACCTATGCTACCTGAACCAGTACTCAACAGAGTTTGAGTGTATCTAGTCTCTGTCACTAACTGTAGTCCCCATCAATTTTGTTCTCTAAATTTTAGGGGTCCTGTACCCTGCAGTTCCATCAACTATTATCATGAAGATTAGCTTTTAGAAAGAAATATTTTCCCCAAAGAGATAGTAAGAACAAACACAAAAACATCTTCCAAAATGTGTGGGGGGCATAATCCCCACCATATACCACCTTAGTCTTTGGGGAGGGAAAGGAATAAAGAATCATACCTTAACTTTATTCCTGTGTAGCTCAAACCTACCAAGTTACATGTCCAAATACCCCTCATGCTTACATCCCAACACCCTTACTTGTCAGGATTTCCCTGATGGACTGACTGCAACACCTGATTTGGAATCTTGCCTCCAAGGTCACCATGACTGGAGTCCAAATCCAGGGACGCTACTACCTGAACCTAGAACTGAAAAGGATAAGTACAGTTGAATTCAACATATTTCTTGGGGCCACAGGGCTTAAAAGAAAGAGGGTTAAGGTAGGCACTGCTCTCACAAAGCTAAATTCATAGTTCCCATACTGTGAGTGATCAAGACTTTGCTTCTGGGATACCTGCAGAAAGAAAAATAGATTATCTTGATAGCTTTAAAGATGCAGCCTGGAACAGGGTGCTCCTATCCGCATGGCAGCAAAATACAGATCTTCTCCCAAAAGCAGTTCTCTACATCTTAGATAATCTAGACATATGCAAACCATAGTTGCAAGAAAATTTCTTTAAACCTCAAAGTGCTATAAAAAATGTCATTATCATCATTAATTTAGATCCAGAAGTTCCTCTAGTCCAACATCTAGTACTTTAATTGAGGAAACTAAGGCCTAAAAGGGAGAAAAGAAAGATTTGAACCTAGGTCCTCTGAATCTAAGTCCATCTTTCTATCTGCTATGTCAAAACACCTCCTTATAAGCAACAGAGACATGGAGAAGTGGTATTATTACATTCTGAATTAGTAAAACCAAAGGTACTTCAGTAAACTTTCCTGCCTCCGTAAAAGAAAAAAAAAACTAACTGAAAAGGGAACTAAAAAATCTATTCCTGATTTTTCACTAGATGCACTCTTCCCTCTAATTCTTACTTTAAATAATGAGTAGCATCTCAATTCAGCATTTTCATAAACCTTGCAGAAACAATTTGTATGTGGCACAAATATTAAGCTCCATAAGGCCAAATGGAAGAAAATATCAGGTTTCCTTTCACAAAACTGCTTTCTCCAGGCCAAGCTACAAACCCAAATGGCTCATAAAAGATGCTGTCTCCTCTTGCCCATCCTTTGATCCTCATTAGAAGGCTTAGGTTCTCCCTAATAAGTGAGATGGTCTAAGTAGAAACATCTTTGAGTGATAAGGGTCTATAGTTTCTTGTTGAAATTTTAAGAACGATACTACTGCTATCAAATGAAAATCTTAATGCTGATACAGCCCAAAATAAATCCTCCCAGCAAAAACTGCTGAAATCGAAGTATATGGTAAAAAATGAAAGGCAATTTCATTTCTTTTGATGTGAAGTGAATTTCTCTTAAACTATTCCACTGTAACATGGTGTTTTCTTTTAAATCAATTTCATATACTTTCAGCACAAGGGCATTCAAAATCAAATAGGAATTATCTCATTCGCAAGTTAGAAAACCACAAAAAGCAAGGCAAAAAAAGAGCTGAAACACAAAGTAAGGAGCTAATACTGGATGAATTAATATATGTTTTTTAAAGAGTAACCTTTCTCCTAAAGGACAAGAATCATGTGGGCAGCATAGAAAGCCTTTGGAAAGTTGAGACTGTCTGGATTGGTAAAACCAAAAGCCTTCTTTAATGACCCGTTAGTAATATCAACAATCAAAATAACTGACTAAAACTCAAAGGACTGTTTCTTTCCCATCAAATCTTGCTACTTTTCTTATGCACAATTTCTTTTTAGTAATAGGTCAGCTAGTAAGCATTTGAATTAGGATCCATGGTGCTGCAGGGTATTTTTTTAAAGTGCATACCAACTAAAAACTACCTCTGCTTCTCTGAAAGGTGAAAAAAAAATCATAGTTGCATCAATCCCAAAGGTAGGCTGAGGGTGAGTGAGGGGGCAAGCAGAGAAATACATGCCCTAAAAAAATCTAATTCCCTTTAAATATCAATTACCGGCTATGGCTTTTCTTTCTTTCTTCATTTTCCAGTAAGTTTACCTTGAGGATTATATTAAAGTTTCCCCAAGGAGGCTAGACCTGACAGCTTAACTGCAGGGCAGCCCTGATGAATTTGAAGGTCAGTCTAGCAAATGTAAAAAAGAGTACCAAGCACATAGAAAATGTGTGTGATACAGGGACTTAACTCAGGAAAACTAGATAAATAATTCAACGGTACCACACAAAGAACCCTGTCGAGTTTTATAGCAAAGTTGGAAGAATAAAGAGAATTCATTATAAATAAGAGGATATATTACCCAGTCCTTATAGAATTAAAAGAAAAAACTAAAGCCATATGTATATAATCCTTGATTCATTGCAGAGCTGCAATTATCATAGAGTTGAGTTCTAGATGTAGTTGAAGATAACCCAGAGACCTGAGTGGTTCATGGGTCATTAATACCAGAAGGTAAAATATCATGTGGTATTTTGTGCCAGATGTCCTTGTCATATATTTCATAGGCCAAACTTCACTCTCAGTTGATTCTCAAATATAAGGTAAAATATTAGTGACCTAGTGATACTTAATTGTATTCTCACTAAAGTGAGGGTGATTGCTAAGCAAAACCAAAAATTAAAGCCATGGTCTTTTGTTCCCAGATACTAAGTTAGATCCATGTTAGCATTCTCACTAAAGTGAGGGTGACTGCTAAGCAAAACCAAAAATTAAAGCCATGGTCTTTTGTTCCCAGATACTAAGTTAGATCCATGTTAGCATTCTCACTAAAGTGAGGGTGACTGCTAAGCAAAACCAAAAATTAAAGCCATCGTCTTTTGTTCCCAGATACTAAGTTAGATCCATGTTAGCATCAATGAACGTTGTGAACACTGATATGTATTTTTCTTACATTCATCAAGCAACTATACTAATGTAATGGGGCACTGGCGAATGAGAGTTCAGTCCTTAAAAGCATATAGAACATGCTCTGCCTGATGTCATCATCAGGTAGATAGACTTCAGAGCATCAGCAGATATTCTGTGACTATAATCCTGCTGGGTGTGGAGTCAGGAAGACCTGTCTTCCTGAGTTTAAATCTGGCCTCAAGCATTTACTAGTTGTGTGACTCTTAGTAAGCAACTTAACCCAGTTTGCCTCAGTTCTTCAAAGAAAAAGCAAGCCACTGCAGTATTATTGTCAAGAAAACCCAAAATGGGGTCATGAAGAATCATGACTGAAGAAACAATTGAACATGCATTGTTTGTGTCAAAGAGGGGCCTTTTAATTGGCTAGTCAGCTGAAACTGTCTATGAAGACAAAAGACAATTGGCCTAATTTGACCTGTCTATTTCCGTAGTGACGGAGACAAGGAGCACTTTCTGTCAGCCTCCCTGTCAGGCTGAATGAGGTAGTAGCAGTGGTGGATGAGACTCCTTTCATCAGATAGCTATTTCCCTTCTTGGGACTATGGCTATGAATGTGGTACCTCTGTTCTTTGTCTTTGCTCACTGTTTCTGTTAGGCCAATGAGTGTGGGAGATGGAATGAATGAAACCATCACCTCATAAAATCCCTAAAGCTCCCAGAACTAGAGGCATTATCAGAGTTTGCTGGCAGTGAAGCTAAGTGGGAAGTGATTAGCGGAATCCAGCCCATCAGAGAATTAATCTTACGGCCAAAATGCAATTCTCTGAGAGCAAGGGAATAGTTTCATCCATCCATTCCACCTTCAGAATGGAAGTTAATAAGGCAAATGTTTTGCAGCGGACACTTTCTGTACACTCTCCTCAGGGACCAAGGTTCTATAGGAGAGTACGCCCCCATTCAAGAGGTTAGGGATTTTTTTTTTTTTTGTATTTCTATTCTTTATATTTTAGTAAGTATTCCTTTATAAAACTAATTGGTGTTAACTGGATTAATTAATACTGGGTGGTTAATAATCACTAAGCTAACCAATAATATAGGATAACTAGTCACTATAACTAGTGACAGATACTGGGGAGAACACAGTGAAACAGGGTCCTGTCTCGTATCAAGGGCATCAGACCAAAAAACGTAAACCCTTAGGCTTAACATTTGACCTCTGAAGATGAGATGTAATCAGCCTTCTGAGGACCCAATACAATAATGAGATAGGGAATTAGGATTAGAACCCTCAGAATCTATGAGTCTACACTACAGTATTTTACACTTATTGGTAGATTTTTGAAGGGTTTTTGATTTCACAGGGAATTCCAAAAATGAGTAGGTAAGCCAGAGGGAATTACCTGAGACGCATAAAAGCGAAGTGACTTGCCTGATATCACACAAGTCTAAATGGCAGATACAGGATTTTAAATCATGTCTTCCTTACTCCAAGCCCAGCATTCCATCCACTGTCCCATGTTAACATGAGTATTAGTCTAACTCACTTTTAATTATCAAAATACAGTTTAAACAATAATTTTGTGTAACAGAATTGCTCTTCTTTCAATGTGTAATTTTTATTTAAATAATTAAATATTAAATTGGATAATTAGTCAAATTAAATTCATATAATATATAACACAATATTATACAAATTAATATTAAATAAGTATAATTTAATGAAATATCTATTAATTTTACCAATATTATCTTAAAATTATCACACACAGAAAAGACGATAACCCCTGCGTTTTATATCTGACTTGTTATTTGAAAATTTCAACCAAGGGTCTCTAGGTATCATTGGGATGTGGTGAGTTTTCCACTACAGCGGTTTACTCCTTCCCCGTATGGCAAAGAGCATCAGCTCTGGAATAGGCTGGGGAAGGGATTTCTAATCCATTCCTTAGAAAAAGAAGAGCCTGAAGAAAGGTTGAATCATTATAGTAATCCTCAAGTCAGACTATATCCTTCCTTGCACCACTATTAAAGGATATTAAATATCTTCTCAGTTCATACTTTAATGGGTAAATAATATTATGAAAGACCTGGTTTATATCTTGATAATGTTCACATTCTGCTAAAGAAAACATGACATAAATGTTGTAATCTATGGAAGTATATACATATGAACCAAAGTAATTACCAACATGTTTTGGAGAGAAGAGCTGTGGTGTAGGGTACAGGGAGACAGAGATTTTTCAATACAAGGAGCTTTTTGGGCAGAAAGACCAGTACAAACACATAAATCCACTCATTTTCAATTATATAATTATTGTTCATCAATTAATATTAATAATAAACGATATTTATTATCAATAAAGGTAATAAGGTTTTATCTGACTTGTCTGTAGCCTATCCCAGTGATCTAGAGATTTCTACACTACTTTGAAAGTGAGAAAGAAGGAAATCACATGAATCTCTCTCTATATCCAGTGGATCTACTTATGAAATAAAGAGTTGACTCTTTTGCCATGTAGTGCCTTTCACAAAGTTGGGGGTGGAGTTATAACTTCTTACATTCTCCACAACCTCAAGTGACTTGAAATCATTGGCAGAGTGCTGGGATGTCCTTACAGTCTGCTTGTTACTGCTGGATCCGTTGTAAGAATTTATGCTAGGGTCAGCATACCTTGGGTCTGAAAGTTGATGGGAGGGCTTTGAATTTTGAGAAATCTGTGCATATGTCTGTAATGGGGCCTTTGGATCAGACTGCCTAACATGGAGGTTAACTCATTACCAGGTTAGCCCTGACAACTCAAGAGCAGGTTTGCTGGTTGGCTGATTACAACATCAAGCTTGGCCGGAAAGCCTGGAGAAGTCAGGGTGTTTGGTACTCAAGGTCAAGGTTTGTACTTGGGGAATCTAAACGCAGATAGAAGCATACTATTATAATTTTTTTTTATTTTTATGGCTTTCTCCTTTTTTCTGTTTTTTCTTTAACAACATGACTAATATAGAATTGTGTTTATGTGATTATATATGTATAATCTATATCCGATTGCTTGCCATCTGTGGAAGCAGAGAAAAGAGGGAATGAAAAAAAAATTTGAAACTCAAAAATCTCATAAAAATTAACATTGAAAACTATTGTTTTTTTAAAGTTAGGACCTGAAAATGGGACTGAGCTCTATAGGAATTGATCTAAGCTATAAACTTAATTCCATCCCCAAAGACTAAAAGGGTATAAGAGGACAGAGGGATTGTATCCCCCATGTGTTGTGGGAGTAAGTTTGTATGTTTGTGATTATACCTTTGAAATAGATAGGCTTGGTACTGGCTAAGAAATAGAGTGGATAATCAGTGGAATAGATTAGGTGCACAAGACTTGGTAGTCAATGACTATAGCATTTATTGTTTGATAAACACAAAGACTCCAACTTCTGGGATAAGAACTCACTATTTGACAAATATTTCTGAGATAACTGGAAAATAGTATGGCAAAAACTAGACGTAGACCAACATCTTATATCATATACTGAGATAAGGTCAAAATTGGTACATTATTTAGACATAAATGGTGATAATATAGGCAGATTAGGAGAACAAAGAGTAGTTTACCTCTCAGATCTATGAAGAAAGGAACAATTTATGACTAAACAAGAGATAGAGAATATTATGAAATGCAAAATGAATAACATTGATTTCTGTAAATTAAAAAAGTTTTGCCCAAGGCCAATGTAACCAAGATTAGAAGGAAAACAGAAGGCTGCCAGTGTTTCTGATAAAGGCCTCTTTTCTAAAGTATATAGAGAACTGAGTCAAATTTATAAGAATATGTCATTCCCCAATTGATAAATAGTTAATGGATATGAACAGGCAGTTTTCAGATGAATTTAAAACTATCTGTAGTTACATGAAAAAAATCTTCTAAATCACTATTCATTAGAGAAAAGCAAATCAAAACAAGTCTTGGGTACCACCTCATAGCAATCCGATAGGCTAATATAACAAAAAAGGAAAATGATAAATGTTGGGAGAGATGTGGGGAAATTGAAAGACTAATGCATTGTTGGAAGAGTCGTGAATTGATCCAACCAATCTGGAAAGCAATCTGGAACTATGTCCAAAGGGCAATCAAACTGTGTGTATTCTTTGATCCAGCAACACCACTACTATATCTGTATCCCAAAGAGATCATCAAAAAGGGAAAAGGACTCACATGTACAAAAATATTTGTAGCAATTCTTTACGTGGTGGCAAAGAGCTGGAAATCGAGAGGATGCTCATCTACTGGGGAATGGCTGAACAAGTTGTGGTATATGAATATAATGAAATACTATTGTTCCATAAGAAATGATGAGCAGGTGAACTTCAGAAAAATCTAAAAAAACTTACATGAACAGATGCTGAGTGAAATGAGCAAAACCAGGAGAACACTGTACACAGTAACAGCAACATTATGCTATGATCAACTCTGAGAGACTTAGTTCTCAGAAATACAGTGATCTAAGATAATTCCAAAAGATTCATGATGGAAAATGCTATCCATACCCAGAGAAAGAACTATGGAGTCTGAATGCAGATCAAAGCAGACTAGTTTCTCTTTTTTTTTCTCTTGCTACTTTTCCCTTTTGTTCTGATTCTTCTTTTACAACAAGATTAATGTGGAAATGTGTTTAATATGATTGAACATGTAACCTCCATCAGATTACTTGCCATGTTGGGGAGGAGGGGAGAAAGAAAGAGAAGGAGGTAGGGAGAAAAAAATCTGAAATTCAAAAATCCTATAAAAGTGAATATTGAAAACTACCTTTACATGTAATTAGAAAACATAAAGTGCTATTAATAAGGGAAAAAATAGACCTTTTTTAAAGCTAGCTTGACTAACAGTGGCTAAATGTAAATAAGCAACAGAGAACTGCACACCCTGATCTTCAGAAATGTCATCTTTTGAGGCTTGGAGCCATTTCCAGAGAGACTCGCCCCTCCCCAATCTCCTTTAAGGGTCCTGAAGAACACTGGATGAAAAGTGAAATGTAAGGTGTCTGGCCTGCCAGGCATTAAGGGCCAGACTATATAGTATATGTTACATATTCAAAGAAATAGGTGTCTTTAGCACAATTTGGGGCTTAAAACTCACTGTGTGACATTAATTTTACCTTTCTAAAGTACATAAACATAAAAAAATCTCATTTCAGCAAAATTCAAAGAAATCAAATCTGTCTTTGGTTTCAAGAGAAGTCATTTGTGGAGCATGAAACAAACTGGAGGGTGATAGGTTTCTAACTCTTTCTTCTATCCACTAGAGCTAATTTCTCCATAGGACACTGGGTCTCAGAATTCCACCAAGTCATATTTGACATGTACCTAAACTAAATTAAATTATTTAACTCTATTCCTGTTGTAATTAGGTCACATCTAGATAAGGCAGCTATGAAGAAGTCTTATCTCTGGGCCGTCTACTTATGAAGCATATCATCCTTGAAAAGCGGTTTTAAATAATGTTTGTCAAGCTGGTCTCCATCTATATCTAGTTACTTAAATAATAAGAACAAAAAGCATTTTGTGGGTGAGAAAACAGGCACAAAGTATTAGGGGACTTGACCTAAATTTAAGGAACAAATGTAGAGTTAGTAATGAAACTCTGAGCCCCTGAACCTCTATCCCACTCCGCAGGCTGATACTTAATTCACAGAGTTACATTCATACTCCATAAGCTGATAGCTTCACAGAAATATCCTGTGAGTGGGTGTCAGAGGCTGTGTTTTGCTAAAATAATGTATTTTTGCTTTTAGTTTCCCTTAGCTCAAAGTTAAAAACATATGTTCCCCCTCTTTATAGGATGGACTGCTAAACTATAAGCTTGTTTAGTTACTTTAATGTCTAATTGTCAAAAGAATTATCAGGACAACAACTCAAAGCTGGCTTGTCCCCTCAAAATATTGTTTTCAAGCCTGGAAATATCAAGACAATTTTCAGTTGTGTTGCTTTGTGAACTTGCAAATGGACTCAATTAGCTGAAATATGGTGATGAATCTTTAATGGCATAATTAGTAATAGTTTTCAGGTGTGAAAATGCTAATGACATCATTAAGCTTGTGCATAGTACCAGGCACAGGGAAGTCAACTTTTCTCAAACACCAGAGTTTTTGACTAGAGGTCATTAATAAGATAGCAGGGTTTGTGTCTAGAGGTTATTGCCTTGAATTTGACCATAGTTACTGGCAGCTGAGAATCATTATCATCTGAAAGCTGAACCACCATGTGACTCCTCTCCGTGTCTCTGTGAGTTCTCAGGTGTCCACATTTCAAAAATGGCCATCTGTGAATAATTGATAGACAATTTAGCAATCCCTTTAGAGCCTTGGGAGGAGGGAAGGGAACTGACAAGAGAGGAGGAGCACATCAAAAGTCACCAGCCTGAAACTGGATGTTGTAGGTCAGCAGGCGGGGAAAATGTTTAGAGGCAAAAGTCATACTGAGGACTCTAGTTTATCAGATTGACTTTCCCAGGAAGTATCAGAGCTAAAAAGATACACGGAATAAAAAGATCAACTCTTACTGTTCCTGTCATTTTAATATGCATTTTACAGGAGATATTTACATTTATTAATATGAATATTAACTAGTATTTATATAATTCTTTTAGGTTTGCAAAGGATTCTCATAAATAGTATCAAATCTTCTCATAAAACTCTGGGATGTAGGTGCTATTATCATCCTATTATGCAGTATAAGAAACTGAGGTAGACAAAGATCAAGTGACTTATTCACAGTTACAAAGCAAGTAAGCATCTGAGGCTGAATTTGAAATCAGGTCCTACCAACTAACTGCCTAGATACAGTGATATAGTTTGTCATTCCCCTACCACAGAGATCTATTTCACACTCAGGTTATTTCAAAAGGGTTACTCAGGTTATTTCAAAAGGGTTAGCCTTTTCCACTTCGTGGGCACTACCATAGTCCTAGAATTCCTTTGGTAACTTCTCATTTAATTTTTCCAAGGGATATATTGAGCAACCTCATATTCAATACCTTATAATTATCTTTTTAAAAGTAATTCTTGGGTGCTTCCTTGCTCCTATTTCTGTAATAAGTACTTAGGAGAATGACGCAGATTAGAAAGGGCCCAGTTCTTGGCCTCAGGCTTTTAAAATATTTTTGAGGAAAAAAGGTTTAGATATATTAATATAATTAGGAAATAATATAAGAGAGTTGATGATGGACTGGAACCTCCTTACACTTAACTATGTTCCTCTCTTTGTTTCTTGTGTGACTCTCATCTTCAGTGCTTTGGAGAATGTAGCATTTCATGATTCTTGGCTGTATGGCAATAACTGAGGAATGTTAAAAGAAGATGGAAAGTTATGGTGGTTATAAACACTGTACAATTCCCTTAAAATAATTTAGTCCTTTCTCTTTCACTGGCTCAGTTTGGGGCCCCACCCGTTCTCTGTGTGCCAGATAAATATGAATGGGAAAAACAAAAGAAGGGTCAGTCTTGGGATGAGTAGAAAATAGACCTTGTGGACATTCCAGTTCCTTCCCTAGTTTTCATGCGAAGTCAAGAGACTTGAAATATGTCTCCTCTGTGTGAACTCTTTATGAAGCATTTAAATAAGGGCTTTACACAATGGTTGCATAGACTGAAAGAGCAAAGATTGGGGATAAATTTTGTCTCTGTGAAGGAAGTATATTAGGAATATATATTGGAAGTATATATCCACATTGACAATATTCCAGATCCAAGAAAATATCAAAGCTTACAGTAATATTAATTAAATATAAATAAATATCTCAGTATATAGTATAGAAAATAAATGTTATAGTTAAGAAATGGAGCAATCAGTGTTGGCTTAAGCAATCAGGGAAGACCACTTTGAGGTAGAGTTTGATAGGTAGGAATAATCCAAATTTCTCTTCCCAACAGTTTTTAATTGCTAAGAATCTTCCTTTGGAGCCTAGATTTTATGTGTGCTTATTAAAGCTGTGAGGAATAATTTAAAGAATATGTGCAAAATGTAATTTAAACACAAATCAATAGAGTTGTTTTCTAAATTTAAATATTGCAAGATGGCATTTTTGTCTGTTATTGTCAATGTTCAAAATAAATATTCAAACGTTGAGGATAATGCCTCCCCAAAGGCCACTCATAATATAAACAAGGCATACATAATGGGTCTTCACCAACTGGTTCTCTTTTCTCTTTGGAACATTAATTCAGTTCAATGAACTGAGTTAAAGCTATGGGTGGGCATGTTTAGGAAAGCTTTTGAGTAGATCAATTTAATTAAAGTATTTTATTTCTTCTCCTCTTGGGATAATTCTTCCTTAACTTCATAAAAATGATCTCCTCCTTTTGTATGTGCTGCAATTGTAGAATGAAATCATGGTTGGTAAGTAGACCCTAATTAAGGTGATGAGTGAAAAATGCCCAGGTACCCAGGAAACTTTGTCAATTCCCCAATGGAAATGACTTATATGTTTTAGTAGATAAATATAGAGTATATTATGTATCATTATCCTAGTTATTCTCAACTCACTGAAGCATCCAAAAGAACATTATGTCTGTTCATTGTGATTTAAAGAAATAATCATGGGAATAAGGGATTTAAATCTATACTTTATATCTCTGCTTTCTCACACTGCATCTTTTTAAAATGGTTTAACATCACAAGAGTAGTTAGACTGGATATATCTGTTAATCCTTCAAACAATTCAGGACATGCCGCATCAGGGTTGGGGAAGCATCTTGAGGATTAAATTAAAATCAGACCTACTTCCTACTATGTTCTCTGCCACTTGGAGTTGTGCAAAATAAAGAGTTCACATGTGGAAAATGATATCCATTACTCATGTTGTATACGTCTTCATTAACACCATGGGCTTTGTGTACAGTTGTCATTAACTTGTGAAAACAGCTACCTAATCATTGTCCATATGTGAGATATCCATGAAAACTATTCGTACCAGGCCATCTTTCTCCTGTCATAGAAGTGAGCCTTTAATTCATCTGTTAGACTATACACTCACAAAATGTGATATAAATTTTCTTTTCCTTTCACTAAAAGAAAGCTAATGGTCACCCATGGTGACATGACAACCTCTCCTGACTATTCTCTTTATGTTTCTCATAGAAGTTTCATCACTCGATCCCCCTTTCCCAATTTAGCAAACATTTCTTAACAGCCAAGCCACTGTGCCAAGAACAAGAAATTTTAGGAAGATCAAAACAAAATGAACTTTTCTCCTCAAGAAGCTTACATTTTTCTGGGGAAGGTAGCTGGTAATACATAATGCACACGAGTATCTAAATGCATGATGATTTGAGGAGGAAGAGAATGTCAACAGTGGGGCTAGAGACCAAAAAAGGTCTCATGAAGGAGGAAAAAGAGGAGTCATACAAGAATTAAGCCTTGAAGAAAGAAAAGGATACTGAGATGCAAATATGAGGAGTGAATATATTGCAGGTATAGGGAAAGTTTCCAAAACTATATGTATCAAGGAGATTGACTGAAACATAGAATAAATGAAATAAAGTTATACGAAAAAAAGTCGAGAGATGTCCATTAGAACCAGATTGTGGAAAGTCTAATTTCCATACTGAAACTTCTTCCTTTCTAGCATAGCTATAGATAATAGTGAGTGGTTCAAGATTTTGGGCAGGAGAGTGACATGGTCAGATCTATGTCTCAGGAAGATTATTTTGGCAGCTTGGTAGGAGAAGAATTGGAGAAAGGGGAGAATGGAAGGAGGAAATCCAATTAGTTGGCTATTATAATAGTGCAGATGAGAAGTAATGAGGGCCAGAAATAAGTTGATAGCCATATGAGTATACAGACCAACATGCAGCTAAGGCATTGTTGAGGCAGGACTAATAACTGTCTAGAAAGAAGACCAGTAGAGTTTCATTTTTTCCCCCTCTATCCTCTAATTCTACTCAGTATTTTTTCAAAAGGTAGAATTGTATTTAAGCTATTTAAAAACTACAAAATTGTCTTTCAGGGAAGAGGAATAGCAAATTATTTAGATAAGAAATGCAACCAAAATACTCATGTTATAGGCATTAGTGGCAACCCACAAAACCCAACTATACCTGTATTTGAATATTGTTTATTCAGTTACCTTGAGAATTTCATTGTTAGTCTGAGTGCTTACATCTCATTCAAATCTGTACCACTGTGGTTTGAATTATGTTGTAAAAGTTATTCTATTATATAGTTATTGCTATATATGATGAATTGTATATTTATTATTTTATATCTTGCTATTTTTTTCAATAATTTGACCCATATAGAGATATAAACTAAAAATTTTACCTAAAGTAAATATCGAAGACCAAGGTACAAGACTGCATTGTATAGGGGAAAGAATACTGGATTTAGAGTTACAGGAACTGAGTTTTAGCTTTGACACTCACTGCGGCATGAGGAAAGCAGAAAGTGTGAGTAGTGAACAAGCTAAACTCAAGATATTGATTCAAGTTGGAAAAAGAACTTTGTAGTTATATCTAAGATTGGTTAGGTGAGAGCCATGACTGGAATAAAGATAAGAAAAAATATTCCTTATACAAAATTAGCAAAGTTGATTTTAAAAGGTGGGAAATGGAGTGGCATGGCCTTTTATAATATTGTTTGTTTTTATTTGTCTTTCCTTCTCGAAGAGGATCTTCTCAAAAAGGGTATCAGGAAGGTGATATCTAGATTAGCAAGTGAATTAGATTTAAGTGAGGCAGAATTGTGCTCCATCTTCATCCTCCTAAGTCATCTGAGTCCAGTAACGACATATGTCAGAATGACTGGTGATGGCCCACGATGCTGTGGGAGACCTTGGCCTTTTTTTAAGCTAAGGTCTTCCCCAGGTGTTGGTCTGAGGCAACACCCATTCAGTAGTTAAAGGCTAAGTACGAACTGATGTAAAAGATGATCTACTTCGTCTTCATAAATGAATCAGTCAGAGACGGGAAGACTCTCAGAATTTCTGGCCAGAACAGAAACAATTGCTCTTTACTCTATCTCACTCTGAGTCATCAAAACCCAGACAATGAGCCTAATAAAAATATTATCATGTGAAGAAATATAGAAACAAGAGAAGGAAAGCATGATGGGGAGATTTAGATGAAGAACAGAGGATGAGACAAAAGTGATATTGCAGTCATAAAATATTTCAAATCACGTCAACAAAGAAAAAGGAAATAGATGGGGAACTTAAGAAACAGATCACAAATCTGGAAAAGAGGCATGATACATTTTTTGTTGTGTTTAGCTATATCAGTCATGTGCAACTGGTGCAAATGGTGATCCCATTTGGGGTTTTCTTGACAAAGATACTGGAGTAATTTGCCATTTCCTTCTCCAGCTCATTTTACAGGTGAGGAAACTGAGGCAAATGGGGTTAAGTGACTTGCTCAGAATCACATAGCTAGTGAGTTTCTGAGGTCAGATTTGAACTCAGGAAGATAAAGTTTCCTGACTCCAGGCCTAGCACTCTACCCCACTGCTCTGCCTATCTGACCCAGTATAGTACTAGTATAATAGGGTCTTCAATTAGCCAGATATCTACTAGAATTCTTTCTCCCTCTGCCAAAAAGAAAACTAGTTTAAATATGTGTGTATATATATGTACCTATATCTATATATTTATATCTGTCTATGCCTATAACTATGTTTATATCTATACTTACAGCTACATCTATGCCTGCATCTATACCTATATCTAAAACTGTACTTATAACTATATCATCAATATCTACATATCATCTTTATTTACTACCTTTCTATCTGGGCAAAATTGTCTTGGGTTTGTCAGATATATTTCTCTGGGTTTTTGTTTTTTTTTTGTATGCAGGTAAACTTGAAGATTTAATGAAACGTTTTGGGGTCAAATATTCTATTGCTCAGGTCAGGAGAAAGAATCAACTGTCAACTCATTTGTTGGGGGAGATGAGAAAGAGAGATGAGTTAATGACGAATCCAGGATTGTGAAATATTAAGAAGAAATCAAGAACTTAATTAAATACACTAGTTAGTTAAAACACACTAGTATTTTATTTTTATGTTGAACTGTTTTTTATTTTGTTAAATATTGTCCCAATTATATTTTTTTATTTTTATCAATTACATATAATCAAGACAATTAACATTGATTTTTCAAAAATTTAGTTGCAAATTTCCCTCCTCCCTGCCTCCCACATCCTTGGAAAGGCAAGTAATTTGAGATAGATTACACATGTTTAGTAATGTAAAACATTTTCGTATTAGTCATGTTGCAAAAGAAACCACAAATACTACCCCATCCCCAAAACAACCAAGGATAATAAAGTAAAAATAAGGAGCATTCTTCAACCTGAATTTATACTACATCAGTTCTTTCTTTAGAGATAGAGAGCATTTTTTCATTAGAAATCCTTTAAAATCTTCTTGGATGATTATATTGGCAAGAATAACTAAATTATTCACAGTTGATCATCATAAATATTGCTGTTACTGTGTTCAATATTCTTCTGGTTCTTCTCAATTCACTTTGCATCAGTTCATGTAAGCCTTCTTAGGTTTTTTTTCTGAAAGTATCCCACTCCTTTTTTATAGCATAATAGTTATTCCATCACAATGATGTATCACAACTTGCTCATCCATTCCCCAGGTGGTGCGTCTCTTCAATTTCTAGTTCTTTGCCACCACAAAAAGAACTGCTATAAATGTTGGTGTGAGCCCCCTTTCTTTTTTTTTGTTTGAGTTCCTTAGGGGATCTAGTAGTGGTACTGCTGGCACAAAGGGAATGTACAGTTTTATAACCCTTTGGCTATAGTTCCAAATTGCATCCCACAACGGTTGGATTAGATTATAACTCCATAAATAGTGAGTTAGTGTCATTTGTCTATATCCCCTCCAATATTTGTCATTTCCCATTTCTCTCACATTATCTAATCTGGTAGGTCTGAAGTGATATCTCAGAGTTGGTTTAATTTGCATTTCTATCTTCCACATTGATTTGAACATTTTTCTTATGACTATAAATAGCTTTGATTTCTTCATCTGAAAACTGCATGTTCATATCCTTTAATCATTTATCAATTGGAAATGACTTGTATTTTTATAAATTTAACTCAATTCTCTATATATTTGAGAATTGAGGACTTTGTTAGAGAAACTTCTATATTTTTTTTCATTTTTCTAGTTTCCTTCTAATTTTGACTGCAGTGGATTTGTTGCTGCAATTTTTAAATTTACGGTAATCAAAATTATCCATTTTACATCTCATAATGCTCTCTATCCCTTGTTTGATCATGAATTCTTCCCTTCTCCATAAATCTAACAGGTACTATTCCATGCTTCCCAAGTTTGCTAATGGTATCACCCTTTATGTCTCAACCATGTACCAGTTTTTGGCCTTATCTTGGTGTATGGTATGAATGTTGGTCTATAACCAGTTTCCGCCAAAATTGTTTTCCAACTTGAACAACAATTTATCAAATAGTGATTTTTTGTCCCAAAATCTTGGATCTTTGAGTTTGCCAAATACTAAAATACTGTTGTCATTTACTGCTACGTATTGTGTACCTTATCTATTCCACTGATCCACAACTCTACTTCTTAGCCGCCACCACATTGTTTTATTAACTCTTTGTAATACAGTTTGAGATATGCTATAGTTAGACTACTTCTTTTACAATATTTTTAAATTGATGCTCTTGATATTCTTGGCCTTTTGTTCTTGCAGATGAAATTTACAATTGTTTTTTTCTAACTTTATAAAATAGTTATTTTGTTTGGTAATTTGATTGGTTGTCTTGATAGCTGTACTTCCAAGTATTTCATATTGTTTGCAGTTGTTTTAAATGAATTTTTCTTTCTATCTCTTCATTCTGAACTTTGTTGATAATATATGAAAATGTTGATGAATTATTTGGGGTTTATTTTATGTCCTACAACTTTGTTGAAATTATTAAGTCTTTTAATTAGCTCTTTTAGTTGATTCTTTAGCATTCTCTAAGTATACCATCATATCATCTGCAGAGTGATAGTTCCGTTTCTTCATTACTTATTCCAATTTCTTAGATTTCTTTTTTTTTGACTTAATGCTATCTAACATTTCTAGTATAATATCGAATACCTATGGTGATAAATGGCATCCTTGCTTCACTCTTGCTCTTATTAGAAAGACTTCTAGCTTATCTCCATTTTAAATAATGCTTCCTGATGGTTTTAGAAAGATTAAGGAAAGTTCCATTTGTTCTTTTGTTTCTAGGTGTGTGGTTTTTAGTAAGAATTAGTTTGTATTTTGACAAAAGTTTTTTTTCCTCTATCTATTGAGATAATCATATGATTTTTGCTGGTTTTTATTGATATTTTCAATTGTGCAGATAGTTTTCCTAGCACTGAACCAGTTCTGTATTCCTGGAATATATACCACATGGTCTCATCCATGAACTTTGTAATATATTCTTGTAATCTCCTTGATAGTATTTTATTTCAAATGTTTGCATCTATTTATGCATTAGATCATTAGAGAAATTGATCTGTTTTTCTTTCTCTGTTTTCACTTTTCCTAGTTTAGATATCTATGCCATATTTGTATCACAAAAGGAATTCGGAAGGGCTCCTTCTTTGTTTATTTTTCCAAATAATTTATATGATGTTCAAATTAGTTTTTTTCTTTAAATATGTAGTAGAATTCATTTGTGTCCATCTGGACCTAGAGATTGTTTTCTAATTCATGACTTGTCAAATTTCTTTTTTTCTGAGATGTCTATTTAAATATTTTATTTCCCTTTGTGTTAATCTGGGTAATTTGTTTTTGTAAATACCCATTTTGCTTTAATAGCAATTTAAATGGAAAGCTGTTTCTCATTCATGAATAGGTCTGGGTAACCTGCTTAAACCACTTGGAAGCTTAAGTCACATGTGCTGGCAAGAGCTTGCTGAATGGGTGGAACAGGGAGAGTGGAGCAGAACTGAGAGGAAATGAGTGAGTTTGGTCAGGGCAGAGGAGAGAGGATGCAGGCAGGCAGGCATGGCAAGGCTCAGGCTCCTGAGGGTTTCCTTGTGAAAAGGCTCTGGCTGAGCGGCGGAGAGAAGGGAGGCTTGGGAATGATTTTGCTCCTTGCAGTGATCATGCTTATTGACTTCTTGGGCACTAGGATGGATTTAATTTTGTGTTTCTGGAATTTGACTTTCTCTGGTGTCTAAATGTTTGTCTTCTGCCTTCTATATAGAGAGTCTTTTATACTTCGTGAGTAAGAACCGTACTGGTATATTCATAGTCACCACCAATGCTGTGAATATTGCCTTGGTAATATATTTGCTAGACCAGAGGTGGGGAACCTAAGGCCTTAAGGCCACAGGGATCTTCTAGGTTCTTGGGAACAGCCTTTTGACTGAGTCTAAGTTATACAGAACAAATCCTTTGTAAAGGGGATTTGTTCTGTGAAGTTTGGATTCAGGAGAAAAGTCACACTTGAGGACCTAGAGGGCTACATGTGGCCTCAAGGTCACAGATTCCACACCACTTTTAGACTCTTTGGATTTACCAGTACATAATTGGATAATGTATCTACTAATAATAGCTTTAGTTTCATCTTTGTTGGGGATAAATTTACCCTTTTCATTTCTGATACTGTTAATTTGTTTCTTTTTCTTTTTTTAATCAAATTAATCACTGCTTTTTACCATTTTATTATTTGTTTTTATAAAACCAGCACTAGTTTTATTATTTATTCAATGCTTTTCTTGTTTTTATTTTTATTGCTCTTTCCTTTGATTTCCAGAATTCAAAATTTGGTGTTAAATGGGGTATTTTTTGCTTGTTATTTTTCTTTCTCTTTTTTAGCTGCATGCCCAATCCATTGATTTGTTCTTTCTGTATTTTATTGACGTAAGCATTTACAGATAGAAATGTCCCCCTAAGTAATTTTTGGCTGCATCCCATAAATTCTGGTGTGTTGTCTCATTGTTTTCATTTTCTTTAATGAAATTATTTATTCTTTCTATGATTTGTTTTTGACCTGCTACTCTTTAGTATTAGATTATCAAATTTCCAATAAAATTTTAATCTATATTTATACAGGCCTTTATTGAATTTATTTTGTATTGAGTTATGATACAAAAAGGATACGTTTAATATTTCTTTTTTCTGTATTTGGTTGTGAGGTTTTTAATGGCTTAATGTATGGTTAGTTTTCATGAAGGTGTTATGTACAAGTGAGAAAAAATGTATACTCTTTTCTATTTTTATTCAGTTTTCTCTAAAGTTCTATCATATGTAACTTTTTTAATCTATTCATCTCCTTAATTTCTTTCTTGTTTATTTTTTTGGTTAGATTTATCTAGTTCTGAAAGGGGAAACTTGAAGTCCCTCACTAGTACAATTATACTATTTCCTTCTGTAAATCATTTACCTTTAAGAACTTTTCTTTAAGAATTTAGATCCTATGTCATTGATGAATATGTGTTTAGTATTGATATTACTTCATTGTCTATAGTAACTTTTAGTAAAATGCAGTTTCCCTGTTTAACTCTTTTAATTGGGTTTGATTAACACTTTTCTTTGAGGTTTTGCGTTTAGCTACTTGAATATAATTCCTTCTTGATTTGTGCCTTCATCTTTGCTGTTAACATAGTAACTTGTTATGGTCAGGTCCTTTTTCATTGTTTCCTCATTTTCCAGTCTATTCCGTGATTTTTTTTACTTTATGTTAAAGTTGTACTCTGTTCCTGAAGTGAATGGGGCACGGCCCAAAACCTCAGGTCTTTTGTGCTGTTTTCACAGTTAGATCTGTGACTGTAGGGTTTTGATGCTTCCAAAGTAGTATCCAAGGTCTTTACCCCAGAAAAGACTTTATTCTCCCATAGGGACAGTACTGGTTCCTGGCCCTGGGACTCTGAACATGTCCCCCACCTCCTTTGCATCTGCAATTGCTAGTACTTTCCACTGTCTTGGAATTGCTACCTGGGTTTCTTCTCCTGAGTAATTGATTACAAGTACTCCTCCCTGAAACCTGACCAGGAACCCTGTCCCTTTCTGACACAAGTGACATCATTCCTTTTGTCCCTGGGACTGCAAACCAGAACTCTATAAGGGCAATGGAATAGGGTCCTGAAACCAATGCCAGAAAAAGTTCCCCTGCAATCTCCTTATCAGCTGTCCTATTCCTGTACTTTTCGCTGGCTGAGACCTCCCAAATCTGCTGCTGCTGCCAAAGCATCTCTCTTCTAGGTCTGTTGCTGGTGACACAAGGCCTCCATTCTTTACTGTACTTCAGGCTCAACCACCACCCTAGTACAACAGTCCTTTTCTGATAAGCTCCTAAACTGGAGGATTGTTTCACTTGTTCTTTTGTTGGTTCAGCCGCTCCAGAGTTTTATTGGATGTTATTTTAGTATTGTTTTGAGTTATATTTAAGGGAGCTGGGCTGAGTACTTCTCTACTCTGTTATCTTGCCTCTGCCCCTCCCTCCTTCCCCTACTAGTGTTTTAAACAACTAGAAGACTTGAAGATAAATAGTGGTTTGGAGGTAGAGTGAATTAAGTAAAGAAGGAAGAAATTTTTTGTTTTGGACATATTAAGTTTGAAGTCTTGATAAACAGATAAAAATAAAAAGTCTAGCAGACAGCTACCAAAGCAATACTGGACTTGTTTGGATAGAATGGTTTCACTTGCATAGGAATGATAATTGAATCAGTAAGAGTATCCTGGATCATGCAGAAAGCTATAACAAATTTTTGGAGGATCCCTTTGAAATGTCTCCCAAAATCTAGGATGCATGTCAGAGTAGGGCCTCTTTATCACAAGTTTTAGGATGCAGTGGTCAATTCACCCCCAAGTTCCATCATTTCACTCACAGCAACCTCGTTGTCAATGAGAATGTGATCCTGAAGATTTCCTTTTGTTAGTTAACTAAACCCTTGCAAAGATAAAATATCCAAAAGGCAGTTGTACAGCCTCTTTCTTTCTTCCCAATATACCACAATATTTAAATCATTCCTGATACTTCTCACTCTCCACCACCCTTCCCCATGTCAAATTACCTGAAACTTTCTTCTTTCTTTTGACAGAAGTAATAGAATAATTGACTAAAAAATATTTCACTAAAACATCAACTCCATCTGGGTAGAAAGAAAAATTTAGAGTAACATATTTATGACAAGCTTGTGGCAATTTCACCCTCACATTTGTTACTGTAGGATATTCTCATGATGCCAAATGTATTTTAGGCCAAATACACAGACCAAATATTTCTATGCATAAAAATCCCTTCACAAGTAGAGCGTATCTGTAAGAATCAGAGGTTGAGTGATTTCCCGAGTTTAGGGTCACAGAGTAGGCAAACAGCACAGCCAAAATAAGACCATCTCTCTAATTTTTAATGTCCTGCCTCTGCTAAACTGCTTTTCATTTTATTACTCACCTGTTATGTGAGTAGTCCTGCTTGGAATAGACACATTGGGAGTGTACTACATAAGCATTATGATAAATAGCATCTGCTGTGCTTGCTAACATGAGCAGCACATGGGACGTTTCAGGGGAGCACAGTTAATGCCCGTGCCAGCTTTTTTCAGTAAGCTTTCCAATCCTGGATGCACCAAATGTCTGTGGATTTGTGCTACTATGAGGGATTTTGAATCTTTACAACTAATCAATAGCCTCAAAGCAGATGTGCTGTTTACTCTGCTGACATATATAAAATTAACACTATTTTTTCCCTGCTTTAAAGTAAAATCTTGTATATTTTAAGTGTGACAAGTTTTTGTTTGTTTGTTTTGCTTCTAACAATAATAATTTAATTTAGTTAGAACAGCACTTAAAAATCTGGGCAGCTAGGTGGCACAATGAATGAAGTGCTGACCCTCAAGGCAAGAAGATTTACCTTCCTGAGTTCAAATCCAATCTCAGGTACACTTACTAGAGGTATGATTCTGGCCTGTTTACCTCAATTTTTTCATCTGTAAAATGAACTGAAGAAGGAAATAGTAAACCACTCTAATATCTTTGTCAAGAAAACCTCAAATGAGGTCATGAAGGGTCAGACATGACTGAAAACAACTGAATAACAACAAAAAATTATAATATATATTATAATAGAATAACCAAAACTATATAATAGAATAACTATAGAATTAGAATAACTAAAAAAAGTTAATGTTTTCCTCCCTCCTCTTTTCCTAAGAAAAACTCCCACAAAGTAAATTGTACTAATTCAGGCCACTATAATACATGTAGCAAAGAAATTTTCATCTGGTAGGAAGAAATAAATTAATGGAAGTTAAAACAATTTTCATTTCATTAAAACACCCCCATCAAATGGCAAAGGGAAAATAGGAATTCTCAGTGGGATTTGGGAGGACAGGAAAACTAGTGCACTGTTGGCTGAGCTGAGGGTTGGTTTAACCCTTCTAGAAAATATTTTATTACTACACATAAAGCATAATGAAGTCTATATATCCTCTGACCTACTGAAACCACTATAAGGAATACATGTTCTCCAAGGAGGTGAAACATAGAGCTAAAAGATGCATTATACAAGGACATTAATAGAAGCACTGTTGTTGTTGTAGCAAAGACCTGGAATCAAACTCAGGGTCAATTAGCAATTGGCAGAAGCAATTATGGCCCATGACTGTAATAGAATATTATTGCCCCATAAGAGAAAAAGGAATATGATGGATTCAGAACAACGTGGAGAGACTTGTATGAACTGATATATAGTAAGGTTAATAGAACCAGTAGAACAATTTGCTACAATGATGACTATAATGATAATTTGGAGAAAAACAACTTTGAAAGATTTCAGAACTAACCAAAAGAGTGACTAATCATGGCTTCACAAGCCTGAGGATGAAGCACACCTCCCATCCCTTCACAGCAAAGTGATAGACTAGAGATACAGAACCAGACATGCATTTTCACTCATGGTCAATGTGTTGATTCATTTGCCTGTCTCCTCTCCTCTTTCTTGATATATTTGTTAAATACTATATAAGTGTTTATTCCCTTTCCTCTCCTACCACTTGCCAGTTTCCAAATATTCCTTATATTTTCCTCTCTTTTTTACCTTTATGCTCTTGGAGTACCCTCTCCTCTTCTTTGACTATGGACACGTTTGACTATTGACCTTTTCTTTTTTTTTCTAATTGTGGCTTAAATGCCATCAACTTCATGAAGGAGGATCTCTCCCATTTTGTCCCTCTTTTGTATTCTTTATCACACAATGCCTTGTTTTAGAGCTGCTTGTCTTTGCTTGTACCTTATCTATTCTACTACAAGACTGTAAGCTTTTTAAAGGATAAAAATGATAATTTTATCTTAGAAGACTTCATAGTGCAAAATACATGCCACATCCTTAAGAATATATGAATGTAACACCTCCTGGCCATATTTGTCTTTTCTTTGCTATTTCTATATACTATTTTTCTATGCAGAAAGTGCCAAAGCAGGAACTTATATGTGGCTTGAACACTGAAGAGAAAATATTGTCCAATCACAGAGGGGGCTTTTAAAAGTACAGTTACTTTATGTCCACCATACTAGAGGAAGACCACATGAACATTACAGAATGTTAGGTAGGGAGATATATTACCCTTTCCTTTTCCTTTTTTTCTTTCTCAGGTCTTTGTTCTTCCCTTTTCCCTACAATACTGGTAATCCAGGGGTTAGAAATGACAGCCTGAAAAATTTTGGAAAGCCCATTAATGCAGCCACCTTGGTGCAAAAAGGAGCAGAAAAGGCCCAGAGGAAAATAGGAGGAAGAGAGAGTCAGAATAGACAGTGATTGCCCAATATGGATTCATGAAAGTTGGACCAGCATTGGGTACATAAGAGATACTGGACATGAGTAATCTCTAGCTCCAGAATCAATTTAGCCATTGGCCAGGGAGCAACAGCTACTTCTATAGGACTTAGAGTAGCCCTATACTCGTTTTGCATTGAGACAGTATATTTTGTGATATTATGTATGTGATAATTAGAAATGAAAAATACTTCTCCTCCATCACTAGCTAGAGTTGATGTCCTTTCTCTTGGTGAAAATGAAATTAGGAGGTCATGTGGGAAATCAGACCTTAATAGAAACTGACCTAGGGAAAGCTCCTGTAATGGTTATTTAAATGGGAAGATCTTTCCATGTGACCTGCCTGTGTCAAAAGGAAGTCTGAGTTACAAAGACACTGTGGTGGAAGGAGCTTGATGAACGGGTGGAACAAGAAGAGACTGAGCTAGAGCAGAACTGAGAGGAAATGGAGTCATGAGAGCAGCAGGAACTGAAGGATGCAGGCAAGCAAGCTGCTGGCTAGTATGAATGGGAGAGATTGTGATTTTGCTTAATAGGGCTGGTTTGTGGGAAGCCTAGCAGGAGGAAGGCTTGGGGATGGTGTTATTCTCTGCGTTATTAGGTATAAATATCTTTGTTACTATAATGGATTTGGCTTCCTAGTGTCTGAATAAATGTTTTGGATCTCTCTTACATGTGGAGAGTCTGTTGTATTTCATGATTCAGAATTGCACTGGTATTCATGGTATTCATGGCTGCTGTGAGCACTGTGAATATTGCACTGGCACTACAACTCCTTTACCCAATACTTTTAATCCATTTTCATACATAAAATGTGATTTAAACTGTAAAAGTTGTGTATTTTCCTTTTGGGTTACACAAAAGTGGGAGGGAGATAATGGGAAATGGAACTCAACCTATATTTTGAGTTTTTCCCAGATCATAAAGTTAAGTTTGGAATAAATGAGTGAATTTGTCATGAATTTATGGAATTATATATAGGACTCATTTGAATTCTAGACTGAACCAAAAGGAACTTTTACCATAGAAACAGGTAGAGAAAATGACATATTCCTGGCATCAATAGCCAAGTAATTGTGTTTTTCTTGTAACTACACAGGTTTTTCTATATATGGGAATACTTCTTGTATTTGTGTACCATCAATGCCTTCCACAAAGAGGTACCTAACAGTGGTTCCTTCTATATTGAACAAATGTTTGAATGAGCATTAAAGACTGTAGAATTCATGTTTCCAATCTTTTTCATTCATATTAAAAATTTACCTGTTTTAGAATTGAGATTATAGTACACACACACACACACACACACACACACACACACACACACACATAATACATCTGAGCAAGAAAAGATATTCAAATTTACTCCACCTACCTGGTTTCCCTTTAGTTTAATTCTTAATTTCTATTTATGTTTTTTTCTTTAAATGTCAGAGCTAATTCTAATTATGTTACACAGGGTCAGGAAAACCTGAGTTTAAATTCTTCCCTCAATACTAGCTGTGTAAACCTGGAGAGTTACTTAATTACTTTTTTGTCCTAGTTTCCTTGTCTCTAAAATGTGAATAATATGAGCTCATCCCTCATAAGGTTGTGATTTTGGAATGCCCTGCAAGCTGGTCATAATAATCCATGTTGGCTTTGCTGTCTGACTCCTTCCCTACCACCTTGTGGTTATCAATTAACATAATAAAAAAGATCTATCTTTCCTTACAATTAATCAATACTGCCTACTATGGTTCATATGACCCATCACTCATGGGTGGGACTGATTTTGTACACAGTCCCAGCCAGGATCACTGCCTAAGGGTTAGGAAAGCAACACAAACCTGATCCCATTTGAACCATTTAAAAATTCCACCTCATGATAAAATCTTTGGCGCTAATCTCTACTGAAGGAGAATCAATTCTGGTGGCATCCCTTCCCCTGTCTGAGATGTTTTGGAGCGCACTGAAGGAGTGTTATTGCTTCACCCACTTTCTGTCTCTGTAGTTCTGACAATGAGAGACCACTTTCTAAGTATCTCACAGGAATTTCTCCTGACATGGCCAACCTCTAACACTGTAGAACTCTAAACAAAGGCCAAAACTCCCAGTAGCCTGATCTAACCCTAATCTACTTGATTTCTCAAGAGGAAGAAAAAAAACTAAAAAAATAAACCTCAGAGAGTAGGGCTAGCCCTGATTCTTGGGTCCTTCAGGTGCCCTTCACCTTTGACTTAATAGGCAGAGACAGAAGGGGTGAAATTATATATAAAGCACTTGACAAATCTTAAAATGTTATATAAATTATATTAATAATAATAATATATAAATAATTTCAAATATGTCACTGTCCTCACCCTCATCTCACTGCCCCCTCGATGAGCTCTTATAGCAAAGGTGAGGTGGGGGAAGCATTCTTATTACCCTTTCCCCTAGTCTGCCCTTCCCTCTCTTGCACCCACTTTCTTGTAAAGTAAGACCCCATTATCTGTACATCTTATTTCCCAATTGCATGTAGAATATTTTTTAATTTGTTTCTAAAACTTTGGGTTCCCAATCCTCTCCTTTCTTCCCTCTCCACCCATCTGCATTGAGAAGGCAAGCAATTTAATATAGGTTATACATGTATAGTTGTGCAAAACACTTCCATAATAGTCATGTTGTGAAAGATTATATTTTCCTCCATCCTATCCTACCTCACATTTATTCTGTTCTCTCCTTTGACCCTGTTCCTTGTCAAAAGTGTTTACTTCTGACTACTCCTTCCCTAATCTATCCTTCCTTCTGTCACCCCTTTTGCCTCTACTTTCCTATAGGGTAAGATACCCAACTGAGTGTGTATGTTAATCCCTCCTGTAAAAGCAAGTGCCCCAACATACAAAAGAGGGCCTGCTATCACAGTTTGTTTGATCTGCTTTTATAAAAGGAAAGTAACTTTTGAGGGGTTAACAATCATTGATAATATATATATATCATTCACTTAGTTAAGGGGAAAAAGTCAGCATCCTGAACTACAGAGAAAATACAAAGAAATAATAATCATCAAACAAAGCTTCCAGCTGTCTGACTGTAAGCAATACTTATATCACAGATCAACAGACAGGTAACTGATACAGAGTTACCACAGAAAGAAACATCAACATCTGAGTTTTCAAAGTTGGGGACTCCTTAGTGGTTTCCCAGAGTCACTTCTGGCATGTAAACTTTCCTCCAAAAACTAAGGCCCAAAGAAAAACATCATCTCAGAGTATTTGTATGTTTTTCAGAGCAAGAGGCATCACAGCCCTTGAGAACTAGAGCATTAGAAATCAACACAAGAAAGAAATCAACAAAAGACAATTAAGTTTCCCTTAATCACACTTTCCTTAATGGGCAGACCAACTAATGAGTGGGAAAGATCTTTAATGTTTCTTAGCATTACACCATCTTACATATATATCTATATCTATATATTATGTGTGTTTATACATATATATATACACACTTACACATATGTATATTTGTATAGGTATATATGTGTGCATGTACATGTGTATACAAATATATATGTGTGTATGCACACATGCATATATGTATATGGACATGTATATGCCCATATATGTATATATGTGTGTATGTTTATATGTGTGTGTATATTCCCTCCAACAACCCCAATACTGAGAAAGGTCTGATGAGTTACAAATATCAGCTTTACACGTAGAAATGTAAACAGTTCAATTTTAATTTTTATAGTCTTTTCATCAAGAATACTTGGAAGTTCTCTATTTCATTGAATATCCATTTTTTCCTCTGAAGTGTTATACTCAGTTTTGCTGGATTGGTGATTTTTGGTTTTAATTCTAGCTCCTTTGACCTCTGCAATATCATATTCTAAGCCTTCCAAACCCTTAATGTAGAAGCTGATAGATCTTGTGTTGTCCTGATTGTGTTTCCACAATACTTGAATTGTTTCTTTCTGGCTACTTGCAATATTTTCTCCTTGACCTGGGAACTCAGGAATGTGGCTACAATATTCCTAGTTTTCCCTTTGGGATCTCTTTCAAAAAATGAGGGGTGGCTTCTTTATATTTCTATCTTATCCTCTGGTTCTAGAATATCAGGGCAGTTTTCCTTGAAAATTCCTTGAAAGATTTGTCTAGGCTCTTTTTGATCATGGTCTTCAGGTAGTCCAATTAGTTTTAAATTATCTCTTCTGGTACAATTTTCCAGATCAGTGGTTTTTTCCAATGAAATACTTTTTATTATTTTCGTTCTTTTGTACTGTTTTATGCTTTCTTGGTTTCTCATAAAGTCATTAACTTCCATTTTCTCCATTCTAATTTTGAAGTAATTGTTTTCTTCAGTGAGCTTTTGGACCTCTTTTTCCATTTGGCCAATTCTGCTTTTTAAGGCATTCCTCTCCTCATTAGCTTTTTGGACTTCTTTGGTCATTTGGTTAGTCTTTTTTTAAGGTGTCATTTTCTTCAGTATTTTGAGGGACTCCTTTAGCAAGCTGTTGACTCAATTTTCTCATGTTTTTCTTGAATCACTCTCATTTCTCTTCCCAATTTTTACTGTACTTGCCCTATTTCATTTTCAGAATACTTTTAAGCTTTGCCATGGTCTTCAACCAATTCATATTTTTCTTGGAAGCTTTAGATGTAGGAGCTTTGACTTCATTGTCTTCTTCTGATTTTATGTTTTGATCTTCTGTGTTACTACGATAAGGTTCTATAGTCTGAATTATTGGGGTTTTTTTTTTAACTCTGTCTACTGATTTTCCCAGAAAAATAGTTGAATTTCTAACTCTTTGTCAAGATAGGACTCTGCTTCCAGTAGGGGAGGGGTGATGTACTATGCCAAACTTCAGGAATTTTGTGCAGCTCTTTTCAGAGCTACTTATAGGGGCATGTAAATTTTTGTTCTTCCAAGGTGGTATGATCAAAGGAGAAGTATTTATGCCTTTCTTGGCCTGCGCTCTGGTCTGTGAGTGATAACAAGCATTCTGTTTAACCTTGGAATGGTGAAAAAGATTCCCTCTCAACTGCACCACAAGTTCAACTACACCAGTGCTCCTCCTCACCCCATGACTGCCACCCAGGACTGCCACCCAGATCCAAGCCTAGCAAAGCTAGAAAATACTGTCTCAGTGCCAACAAAGAGATCTCCTCAATCACCCTCTCATCAGCCACTCAATCCTCATACTTTCCGTGGGTCAAGTACTATGAAAGCAGAAGCTGCTGATGCTGCTACCATCTCTGTCACCCCACTTGTTGGCGCCAGACCACACTTCTCTCCAACTCAGATCCAATAGTTTTCCCACTGACCTATGCTGTCTTTGGTATTTGTGGTACAAAAAGTCTGGAAACTGCCACATCTGCCCACTTCAGTTCCCTGAGGCCTGCTCTCACCCTATGTCTGCATGGCCCATGGTGGAGTGCACTCTACTCTCAGTCTGGTGTGATAGACCCTTCTGGTGGACCTCCCTGGGCTATTTTAGGCTGCAGACTTCTTTCACCCCATCATTTTGTGGCTTCTGCAGCTCTAGAATTTGTTTAGAGACATTTTGATAGATACTTGGAGGGGTGTGGGGGATAGGTCAAGGAAGTCCCTGCTTTTACTCTGCCATCTTGGCTCCACCTTCCAATATTATTGTCTTTAACAAAAGGAGAGTAGTGTATTTCCTCCTCTCTTTGGAGACAAATAACTCATTATAATTACATGGCGTTCCGCTTTGTCTTATTGTCATTTTCATTTTCTTCATTGTCAAAATTGACTAAATTATTTTTCCTGATTCTGTTAATTTCATTTTGCATTGATTCAAGCAAAAATTTGCATGTTTCTTTGAATTCTTTATATTTGTCATTTGATATGATGAAATAATATTGAATTCATATAACACAGTATATTTAACCATTCTTCTACTGGTCAGAACTAACTTTGCTACCATATAAGACATGCCATGAATTTTAGAGGAATTTGGGAAGTTTATTTTTGTCCTTGAAATTCTTTAAGTGTTTATGCAACAATGGGATGTCAAGGATGAAGGATGTTATGAACAGTTTCCTTACTATTTTGTTTATTTTTTCACATAATGCAAAATTAATCTCCAAAATGGTTGACTCATTTCATAGTTTTACCAGCAGTGTATTAGTATGCCTATCTTGTTTCAGTCAATGTAGCAATAATTGTTTCCATATTTTGGAATAGATTACAATTGTCAATTTGCTATTATGCAAATAAAACCCCTGAGTTGTATTAATTTTTAATTATCATGTTACTTATTTGTAGCAATCTTTTCTGTGGTCACTGGTGAATTTTAAGTCTTCTTTTATGAAATACTTTTCATATGCTTTGGCTACTTATCTGTTGTAGAATGGGATTCATTTTCTGATATGTGTGTTCTCTCTAACTCAATCTGTGAGTATATGTGTGCGTGTATATGTATACATGTATATGAATATATGTATACTCACATTATGCATGCATATACACACATGTCTACATATATACAGCCATATATACATACATATATTATGTATGTATGTGTTTAAAATATATATATAGACATGGTATATGTATATGTGTGTATATGTATGTATGTGTATATGTGTGTCTTTGATATCAGACCTTCATCAGAAATATTTGATAAAATGACACCTCCACTAATTGATAGCTGCTTTTTGCTCATTAATTTTGTTCAATCAAAAGTTTTCAATCTCACAAAATAATCAAAAACTTTTATAGTTTTTCTCTCATGACATTGGTATGCTTTTATCTGTGACCAATAATTGTTCAAATGATTTATAATGATTTGGCCCATCTTGTGTAACTTTTATTCATAATTGCCCACAATTTTGATGGAGAATCTACCTAGCAAGTTGACCATTTTGATCTTTTGTCATAGCATCATGAAGATAGTATTAGAAAACTTGGTCCCCTTTTCATCCTTTGCCCTCATCATGTGACCAATTCATCTTCTTTCCCTGCTGTGTATTTTCCTGATGGCATCTTTTATTCCAGTTTTCCCTTAAAGTTCTCTTACTGACTATATTTTTGAGTTTACTTAAACTCAACATGCATTCTCCATTTCTTGTATGTATTATTGATGTTTAATTCTTCAAAATTGGTTATATCCCATGATTTGAAAAAAAAACCACTATGATTTATTAGGCATTGGTAGAATACTAATATTTTTACTTCTCAATTCTTATGTCAGCTCTGACAATTTGGTGGTCTGTAGGAACATAATTGATTAAGCTCTGATCCTGCCATCCACAATGACATTTTTTTTTCTCTGATAAAGACTTCATTTGTCAAGTATATAGGAAAATGAGCAAATTTATGAAAAAAAGAGCCATTCTCCAATTGATAAATTGTCAAAAGATATGAACAGGCAGTTTTCAGAAGGAGAAATCAAAGGTATAGCAGTCACATGAAAAAGTGCTATAAAGCTCTATTGATTACAGAACTTTAAACTAAAACAATGCTTAGATACAACTTTTCACCTGTCAGATTGACCAACGTAACAGAAAATGACAAATATTGGAGGTGACAAAAAAATCGGGACATTAATGCATTGGTGGAGTCATGAACTGGTTCAGTCATTCTGGCGAGTAATTTGGTACCCAAAAGGATATTAAACTTCATATTCTTTGACCCAGCAATATCACTACTAGGTCTATATCCCAAAGAAATCAAAGAAAAGAGGAAAACTTATTAATAGCAAACAACAGTAGCTCTTTTTTGTGATAATGTTGTGATTTCTTTTGGTAAAGAATTGGAAATTTAGGGAATTTCTGTCAATTGAGAAATGGCTGAACACGTTGTGGTATATGATTGTGATAGAATGCTATCGTGCTATTAGAAACAAGGAAGAGGATAGCTGAATAAACATATATGAACTAATGCAAAGCGAAATGAGCACAACCAGAACATTGCACATGGTAACAGCAATAGTATAAGAATTATCAACTGTGAAAGACTTAGGTACAGTTATCAAGATAATGATCCAATATAATTCCAAAGAACCCATGATAAAAAAAATACTATTTGCTTCCAGAGAGAGAACTGATGAACTGAGTGCAGATTGAAGTATATTTCTATTCATCTACTATTATAAAGAAAATAACTGATGATTTTCAATACTCAACAGAATGGTTTCTCAAACCTACTCAGCTATTGTATACTTGCAGCAACTCAAAAGTTTGTAACCTCTTCTAGGTTGAAGACGCTGCCTTTTCAGATGCTAGTATCACTTTAGGGGTTAAGTTCTGCCAGGCCACATATACATGTACTCCATTTCCCAGTGAAGTAACCTGGCAACAACATCACATTTGTTTGTGTTCACTGTAATCAGTCAACCTAGATACACTCATGGACAAAACAACAAATAAGGTTTAGTGAATGTGGGGAGGGGGAGCACATGAATGGCAGGAAGATGGATAGATAGATAGATAGATAGATAGATAGATAGATAGATAGATAGATAGATAGATAGATAGATAGATAGATGGATGGATGGATGGATGGATGGATGGATGGATGGATGGATGGATGGATGGATGGATGGATGGATGGATAGATAGATAGATAGATAGATAGATAGATAGATAGATAGATAGATAGATAGATAGATAGATGTATGAATGGAGAGAGAGACAGACACACAGAGAGACCACATACCCTAAAATATGTCATGAAAACATTAGCACCTATTTTAACTTGAAATATTTCTGATGTTATTAATGAAAACTTATTTTTCCAGGTTTGACTAGAGAAAGGAAAATGCAGAATCAAAAGATATAACAGAATTAGGTACATCCAGATAATATAAATGATACTTCTATATTGTTGCCATCTGGCAAAGTGAAGTTATAAAAAATCATAGTTACATCCCAAATACAAGCATTTATATATCTCAACCAATGTTTCTGTTACCCAAGGCTTACTTTCCCAGTTGTAATTTAGTTTCCCACTAAAAGCCAGAATCAAATGCTTCAGGCTTATGGTACTGTCCTGCTCCCATAGTATATGAATCAGAATCTTTGATTTACAAAATGAAGAGAGAAATTTAGATTTTTGTCTTTAGACTGATATATTGAAAGAAATCCTAAGTATCCAGAAAATACAATTATGTTGCATTATATTCTCTCTGATGTGTCGCTATGGACCTCAATTATAACTTGGCCACCCACAGACCAACATGTTGGAGAATTATTTTGATGATGTTTTGCAAAAGCAGTTAGTTGTTTCAAAACAGCAAGTGATGATAACCTTTTTGCTATTTTTCAAAGAGAGGAGATATGTTAAAAGACACTTTAAATTCAAAAGCTTTCAAGAAATGTTAAGTATCAGAATATTTGATAACAAATTTGTCTTTCCTTCTTTCCTTTTACTTTTTTCTTAAAAGTTCTGATTCAAAAGGTAGAGCTTAACCATTCGCATGAATCACCTGAGCTTATTCTGCACTAACCTGTATCTGATACTGTTCACAGACACTGAGAGAAAGGTCCCTGGACTGCATTTACAACTGGTTTTCTTTCAATTATTATCCATTGATTTAAAAAAAAAAGAAAATTCATGTTCTTTGCCCAAAATTTGGATGTGATAGAATCCTTGACTTAGAAACAGGATGGAACCAAATGACAATGGCAGCCTGGATTTTGTAATCTTCTTTTAAAATATGTTATATAAAAATTTAAAAAGTTACATACATTTTAATTCTAAATTCCAACAGTTTCTTTGTGTGTGGACATTTATAATATTCAACAGAAATATTAGTACATGTTTAATAATTTTATTAGGAAATTATTCAGAATACTAATAGAAAAGTAATTAGAATGAATTCCCTTTGGACAGGAATTATTACTGCCTTTCTTTGTAACCCCAGACTTAGCATATTGTGTACACTATACAATAAAACAAGGCTTCTTGATGGACTGAATGAGAGTAAACAAAGTCTATTGACTAATGTGTTGATGTAATGCTGGAGAGAGATCTCTGGAGATACACTGTAGAACTCTCTCCTAAGAACTGCCTTGTCAATGTTGTTTTCCATATTTAGATGAAAGCAATATAATAAAACCACAAAATATTAAATTAGAAGGAAACTAAGACATTATCTAACTTAAACCTTCCATCCTAAAGAGAAAGCTGAAGCCCAGAAAAGCTAAGTGAATTGAACAAAATTACACGGCTAGTCCAAGGAAGAACTGAGATTACATATAGTCCAAGTGTGTCTAAATACAGTATTTTTTCATCTTTCAAAATATTTTGTGGATATGTTTTACATTAATGTCATTTCCCAATGCCCTCAAACCAAATATATTGATCATTCATAGAAAAGGACTATAGATAAGCAAAACAAAATATATCCACACCTCTATTTTACCAGCTCTCTACTGAAAGGAGAGAAGTGTATTTCGTCAGTTCACTAGCATCAAGATTGGTCATTACATTGCTTATCAATTATGTAATTTTTAGCATTGTCTTCCCTTATATCATTGTGGTCACTCTTTATATTGTTTTCCTAGTTCTATTTTAATGAATACTGTGTCAATTTATACAATTTGTTACAAATTTCTCTGGATTTTCATATGGTCATCATTTCATAAACTGCAATTTATTCAGCTGAAAATGATTAATAAGCATATAGTTTGTTGCCAAGTTTTGCTACCACAAAGAGTGCTGTTAAGACTATTTTGTTACATATGGTAAATTTCTTTTTTTTATTAATGTATTTAAGGTAGATAACCACTAAAGTGATGAACATTTGCACACCTGGAAATATCATTCACACTCCAGTGACTCTGAATTTGTGTAGATTATCACTCGCACTCCACACCCTCTACTACTCAATTCCACATTCCCATCCCCCTCAACCATCCCACCTAGCATGACTCCCTCCCATGATTTTTTCATGAACATTCTACTGTGCTCCTAGAATTCCTGTTCATAAACAAAAAGCTTTCTTTTATTTATTTTTTTCCTCTCCTACTTTTTCCATGTACTAGTTCTTACTGAAACATAACTTCCCCCTGATGACATAGTCTCCCTGGCTACTCTGTCTAGTACTAGCTACTCTTTCATTCCTTCTCTTCAACTCACTGATAGAGGATTATCTCTTATTCCCCATTACCACTCATAATTTCTCCCCCTTCATCCATCACTCAGTACTCTCCTTTGGAGGTTCATGTTATTCATATCTACCATCTGATGAAAATCCGGATAGATCTTATATACAGACTTCCAGGTCACTCCTTGTCCTTCCTCAATGAGTTTGCTACATGGCTCATAATTTTTCTCTCTTCCCCTACTCCTGTCCTCATATGGCTTTGATATACATATTGATTTTTTTCTCAAATAACTTAACTGCTCAGTTTTTCAACCTACTCACCCCCATCCCATGTCAGCTAAACACAAAGATAGATCATACCCTTAATTTTACCATCACCAACAAATATCTATGCTCAAGAATTTTGAAAGTTCCTTATCCAACCACAATTCTATTGACTTTTCACATTTTCTCCTGATTCTCTTACAAAACCCTCCTCTTTGTCTCCACCGTGACTTTTAATCCACTTCTTTCCCAAGTCATCTTTCTTAATCTAGTCATTTTCTGCTCCTATTTCCTTGTTGAACCAAATTCAACTCTGCATTATCCTCCTTTCTTGAATTATTAGCCCCTTTATCATATCATAAATTATGTTTAGCCAAGCCTCTTCTAGGGTCATTCCCACAATTCATCTTCTTAACTTCTACACATGTGCTGATGAACAAAAGTGGAGAGCATCATGTAACCATTTCTGATTGAATCAGCTACAAATTCATGGTATACAACTTCAGCTGGTTCCTCACTACTGCTAGGTAAACCTACATCTTCCTTACCAACTCATTATCTCATTCTTCAAAGTAGCTCCCCATTTGCTGGAGGCAGAGACTACATGATTTTAAATCTATGCTAGTTCCTATAAATCAAAATGCCTTATTGTTTGTGTTATTAAGAAGCATATAGGGACTAGGCTAACAGAGTATTTTGTCATGTACCTTTTCCCCATTTGTTTTGAGAATTGCCAGTGAAAAAAATTCCTTCAACCAGTGTGAGTCAGGACCTACTCTACAATTTAAAGATGCCTGAAGATGGATTGGAGTCAATATGGTGAAGTGAAGGGTCACAACTACCAAACTTTCCCCCAAATCTCTTCTAAAAATGACTACAGAAAGCACAGGACAGAGTTTGGAGCATGGAATCCAATAAAAAAGTCAAAGTGAGTCATTTTTCCAGCCCAGGGTAACTTGGTAGGTTGGGAAAATGAGCGAACAATGAAAAATAAGCTGATCAAAAAGAGATATTATAGTGGAAACATTTGTAAGCAAAGTATCAAAGAAAATGTAGATTGGATACATGTCCAACAAGAATTCTTAGAAGACCTAGAGAAAGGGAGGAGAAACAAAGCAACAAATAAGTAAATAACTCAAATAAAAGTCACAGAGGAAAGATAGGAAAAAAATAAATGAAAGCTATGCAAGAAAAGTATGAAATGAGTTTGGTAAAGGAGGCACAAAAATCTGAACAAAATAACTCCTTAAAAATTAGAGTTGGACAAAGGTTTAAAGATGTTCAAAACCTCACTGAAGAAAATCTCTCCTTAAAAATTAGAATTAGGCACGTGTAAGCTAATGATTCCATGACACATCAAGAAACAAAGTCAAAGGACTAAAAACAATAGAAGAAAATTGATATATCATAGGAAAAACATGGAAAAAACATCAAGAATAGATAATTTAAGAACCATTGAACTACTGAAAGTCAATATATTTTTAGAAACATAAACATATTTTAAGAAAATTTAAAAGAAAACTACCCAGATATCTTAGAATCTCAGGGAAAGGTAGAAATAGAAATTGAAAAAAATCCAACAGCTAACTCTTGAAAAAAAATTCCCAAATGAAAAATTCAAGGATTGCTGTAGCCAAAACTGAAAGCTCCCAGGTAAAGGAGAAAATGCAATGAACAGCAAGAAATAAGTGATTCAAATATTATGGATTCATAGTCAGCGTCATATAAGATTTAACTGCTATCTCCCAAAAGGAGCAGAGAGCTTGGAATATGATTTTCCAGAAAACTAAAAGCTAGGATTGCAACTAAAAATAACCTATACAATAAAACTGAGAATAATCCTAAAGGGAAAAAACATAACATTTTATGAAATAAAGGACTTT
This sequence comes from Bettongia penicillata ogilbyi, assembly GCA_023548195.1. Lineage (NCBI taxonomy): Eukaryota > Metazoa > Chordata > Mammalia > Diprotodontia > Potoroidae > Bettongia > Bettongia penicillata. The sequence continues at coordinate 629,892 of JAJHZJ010000796.1, forward strand.
CAGTTATTTCTGTTGAAAAGAAAAGCAGAGCTGAATAAAAAATTGATATTCAAATACAATAGTAAACATGAGTGAGAAACCATAAGGGACTTAGTAAGGCTGAACTCTTTACAATTATATATAGGAAGATGATTCATATAACTTTTGAGGATGTTATCATCATTAGGGCAGTTAGAAGGCATGTACTTAGATGGCATGAATGTCAGTCTGTTATGTTCTGATTATTTCAAAAAAGAAGGAAAAGATAAGAAAGTGGAATGCATGGGAAGAATAGGGAAGGGAAGGAGGATAGGGGAAATTATCTCTCATAAAAAGAGTTTTATCACTGAAGAAGAAATGGTATAGGGATCAGGGATTCAAACCCACTCTCACTTAAACTGGTTCAAAGAGGAAAGAATATATTGGAGGTTATTGGAAGGACACCCCATAATCTGGGAAACATTTTTGGCCTTCTTTTCATACCAAAAAAAAAAAGTTCGAATTTTTTTTCTTTTATAGGGTAGGGTGGTTCCAATATCTTATTATATAGTTTTATATGGTTATTATAGTATAGTATTTATATAGTACATTATATTATATAGTATTATATAGGTATCCAATGCAAATACATATATTTTATGCATTTCTAGTTTTTAAACATTTTCTGTGTCATCTTCTGGCCATCACATGTGATCTGTAGCTTCTGCAAAACTCCCGCCAAAAAAATTCCCATTTAATTTCTTAAGCTGACCCACACTATATTGAAACAATGAGAGGCAGGGGAGAGAGTTACAATGTGGAAGGGGTAACCATATATGATGTGCATCCATTTTTGAAGTGGACAAATGACATCACAAGTAATGTTTTGACTTGTGTATACATGAATTGGATTCAAGTGAGGCAGAGTTGTGCAAAGTCATCAGTCTCACTCTCCCTGAGTCATCAAAGTCCAGTGTCAATACAAAAGTCAAGAAGACGTTGAGGTTTTTTACGCCTGACCATGCTCTTAGTTCTTGAAAGCATCTGCTTTAGCTGCCTTCATGACCCTTTGAAATAGATTTCTCTCATCCACCTATTCTGACAGAGAAAGTCTTCAAAGGTTTCAGGTAGATATTCCAACTAATTTACCAACAGGTTAGAGGTCTGTCAGTTACCCTCCATCTAGGTTAGCTCATCTGCCAAGAATGTGGCTACTGTACATGCTACAGATTCTTGGAGCCACATACGGTAGCTGGGTGATGGTAGAAAACAAAGATGGGTGAGCAGCCCTGAAAAGGACTCAGCAAGCCTTCACACCAGGGAAATAGGAGGGAAAGAAGCAAAGAAAAAAGGAAGGGTGATAAGAGAGAGAACAGATTATGAAAGGAGATGGTCAGATGCACTCAGGAATGCTATATTGAAAGAGTTCTGATTTCACTGAATTGGAACATCATCTAGTCCACATTTCTTCATAATTTTAATAAGAATATCATGGCCAACTTTGTAAATGCTTTGCTAAGAGCTGGTCTATTTATATCTCCAAATTTTCTTTATTCTATAGTTTACTAAACATGTTATAAAGGAAATTATTTGGTCTGACTTGACCTTTTTTTTTTAATAAAACCACACTGGCTCTTCATTATCATTATTTCCTTTACAAAATGATCATCAATCATCTCTTGTATCTTGCATCTCTTAATCTTGCTATTGTTTTTTTTTTCCTCCCAGAATCCAAATCAAGATTACTCATCTGTATTTTGAAGGATTCATAATATAGGTGAGTGTTGGAGATGAATTTAATATGACCCTTAATGAGTTTAGGTCATCAGAGACAGATTATTGTCTACTATATTACTAAAAGAATTAGCATAAGAGTTTTATGAGATAGTTTATCACCAGAGCTTTCTATGGTCTTACATAACATTGTGCTGGGGACCTCAAAGCTACCAGGTTCCTGTGGCATCCTGGTTTGAATATTGCTTCACTTTCATAATAGCTACTATTACCTGAGTCTTTCAAGGTCCCTACCCTCAGGCTTTCTATGATGGGGCTTTCACTAAGCATGTGCCTCTCTTGCTCCCTCTGAAAACAAAGTCCTACAAACTACACATGTATACTGGGAATCTAAGCTTGTTGGACTCTTCTGGCATTGACTTAATTGTTGGTCCTTTTTTCTATTGCCTGACAGCTTTTAGATGTATTTTTGTGCAGGTAGTAGAAACTCTTAGGTAGAAGTCACTTACCATAGTTTCCTACTGAATTTCTTGAACATTAGATGGCACAGAAGGAACTTCATTTTTCTTGGTAGAATAGATATGTGAGAGTTATATAACTTGCCTCCATTCAGACAGCCATCTTGGTCAGAAGTTCTTGGGACTCTTCTCTGAATCTTTACTTTACCTTTATGGGATCTACCTTCTTAGATCAGGTAAGATTATTTATTAGGATCAAGATTTTAAAATAATCAATTCTCTATAGTATTGAACTAGATCAGTCCTGCCAATAATTTTGGAACATCTCTTATTACAATGGACTTGAGCAAATAAATCCCTAAATTATGAAGTGAATTTTTCTTTAAAATATTTCCTTCCCACACTGATCCACTTTTAGAAATATTCTTCCTCCTTGTAAAAGTTAATTTCCCAAATCTCACTGTCCCTTACCCAGTTATCCTATTCAGTCTACCAACATGAGGAGCTATAATGAAGTTTCCAATTCAGAACTGCCACTGTTCCCCTTTTCCATGTCCTAAACCATTTTCATGTCCCTTTACTTCATTAAGTATATATATCTATATATATATCTATATATAGATATATATATATATACACACACACATACATACACATATATGTATATATATAGATGGATATATATATATATATATATATATATATATATATAATTGTCAATTCTCTCAGGATGCTCTCTTGTATTTATTGACATTAATTAGTGTAAGAAACATTTTTGGTTGAAGCACAGAAACTATTGACAGGCAAATATATTTGTATTTGCACTTTAACAAAAGCATTCTGGAAGCCTTGGCAAAACTTAAAGGAATGAGTTTAATGAAATATGTTTTGGGTACTGTGATGAATGAATTCTGAGAACGTAATATTTTTGGTTGACACATTTCTTTGAGTCTCTTCTCTCCCACAAAAACAAAAATAGGTGGAGACAAAGCTATGTCACCTATATGTTGGGACTCTCTTGGGAAGTTAAGATTATCTAAAACAAAAGTGGATTATGAATAATTAAATAAAAGCCAATTATTTGAAAGTTGAGCGGGCCCAACTCAGGTATCACTATCTATGCCATTATGTACTATTATAATTCTCTTTTCTCTTAAACCTAATAGAAACTGACATTGTCTTTTATGTTTTTAAATTTCCCTTACCCCATGGTTTTAAACACTAATAGTTTCTTTTGAATAACACTGACCTTGAATAGGGGAGCCATATGGTTGTGGAACATGGAACAGCACAATCCCAGAATAATCAAATTTGCAGGTTGATTCAAAGGGCAATGGATACACCTGGTGGGCTGCAACATGTTACTGACGATAATTTGCATTCAAGTCATAGTGGGAAAAGACTGAGTTACAGTTGGAGATACTCTTAGAATTCATCTCCTCCAAGCTTCTCATTTTACAGATGAGAAAACTGAGGTTTAGAGAAGTTAACTGACTTGCCCAAGGTCTCACTGGGAGTGAGTAGCAGAGCAATTGAGACCCAAGTTTCATAACTCCAGGTCCAGTGTGCTTCCCACCATTCTATACTGCCTACTATATCACCAAAGATATGCATGGCTCAAAAAAAAAATGAAGAGAGAATGAGACAAAACAGAGAGATGACTTAAGTTTTTGGCAACCATAACCAAATCCCTTTTCCCAGGCAAGTTCAAAAATTGTATTTCCCCCTTCCCTCACACTCCAGTAAAAGGTATTGATGCTATCTTTAATATTTAGCTGATTCAAGTGACTAAAGGCTCAGACTGCTGACATAACTTTCTAGTCACCTGAGTATAAAGCCATCATGAGGAACAGCAGATCTTTGATGCTTGTCTAGTATAAAACAATGGGCCACTCAGCCAAGGGAGCTGTCCTCAGTTAAATAATCTCCAGGTATACTCCATCCTTACACAATAGCCATCTCCTCCTATATCTAAGTAAATTTACTTTTGTTTTATTATGTTCCATTATCAAATCTACCAGGGGTATAGCATGAGACTTACCCAGCCTGGAACAACTGATATCCATGATATATTAAAAGAATCCAAAAGAAGTCTTCATTTTATAGATTTCTGTGGAGAAAGCAATAGACAGTAGAAATTACCCAAGGTAATGATTCCTCTGATTGCTGGGGGAGATTAGGATGATAAAAAAGAGGATGAAAATAAATATCAGAGAATGACATTGACACTAAGTATTTATAGAATGCTTGAAAGTTTACAAAGTGCTTACATATATAATTTTATCCTACCTTTACAACATCCCTATGAAATAGTACCAAAAGCATTATTATTATTTTACCAATTAAGAAGCAAAGGCTGAGAGATAAAATGATTTGGAAGACGGGGTCAAATAGCCAGGAAGCATCAAGAGGTATAATTAGTTCTTCTTAATGCTGAGGTCAGTGGAGTATATACTACATGGAATGAAGGGAATGACATGCCATGTGAGATCACAGAACCACTGAAGTATGGAACTAGCTTTTTAAGAAACTTAAAATTTCCATTTTCCTTCTCTCAATTGCTAGAAACTTCACATTTCTGAACAAGAAAAGTAAATTCACACACTTTTATCTTGGACTTTCCATTCATCTAAGGCATGCATTTTAAAGTCAATAATATGATCAGAACAGGCAGGTAGTTTGAAATAGGTAGGTAGCTATGTCCCTTTTATACTGAGACAAAGAAATCCAACACAACAGACTAGAAGACAGTGCCATAGTGAACATGAGTCAAGTTTTTTGATTTTAAAAAATCCCTGAAAATTCAGTGCTCAGTTGGATACCATGTGAACTGAGTATTATGTGGGAGACCTACAAATGGCTCTTTGCACTTATTAGTAGGTCTGATATCTCAGAGGCAGAAGGCATTGATGCTCATGGCAAGTCCCTTCCCAGGGGACAGGTGCAATTTCTGTATTACCTTTGCATTACATTTGGGTTCCCTGCTTGGTGCTCTGTGCCTGTTTTTTCTTCATTTTTATAACAGAGGAAGTTTGCACCACACATTCAGAGATCTATTGGCAGGAGACAGATTTTGAAAGAACAAAAGAGTCAGATCATACAGTGTGTATTTCCTCTGCCTTCATGTGGATGTATGTCTGAAAACATAGATGTGCATTTCGAATTTATTTTTTTAAAAGGATGGAGCAGGTAGGAGTGGGTGGTCAGCTTTGGAAAGAGGTGGCAGAGAAGCTCTGGGCATAACAGAAATGAGAAACAGGTGGAATAGAAGGCTAAGATGATGAGACTACCTGACAAGGAGGGGGAGAATGAGTAGCAAGCAACAGGAGCCCTCAACTCTATTTTTGATTCTGTCACTGGTTAGCTATACAACCTTTGACAAGTCACTTAGCCCTTCTAAGAGATAGCTTCCTCAGATATAAGATGACAGTTTTAGACCAGATGTTGCTAAGATTCTAAAGAGCCTTACAGAGCTGTGTGATTTTCAGCATATACTCTGTGGTGCAATTAAAAAAAACTATCCTATTTTTACCACTGAGTATTTGTGGACCTCATAAAAATATTTTATTTCTCTGGAACTTGTTTCCATACTGTACAATGAAGGAGTTGGACCATGTGACCACTAAGATTCCTTTCAATTAAATCTATGGGTTGAGTTCCATGATGTATAGGAGAAAGGTCCCTTCCCTCGGAAAGATAACAGCTGCCTTGGTGAGATGATTAAGAAGTACACAAATACACTGTGTGTGTGTATGTGTATTCATCTTTGATACAAGACTAAGAAGAGGTCAAGTTAGAAAATCTGGATAGTGCTTGGCTTGTCTGGAAGAACTAAAGGGGAAGGTAGAAGGTCAAGGGAAAGAACAAAGACACTAAATTTTTGAAGATAAGGAATAAGCAGCAAATAGCGTGTAGAAAGTGTGGGAAGGAGGTAAATGATGCTAATCTGAGAATAAAAGAGATAAGCCCTTTACTGAAATTCTCAGTCTTTTCAGGTGTTATTGCAAGTAGTTCTTCTCTGCTTTTCTGATACTGGTCCTGCTGCCTAGTGTGTTTCTAATTATTTTTGAGGTTGCATAAAATTCTCAAACAAATGAAAACAAAATTGGCAAGACTGAATTAAACTTTGAAAAAATAATATTGTTTAGAGACTGTTTAGATGGAGGGAAAATAATTTAATGTGTGTAATAAGAGAGTTCCTGGGATATGCAATGGGAATAGAACTCCTTTGAAGTGTCTTGTTGCTTTCTCCTTGGGCAATTTGATCTTAAACTCTTCTATCACCTCCTGCTTCCATCTCCTCAAACCTTATTGTCCTCCCATCCATCCCTGCAACTTTTTAACCTCTCCTTTAATAGCAAGCTTGTTCAAGATTCATGGTCTCTTATTTACCATGGTAAAAAGTATAGTTATGAGATATGGAAAATTATGACCTCAAGCCAAAATGGTGCTTTTTTAAGTTACACTGAAACTGAGCTTCTTTCATTAAAATCTATCTGAATTAGGAGAAAAAAGAAGAAAATGGAGTTAAGATTATTCATTGACTATTCTATGCTTGAAGGAATTATGAATTAAGTAACAAGGCCATTTCACAAAGATGTTTTATACAGTCTCTATATGAAGACAAAGGTAATCAGTGAAAAAATTGTCAGTCAAAAAGTACTTCAACGAATCTATACACTGAGATCTTAGAATAAGAGAATCTAAGTGGTAGAAAAGCTTTGAGATAGAAGATGTTTAGAAAGCATCAGATCCAGTCTCCTACTCAATCAAGGCATTTCCTATCCAAAACATTGCTGATAAAAATCTAATTAACCTTTCCTTGATACCAGCAGTGATGGGAAATTAGGAGTATTCATTATCTCATAAAGGGCAATCCATTCTCATATTAAAGTATATTAATTGTTGGTAAAGTCTTTTTTATGCTGAAGCAGGTCTATCTCCTTCCCTATATCTTCCACACATTATTTAAGTACAACCCTCTGGACCCACACTGTAATTTAATCCATATTTTACAAGACAATGTTTGTGTACAATATTTGTAGATAACTTTCATTCCACTGAATTGAAAGAGAGAGAGAGAGAAAGAGACAGAAACATTTTCTCTTTGGTAAACATCTCTGCCTTCTAAAATAGTTCCTTCATAGTACATGGCTCCATGTTCCCTCTCCACTTTAGTTGTCTATCATTGCATTCCCGACCAATATTAATGTCTCTCTTCAAATGGAATGTCCATACTGGCACAAATACTTCAAATATCACTTGACATAATCATATTTAGGTAGGATTATGATGCACTTTGTTATGAATAGTCTCCTGTAAAGCATATTGGTAGAATGAGTATTGAATTAGAAGCCAACAGACATGAGTTCAATTATTGGTTCGTCCTGCTGCTTAGTAGCTGTAGGACCTTAGACAAGTGACAAAGTCATAGACATAGAGTTGGAAGGAATCTCAGGAACTATTTATTCTGATGCATCATCCACAATTTATTAATGTGGATTGCTTTAAAAATGAATAGTGAGAGGAAACAGATAACCTCCTAAAGCTCATTATTCTTTTGGATAGCTCTATTCATCAAGAAATATCACTTTACATACAACCCAAGACTCTTGTTCAATTTCCAATCACAGTTCACAGTTGCCCTCTTTTGCACTACTTTTTGTTGTACTAATTTTGCACCCTTGGGGACAAGTAGAATAAATGTAATTCATCTTCAACATGACAGCTTTTCAAATGCTCAATGAAATCTACTATGTCCCTCTTAATTTTTTCTTCTACACACTTCATTTACTTCTTACTGAGAAACTTCCTCATCCGCAAAATGGAAGCGATATTATTTCAGTAGCTAGTTGTCACAGAGGATAGAGTGCTGGGTCTGGAATCAGGAAGACATGAGTTTAAATCTTGTCTTAGACACCTATTAGGTATGTGATCTTGAGCAAGTCATTTAACTTTGGACTCATTTACCTTCACTCTGAAATAAGGATAATTTAATGGAGACATCTGGTGACACAGTGGATGACATGCTGGGCCTAAAGTTAGGAAGCCAAGTTTTAGTCAGACTTATGACACTTGAATAGCAATATGTTAGTGAACAATTCATTTAATCTCTGCTTGTCTCAGTTTCCTCAAATTGAAATTGGAGATAGTAATAGCACCTATCCTTCAGACCTGTTGTTAGCATCAAATGAGATAATAATTATAAAAAACACTTATAACAGCCTGGGGCACATACTAGATGCCAGTAAATGTTTATTATCTCTCTTCCCTTCCCCTTTTTAACTTCCTACCTTATAGCATTGCCAATAGGATTAATCCATCAATTGACAAGCATTTATTGAATAATTAATATGTACTGAGCACTGTGTCGGGCAACACTAATACAGACAAAAATAAAATCATCTCTAATAAATCAAATAATATAAAATAAAATAATCTTCAGGGAGTTTTAAAACCCATCAGGCAAAAAAGATATATGGAAAAATAAATGCTTGTTTTGGGAGGAAACTTCGCCCACTGGAAAATGAAGAAAGATCTCATATAGGAGGCAGCATTTCAGCTGAGTTTTGAAGAAAACTAAGTATTTTAGAAAGTATCAATAAAGAAAGAGAGCACACTGGATAAGGGGGTAGGTGTGGGGTGGACAACATGTGCAAAGCACTAGGATCAAAGTAATATTATCAAGCAATTAATCAATAAATATTTGTTAATACCTCCTGTAAAACCTTGAAAAATGACCAAAGAGTCACAGAAGTTTTGCAACAACTGCTAACTTTGAAAATAAAATAAAGTAACCAACATGCCATAGGGATTATTACATCAACTGTCAACTCTAACCAAAATGCCATAGAGACTGTAGGAAAAGTTTTATTACAACTATTAACTCTGAAAAGTAAAACTAAGGAAAACAAAAGAGCTCACAGAGGTCATAGGCAAAAAGTCTTCTTTACTCCCTTAGAAGAGGGAAAGTAGACATACATGCCAGGATCTCTTCTGGCGGCAATGCTAAGCCTTGATACATATAGGTGGGACTAGACAAAGAGCCAGGCAGTGAGGTGTAACCAGAGCAGTGAGGTGTAATAGCAGTAATGGGGCCAGTTTGGTTGGTGACAAAAAGTCTGTCCATAGCAGGGCTTTTCATGACCTGAACATGGTTCCTATGGGTGCTTGTCTGAACTCAGGGGGCACTTGGGACTGGCTTGAACCAGTTCTGTGATTTAACTGCAGCAGAGTTCATCTAGAGAGTGAGAACCAAAAACTATGGTTATTCCAAGATCAAGGCACACGTTGCTTGCTGGGCCTTAGCGCTAGAAAACAGGGTGTCTCTAAATAGTAAGAAAAGAGAGGAATAAAAAGAGGGGTGGTCTTGGGGTGGGGAGCCTGATATTACTATGTGCCAGAAATTGTGCTAAGCATGGGTCATAGAAAATGAGACTGAAGACAGTTCCTGCCCTTGGAGAGAATACAATCTAATGGGGGAAACAATGCAAATAGATATGTGTAAAGCAAGAAATGTAGAGAATAAATGGGAAATAACTAAAAAAGAAAAGGCACTAGAATTAAGAATGGTTACAGAAGGCATTCTGTAGAAGGTGGGATTTTAGTTGGGACTTGAAGGAAGCCAGAAAAGCAAATAGGCAGTGATGAAGACAGAGCATTCCAGGAACAGATGATAATCAGAAGAAGATACTCAGAGTCAAGAGAGGGGATGTTGATGACCAGCAAGGAGGTCAGTGTCACTGGATAGAATACCTCATTGAGGATAAGGATAAGGATATGTATGGGAGGTGGAGGGAGATAATAAAGGACTTTGAACACCAAAAATACTTTGTACTTGATCCTGGAGGCCACATAAGGAGCCACTGGAGTTTCTTAAGTAGGAGGGTAACATGGTTGAAGCTGCACTTTAGGAAAATCATTTGGAGTCAGAATTCTGGATGAACTAGAATGGAGAGACTTGACACAGACAGATTCACCATCAGCTGACTCAAGAGTCTAGGTATGAAGTCTTTAGGACTTTCAGTGGAGTGGTGGCAGGGTGAGAGGAGAGAAAGGGATGTATTTGAGAGATGTTGAAAAAGTGAAATCAACAGACCTTGGCAACATACTGGATATAGAGGTGAGAGACAGACTAAGAGATAAAGAGGGGTTGAGGACAGTTCCTACATTCTGAGGTTAAGGGATTGGGAGGGTGGTTGTCCTCTACAGAAAAAGGAAAGGTAAAAGAGGGGAGGGCTTAGGGGGAAAAATGAGTTGTGTTTTGAATGTATGTTGCTTAAGATGTCTACTGGAGGCTCAGTTTCAATCTGGCTCAGATTCTATCTGGTCCATTTATCAGTACAAGCATCAGAAATGGTAAGATTTCTTAAGAGTCAACCCAATATGGCAAATCTTTAATAAACTTTCTTTTTCTTTCTCTGTTACAAGGCTTGGATGGAATTCATTCGGGCAGGAACCAGGATGTTGGTATTTTGGGGTCTCAAGCACCTCAAAATTATGGTTCCCTGACCTCAACATGGTTCTTTGATCAGGTATACTGCCAATCTCAAGTTTTTCACTAGCCAAGATGGACGGTAATCAAACAGAATCCCAAAGGGGCTTGGTGGCAACCTTATAGAAATTTATAGATCCTGGGTTCCCAGTTGGTTCTGGCTGCACACTGAGAGTAGTCTCTAACAGTTCTAGAAGATGAGCACTGGTCAGAGGATGATCCCAACCCCCGGTCTGGAAATCCACAAAATATGGACTTCAGAGCTGAGGCTAAATATAAGATGCCATCCAGCAGTACTGCAAACTTCTTCATGTTCTGATATTTCTGTCTTTAAAAATAGGTTAGCTCAACTGGCAAAAGAGGTTCAAAAAGCCAATGAGGAGAATGCTTTAAAAAGCAGAATTAGTCAAATGGAAAAGGAGGTTCAAAAGCTCACTGAAGAAAATAGTTCTTCAAAAGTTAGAATGGAACAGATGGAGGCTAATGACTTTATGAGAAACCAAGAAATCACAAAACAAAACCAAAAGAATGAAAAAAAATGGAAGAAAATGTGGAATATCTCATGGGAAAAACAACTGACCTGGAAAATAGATCCAGGAGAGACAATTTAAAAATTATAGGACTACATGAAAGACATGACCAAAAACTGAGACTAGACATCATCTTTCATGACATTATCCAGGAAAACTGTCCTGATATTCTAGAACCAGAGGGGAAAAGAAATATTGAAAGAATCCACCAATCACCTTCTGAAAAAGAGAAACTCCTAGGAACATTGTAGCCAAATTTTAGAGTTACCAGGTCAAGGAGAAAATACTACAAGCAGCTAGAAAGAAACAATTTGAGTATTGTGGAAATACAGTCAGGATAACACAAGATATAGCATTTTGACCCCCCAATAAAATAAAAGTTCCCCAGACCTGTGGAAAAAGCAAATGAAAATAAGACAAGATGACCTCTGATGTCCTTCATAGCCCTATATCCATTACCTTGAAGCAGAACAAGATTATATTAGTTTTTTTTGGCTGCCAGATCACACTGCTTATTCATATATTGGGCTTGAGGTCTACTAAAACTTCAAGATCCCTTTTAGAAAATTGATATCTAGTCCCACTTCCTTCACTCTGTATTTATGAATTCAATAGTTTGATCTCAAGTGAAAGACTTTAAATTTCATCTTACTGGATTCAACCCAGTAGTATAACTGTTAAAGTACAGTAGGACTTATCCTTTCACATCCAGTTTATTAGTTTTTTATGACTTGAAATTGTGATAAGCATATCATCTATAACACTGTCCATTTCACTGATAGTTTGTTAACTAATGGAAAGCCAAGAACAGATCCTGATATACTTCCCTCGTCATCTTCTTCCAAACTTACACAGAACCAATAATGACAATTCTTTGGGCCAGAGTAATCAAATCCATTCTAAAAACATCAACAGTACTATCTTCTAGGCCCCATCTCTCCATCTTTATCTAGAAGTAGGCATGGAGGGAGGCATGGATGGAGGAGATCAAATATTTATTAAACATTTACTATGTGATGGGCACTATGCTAAATACTATAGAATCTAAGGTTTTATTAGTGTGTACATTCTTTTTAAAAAATACTGTCTACCAATGCAAAGAGAAAGCTGTTCTACAATATAAAATCAGAATGCTACATGGCTTATCAGAAGTTATGTGACTTTCCTAGGGTCATACGGCCTCTATCTGTTAATTTGGCTTTTGAATGAGTTACTAGAAACAGGCTACCTGTGAGTTATGATATTTTCTGATTACCTTGTTCTGTGAAAATTATTATCTTGGCTTACCATATTCAACAAAATATTGAACTAATAATATCAGTTGGACTAACTTTTAAGATGATAAGTAGGTAATTTTGTGAATTGAAGGTGACGTTTCCTCACTGGGAGTTCCTTATAACCATTATTTCATAGGACAAGGTGCAAAATATTTGTAAAGTCAATTAAAATTATAACACAGTGTACAAATGATTTTGACAGTAGTCATCAACCAGGCTTCTCCCTGCTCTCAAAAATCTCTCTCAAATTGTTTTTTTCTCTTATCCAGAATTGTATTTCGTGGGCAACTCCCTTTGCAGGTGACTTTTTTTTATTGTCAAAGTGTTATTTGACTCCCGAAGCCAACTTTACAATTCAAGGCATCACTTATGTATGAATTTCTATCTTCTTTGAAAGAATGTCTCTGAATAGAGCCCTTAAGTGGGATTAGGTCCATTTATTGCTTTTGTACACTAAAGTCGCTGTCTATTTGGGGGGAATTTCATTCCTTAATATTATACATACATATAGGTATATATGTATATGTATGTAAAACTTTCATTAAGTATAGTACATTGTACTCTGACTCAACTTTCTGACACAACTCCATGTTAAATAAGAGCTGCTAGGTTTCTTTGATGATATCAAAACTGTTTACTAAACTGCTTGGGAACTCTGAGTTTGCCTGTTGCAAGTTTAAGATTTTTTTTCCTCTTTTATAACTTTTATGAGAATCCTTACTATATAGTTATTGTCCTCTAGGCTATGATATGATCAATAGTAACGTTTTCAAGATCACTCAGAATAATTATGAGAACTGAACTGGGCAGGATGCCCACCTTGAGATAACATCTACTTCCTATAGTCGCTGAATATGTATCGAAATCAGACTGCCCAAAAGGCTAATCATGCATTAAGAAGGACTGTCTTCAAGGTAAATCATTTGTATCCTGACCAGGCACCATTTCTAAAACCTTCAGAGACAGGTTGAAAGTAATAGTTTGCTGAGCACACCAATCAGAAGTTTTTTTGTTTTTTTTCTTTAAAAAATAATCACAAAATGCATTGTTGACAAAGATTTATCACTGATAACTTCCCCACTATAGTCGAGGAAGCATGGAGACTTATCACAGGCTTGGTAAGAATATCAGCATTAGTCTCATTTCAGTACTCATCCATTATATGGGGACTTGGATGAGCCTGTTATATTCTTCAATTATATATATATATATATATATATATATATATATATATATATATATATATATGCACATAACACCTATGTGTATTATGGGCTTTACTTTCACTTTTAATCACAATGTTGGGGAATACACAGGAAAAACTGATAAATTATCTAACCTCTGAAATTAGTTCCTCAAACCTAGGGCACTTTTTCTCTCATATATATTATAAATATATAGTTATCCATGAGACCTGATATTCACTTTATTAGATACAAAGTTTTGGGAATTTAGGACCACATTTTATTTCCATTTTTAGTGACATTGTGGTAACATTTACCACATTTAATTTGTCATCCATTTAAAGAGCATTTGCTACTAAATGCCTCTCTTATTATCTCATCCAGCACCTGGAACAATGCATTACACAGAGTAGCTGCTCAATAAATGTTTCCTGAATTCAGTTGAACTAAATCTTAAAAAAACATCAATTGTCCCTGAGGAAAGCATAAACATCAAAGATACTGTACTTCTAAATACATGTTCTGTCCCTGCCATAATCCATAATCTAGCAAATTTCTAGCTACAATTTCCAAAAAGTCTATATTCAGTCTTGCTTTTTTTTAACCTGTGGGAAAGCTTGACAGCCTACTTTCTTAGCAATTGACTAAGACAGAAAGAACATTCAAAATGCAAATTGGTAAAAGACCACTACCAAATCCTGACCCACAAATTCTTTTAGTACCTTTCAGCAAGATGAAGAGCCCCAAACCACAGGAATCATTAAAAAGTAGGGGGGAAATACCTGAGGAGGCAATAAATTCACAAAATTCACTCTTCCAGTAAGCAAAGATTTTCTTTTTCCATCATTATTGTAATTGTGAAAAATTTTAAGTGTACCAAGACCCATCTCATCAAGCATACTCAGCTGCCATTATGGATTCTATCTAATTACTTTGGAATTCTGAGGGGCCTGCTTCTATTCATGTTACTCATCACTGAGGTAGGAATATGCATGTTGATATCATGAAGGGTACCCTTATTGGGTGACTCAGGTTCACAAGGACTGGTGCCTCTGTATTTAAAGGAGAGTGGTTTATCTTCAATTCTTTTATTATTATGAATCCTACAAGACAGTTTCAAGCTGGGTGGGAAGGGGGAAGTTAATCCATTTTCTGAGCTGGGCATATATATGGCCATGAGCAAATGATAGCCAAAGGATGGGTTGAATCTTTTGTGTTTTCTTCTTTCCTGATATTTATCAAATGAGTACAATGAGTTGTACTTGTTTAGACTTAGAGATGACCTTGTGTGTTTTAGAGGGCTGAATGCTTTGAGTCCCATGAGGTTGAAGTTTTCGAGATGTAAGTAAAGCTTCTTTATTAGTGAGAATGATTTCAGACAATAGTATTGGCTCAAGCTTATGTTTTACCAGAAAATATATTCTGGAAGTTGTTTGGTGATTACTATACTGAGGCAAAATTTAAAATAACTAATCATTATTCTTATATACTAATTTATGTCCTAATGAAGTTTAAGTGTCAACCTGCAGCAGATTTTGACAAAAGTTATTAGAAATTGTCAAGTCCTGTTTTAAGAGTCCTTTGTTCAAATGTATGGTTGTATTCAAAATTTGGTAAGTTTAAGAATAAATTGTTTCACATCTTACTCATACTTGGCATTGATACCCTTTTTTGCGCTGTCTTCCTTTTTGAGAAATTCTAAAGGTGGAATATAAATGTAAAATTGTGTCCAGGGCATCAGAGTTAGGAACATAAGAAGCCAAAGAGTGTGGTTTAGAGAACATGGGCCCACCATGATTAGAAGCTAATGTCCTCCATGACAAAACCCAGCCCGAACCATATACCTTGAAACAGATCAGGAATTAGGCACAATACTCCAGTACTTTGACATAGCAGAGTTTCTTCAAAGTTAAATAAAAACTAAAAAGGGGGGAAAAACCAGGAAATAACTATTGAAAAATTCCAAACTTTTCTATAAGGAACAATGAGATGTGAATTTATTATACACAGTGATCAAGTAAAAAGAAATGTTTTTTACGTAAATTAATTTTAAAAAGTAACTATCTGGTGTGAAACTGATAACACTCACTACCACAAGCAATTACCATTCAAAGTATAGATTTATTTAAATTAAAGACACCAAAGTAAAACAATACAATGTCTTGAAGGAATGAGTAGCAGAACTATTGACATCAATAGATGTATGTAAACATGGATAAGACTACAGATAAAAGCCTACTTGTTGAATTCATAAAGAATTTGATTACTAGATTTTTTCCTTTTACCTATTCATGAAACAGATATGTCTAACAACTGCACTAATGCTTGCAACTATTATTTATGCATCTGTAGTGAAAATAAATAAACTGTACAGTCTGAAATGAAGATGATAAAGAAAAAAGAGCATTTGAGCCTTCTTGATATATAGAGATAGATAGAAAGATAGATATAGACAGATCCTTATATCTATCTATATCTTTCTACTTATATATAATATATGTATATACATATATATATATTCCAATACTCTAATAATTTTATGCCTAAGTCTCTATGTAAAATTACTATCCTAATAATAACACCTGTAACTCAGACCCTTGGGAGGCTACAGGTACCCAATTTTTTCCTACTGTACTGTCTACACGTTGAGGCACCAAAGATATAAGCAATGCTTTGCTGAGGATTCTCTGGGGATTACAGTAAACTGTAAAACATAGGTTAAGCAAAATCATAACACTGAGAGAACTTTAAAAGAAATGAAACAAAATTTCAGATCTCTAGCAATTGAGACTCTCTTCATTCAAGGGGATTCTGTATGTTCTTGGAGTGTGGTTGCTCTTTAGTGTTGATTACCTCTCCTCCCCACACCAGACCTGCCAGGAGCACTAGGAAATCTCAGATACTCAGGAGATTAGCAAAAAAGGAAGGGGTTCCATATGGTCTTATTTGAGGTTGGGGTTCCCCAAGGTGGGGCATGAGTCAATAGTACCCATAAAAAGATATTGTAAAAAGACACCATCTTTTTCAAAACACAGAAGGTGACTGTATACATAGGGATCACCAAACAGTTAACATAAAAATAAAATTGATTATATATTTTGTAGCCAATGGTGGAGCAGCTCTGTACAGTCAGTTAAAACAAGAGCTAGAGCTGACTTTGGCCCAGGTCATGAGCTTTTTTTGCAAAATTCAGATATAAATTGAAGAAAGCAGGCAAAAACAGCAGACCCTATATGTATGAACCAAATAACTTGTGGATATGAAATGAAAGTGATGAATACATGTAAGGGGTTAGATCTGGGAGATAGAGTGCCTGAAGAACAATTAATAGAGATTTACAATATTGTACAGGAGGCAGCAGCAACAAAAAAATGCCAAAGAACAAGAACAAGAAAGCAAAATGGCTGTCTGACAAAGTATTGAAAATATCTGAAGAAAAAAGGAAAGGGAAAGAGAAAGATACCCAACTGAATACAGAATTCCAGGGAATAGCAAGGAGAGATAAAAAAAAAAGGTTTTCTTAAATGAGCAATACAAAAACAAAAAGACAAAGAAAAAAAAGTAACTGAGGAAGAAGAAAAGAAAACAGAACGGAAAAAACAAGAGATGCCTTCAACGAAATTAGAGATACTGGGTGAAGCCGAGATGGCTGAGTGAGAACAAGAACTCACCTAAGCTCTTAGACAAACTTCTTCAGATACCTCTAAAAAGAGAATTTGACCAAATTTTGGAGGTGCAGAATCCAAAAGCAGACAGACTCTGGCAGATTCGCAGCCTAGGACAGATCGGAAGGTTGATGGGAAGGATCTGTTCCACGGAGGTGAGGCCCCAGCACACAGAGCAGGGTATCCTGCAGGGGTATGGTGGAGCAGGAAAACCTCAGGGCAACTGCTGTCTACAGTGAAAAGGCAGAGTGGCAGCCCAGGGCGGGAGACCAGCAGAGCCGAGCAAGGGACAGTCGCTGAGCACCTGATATAAGTCACAGCAGCTCCTGAGACTTTCAGCCCTAAGAATAAATGCCTGTAAGTTACCTACTTGAACTTCTGGGAGCCACAATGGCAGAGTTAATGGTAAATGCTCTCTCTTCCTGCCTTGTTGACCTCGAAAGAACTATAAAATAATTCCCCGGAAAAATCCTGGACCAGTGGAGACAGCCAATGGGGCAGGCTCATAACAACTGAGGCTAGGAAAATAGCTAAGGGGGATTCCTATTACTATAGCAGAGCCAAACCAAAAGAAGAGGGGCCACAGGGCAGTGGAAACTCATACTAGGACCCAGGCAAGCCTCAATCCTAGGAGAGAAGCCCCAAGAGGGGTGAAAACTTGCACTAGGATCCAGGCATGCCTCAGCACTACAGGGGAAAGGGAAGACAATAGGGCAGGTGGGATAACCAACCCCTGAGCTTGTCTTTGCCTCAGCTCAGCTAAGGAGATCTCCCATGACCAGACAACCCCTCCTTCACGCTAAACAAGTTAGTCCCATGGCTGATCGAGGAAACATAAAACAAAAAGATAAATTAGCACCTGCCTTTAGCTTTTCACACCAGTCAGTTTAATACCAGGTTCTTCATCTTCTAACTGAAAGAACCAGAAGCCACAACACACATTCACTATCATGAGCAAGAAAAAGCAAAGAAAGGGTGAAAAAACCATAGACTCTTTCTATGAGGACAAGGACCAAAACACGAATACCAAAGAGGTCAGTAGTGAGACTGTACTTCCATCTGAAACTTCAGAAGGAACTATGAAATGCTCACATGCACAAACAACTCTCCTGGAACAGTTGAAGAAGAAAATAGAAGAGAAACTGACCAATGATTTTTAAAAGCATGAAAAAAGAATTCCATGAAGAGAATATCTCTTTAAAAAGGAAAATTGAACAAATGGAAAAAGAAGTTCAAAAACTAACTGGAGAAAATAATTCCTTAAAAGGAATAATTGGACAGATGGAAAAGGAGATGCAAAAGTTAACTAAAGAAAATAATTTGATAAAAATCAGAATGGAGCAAGTAGAAACTAATGAGTCTATAAGAATCAAGAATCAGTCAAACAAAATCTAAAAATAGAAGAAAATGTAAAATATCTAATTGGAAAAACAACTGAACTGGAAAATAGATCCAGGAGAGAAAATTTAAGAATTATTGGCCTACAAGAAAGCCATAATGAAAAAAAGAGTCTGGACAGTATCTTCCAAGAAATCATCAAGGAAAACTGCCCAGAAGGGCTAGATCCAGGGGGCAAAATAGTCATTGAAAGAATCCAACATTCACCTCCGGAAAGGGATCCCAAACTCAGAACCCCAAGAAATATTGTTGCCAAATTCCAGAACTTTCAAGTGAAGGAGAAAATACTACAGGAAGGCAGAAAGAAACATTCAAATATTGAGGAGCTACAGTCAGGATCACATAGAACCTTGCAGCTTCTACATTAAAAGATCAAAGGAATTGGAATCTGATATTCCATAAGGCAAAGGAGCTGGGACTACAACCAAGGATCAACTACCCAGCAAAGTTCAGCATAACATTTCAGGCAAGGAGATGGTCATTCAATGAAGTAAGGGATTTCCAGACCTTCCTGACAAAAAGGCCAGACCTCAATAGAAAATTCAATCTTCAAATGCAAGTTTCAAGAGAGGCAGAGAAAGGTGAACGGAAGAAAAAAAAAAAACAACTTATTACCCAATATGGGCAAACTGTTTACCTCCCTATAAGGAAAGATGATACTTGTTAATCTTGAGAATTCTACATCTATTGTGAAATATAAAAGGGATTTACATAGAGGGAATGGGTATAAAGTAAATGATATGATGACAAAAATATGATTTATGAATGTGAAGGGATTATAATAGAAAATGGTAAATTACATCACAGGAAGAAGTACAAAATTATAGTAGAGGGAAAGAGGGGAGGGAGATGAGCATTGTTTGAGAAGTACTCTCTTCTGATTTGGTTCAAGAAGGGAACAAAAAACTCAATTAACTGTACAATTCTAATTAGCTCTATAGGCAGTAGGAGGAGAAGGGGGAAGACAGGGTAGGGGAAGCTAAAAGGGAGGGAAGAAGTAGGAAGTGTAAAGGGGAGTAAAAGGGAGAGGGGCTAAAACAAGGAAGGGAAGGCTGTAGGAGGTGATAGTGAAAAATGACAACTATTGAGGATGGGAAGAGAGATGGGAGAACTGAAAGCACAAATGGTGGGAAAGAAAATGGAGGGAAATACACAAATTGTAATCATAACTGTGAACATGAATGGAATGAACTCTCCCGTAAAACAGAGACAGCAGAATGGATTAAAAGCCATAATTCAACAATATGTTGCTTACAAGAAACACATTTGAAATGGGGGGATACACACAGGGTAAAGGTAAAAGGTTGGAGCAGAATATATTGTGCTTCAGCTGATGTATGAAAAGCAGGGATAGCAATCCTAATCTCAGACAAAGGAAAAGCAGAAATAGATCTAATCAAAAGAGATAAGGAAGGAAACTATATCCTACTAAAAGGCACCATAGACAATGAAGCAATATCATTACTAAACATGTATGCTCCAAGTGGTATAGCATCCAAATACTTAGAGGAGAGGTTGGAGGAGTTGAAGGAAGAAATAGACAGCAATACAATACAAAACCTCAGTATCTCCTTTCTGAACTTGATAAATCTAACCTCAAAATAAATGAGAAAGAGATTAAGGAGGTAAATAAAACTCTGGATAAGGTAGATATGATAGATCTCTGGAGAAAACTGAATGGGAATAGAAAGGAATATACTTTTTCTCAGTAGTACATGACACATATACAAAAATTGACCATGTTCTAGGGCATAAAACCCTCACAGTACATTGCAGAAAGGCAGAGATAGTCAATGCATCCTTCTCAGATCATAATGTAATAAAAATTATATGTAATAAAAGGCTATGGAAAGATAAACCAAAAATTAATTGGAAACTAAATAATGTAATCCTAAAGAAGGAGTGGATAAAAGAGCAAATCATAGAAACAATCAACAATTTCATTCAAGAGAATGACAATAATGAAACAACCTACCAAATCATATAGGATACTGCAAAAGCAGTTTTTTGGGGACGTTTTACATCTTTGAATACTTATATGAATAAAATAGAGGAAGAGGAGATCAATGATTTGGGCATGCAGCTGAAAAAGTTAGAAAAAGAAGAAACTGAAAATCCCAAAATAAATACCAAATTAAAAATATTGAAAACCAAAGGAGAGATTAATAAAATTGAAATTAAGAAAACTGTTGAATTAATAAATAAAACCAATCGTTGATTTTATGAAAAACCTAGTAAAACTGATAAACCTTTGGTCAATTTGATTTACAAAAAGAAAGAAGGAAACCAAATTAATAATATCAAAAATGAAAGGGGTGAACTCACCTCCAATGAGGAGGAAATTAAAACAATAATAAGAAATTACTTTGTCCAACTTTATGTCCATAAATTTGGCAATCTAAGTAAGATAGATGAGGCTTTTAAAAAAATACACACTGCCCAGGTTAACAGAGGAGGAAATTGAAAACTTAAACAACCCAATCTCAGAAAAAGAAATTGAACAAGCCATCAATGCACTCCCTAGGAAAAAATCTCCAGGGATAGATGTATTTAAAAGTGAATTCTATCAAACATTTAAAGAACAGTTAATGCCAATACTATATAGACTATTTTTGACAATTGGGGAGGAAGGTGTTTCCCAAATTCTTTTTATGATACATATATGGTTTTGATACCAAAACCAGAAGGAGACAAAACAGAGAAAGAAAATTATAGACCGATTTCTCTAATAAATATAGGTGCAAAAATTTTAAATGAGATTTTATCAAAATGAATACAGCACCTTATCATGAGAATAATACATTTTGATCAAGCAGGATTCATACCAGGAATGCAGGGCTGGTTTAATATTAGGAAAACTATTAGCATTATCGATCACATCAACAACAAAACTAATAGAAACCACATGATTATCTCAATAGATGTTGAAAAAGCTTTTGACAAAATACAATGCCCATTCCCATTAAAAATGCTGGAGAACATAGGCATAAAGGGAACTTTCCATAAAAAAATAAAGAGCATCTACCTAAAATCTTTAGCAAACATTATATGCAATGGAGATAAGCTAGATGCATTTCCGATAAGATCAGGGGTGAAACAAGGATGTCCATTATCACCACTATCATTCAATATGGTACTAGAAATGTTAGCGGTAGCAATTAGACAAGATAAAGAAATTGAAGGAATTAGAATAGGCAAAGAAGAAACTAAGCTATCATTCTTTGAAGATGATATGATGATATACTTAGAGAATCCCAGAGATTCAAGCAAAAAACTACTTGAAATAATAAACAACTTTGGCAAAATTGCAGGTTACAAAATAAACTCACACAAATCTGCATTCCTATATATTAGTAACAAAGTCCAACAACAAGAGATAGGAAGAGAAATCCCCTTTAAAACAAGGGTAGGCACTATAAAATATTTGGGAATTTACCTGCCAAAACAAACCCAGGGACTATATGGACACATTTGAAAAACACTTTTCACACAAATAAAGTCAGACTTAAGTAAGTGGAAAAATATCAGTTGTTCATGGATATGCCAAGGCAATATGATAAAAATGACAGTTCTACCTAAATTAATTTACTCATTTAGTGCCACACCAATTAAACTATCAGATAATTATCTTCTAGAGCTGGATAAAATAAGATCATAATTCATCTGGAAGAACAAAATGTATAGATTATCAAAGGGACTAATGAAAAGAAATGATAATGGAAAGTAGCCTAGCGCTACCAGAGCTCAAATTGTATTATAAAGCAGTAGTTATCAAAACCACTTGGTACTGGCTAAGAAACAGAAGGGTAGACAAGCAGAATATGCTAGCTACTCAAGACACAGTAGGCAATGAATATAGCAATCTACTGTTTCATAAGCCCAAGGATCCCAGCTTCTGAGATAAGAATTCACTGTTCAACAAAAATTGCTGGGAAAACTGGATAACAGTGTGGCAGAAACTGGGCATAGACCAATGTTTGACACTGTACACAAGAATAAAGTCCAAATGGGTATATGATCTCGGTATAAATATGGATACTATGGAGAAATTGGAGGACCAAGGAAGAGTGTATTTATCAGATTTATGGAGAAGGGAAGAATTTTTGACTAAAGAAGAGACAGAAATCATTATGAAGTTCAAGATGGATAATTTTGATTGCATTAAACTGAAAAGGTTTTGCACAAACAAATCCAATGCAACCAAGGTTAGGAGGGGTATAGCATATTGGGAAAGAATTTTTACAGCTAATCTCGGGGATAAAGACCTCGTTTCTAGAATATATAGAGAACTGACTCAAATGTACAACAATACAAATCATTCCCCAATTGCTAAATGGTCAAAGGATATGAACAGGCAATTTTCAGAGGAAGAAATTAAAGGTATCTATAATCATATGAAAAAATGCTCTAAAACACTTTTGATTAGAGAGATGCAAATCAAAACAACTCTGAGGTACCACATCACACCTATCAGATTGGTAAACATGACAGAACAGGAAAATGATAAATGCTGGAGAGGATGTGGGAGAGTTGGAACACTAATTCATTGTTGGTAGATCTGTGAGCTCATCCAATCATTCTGGAGAGCAATTTTGAACTATATCCAAAGGGCTACAAAAATGTGCATATCCTTTGACCCAGAAATATCACTTTTAGGACTGTATCCCAAAGAGATCATACAAATTAGAAATTTTCCCACATGTACAAAGATATTTATAGTAGCACTTTTTGTAGTGGTCAAAAACTGGAAATCGAGGAGATGCCTATCAACTGGGGAATGGCTGAATAAATTATGGTATATGAATGTAATGGAGTACTATTGTGCCATAAGAAATGATGAACAAGAAGACTTCAGGGAGGCCTAGAAAGACTTATATGATCTGATGCTGAGCGAAAGGAGCAGAACCAGGAGAACTTTGTGCACAGTAATGACCACAGTATGTGGGAGTTTTTTCTGGTAAACTTGGAACTTCATAGCAATGCAAGGACTTAAAAAAAATTCCCAATGGTCTTCTAAGGCAAAATGCCCTCCACATCCAGAGAAAGAACTATGGAATTCAATCACAGAATGTACCAGATCAATTTTTTGTGTGTATATGATGTTTTGGTTTGTTATATGATTTCTCCCATTCATTTTGGTTCTTCTATGCAGCATGACTATAGTGAAAATGTATTTAATAGTAATGTATGTGTAGGTCCTATATAGAATTGTATGCCATCTCAGGGAGGGAGGGGAGGTGTGGAGTAGGTAGGGGAAAAAAGAAAAAAAAATCTAAGTTATATGGTACTGATTATAGAACACTAAAAATAAATAAAATTAATATAAAAAATAAAAAAAAGAAAGAGATATCAAAGGAAAGTTTCATGCAAAAACTGGTATGGTAAAAGACAAAAATGGTAGGGATTTAACAGAGACAAAAGTGATTAAGTGGCAAATTACACAAAAGAACTGTACAAGAAAGATCTTATCCAAAGATAACCACAATGTGTTGTTACTTATCTAGAACCAAATATCCTGGAGAATGAAGTCAAGTGGGTCTTGGGAAATATTGCTAACAATAAGGGTGGTGGAGGTGATAAAATTTCAACTGAATTATTTAAAACCTAAAAGATGATCCTGTTAAAGTGTTGCACTGAAAATGGCAACAAATTTGGGAAACAGCAGTAGCCAGGGAGATCAATTTACATCACAATTCTAAAAAAGGGGGAGGAATGTTCAGATTACAGAACCATCATCCTCATTTTACATGGCAGCAAAATTATGCTTGAGATTCTCCAAGTAAGGCTTCAGCACCATGTGAACTGAGAATTACCGGAAGAACAGGCAGGTTTTCAAAGAGGCAGGGAAACTAAATCGCCAACTTTCACTGGATTGTGGAGAAAGATAGAGAGTTCCAGAAAAAAACAAAAACAAAAAACAACGTACTTCTTCATTGATTACACTAAAACCTTTGACTATGTCGATGACAACAAAATGGAGCAAGTCCTCAAAGAGAACCTGTATGTGGGCCAAGAAGCCACAGTTAGAACTAAACATGGAACAATTGATTGGTTTAAGATTTGAAAAAGAGTGTGACAAGACTGTATGTTGTGTTATTTATTTAACTTCTATACAGAGTACATGATGTGAAATGATAGTCTAGTGAGTCAAAAGCTAGAATTAAGGATGCTTAGGAGAAATATCAACAATCACAGACATTCAGATGATGTCATGCTTATGGTAGATAGTGAAAAGTAATTAAGAAACTGCTTAATGTGTGTGAAAGAAAAAACATAAAAGCTGGCTTGAAACCCGACATCAAATCACCCCTCCACACACCAAAAAACCAAACTAATATCTTGACAACTAATCTATCACTGCCTGGCAAATAAAGGGAAAAGAAATGGAGGCACTGTCAGATTCTATATTCTTGGGCTCAAAGCTCACTGAAGGTGGTCACTGATGTCATGAGATTAAAAGAGGCTTGCTCTTTGGAAGGAAATCTGGAGAGTATGCTAAAAAGCAAAGACTTCACCTTGCCAACAAAAGTTCACATAAGCAAAGCTAATATTTTTCCAGTAGCAATATAAGATTGTATATATAAGCAATACAAAGTTGTAAGAGTCGGAATAAAAGACACCTGAGTATCACAGAATCAACATTTTTGAATTTAGGTTCTAGAGAAGACTTTTAAGAATCTCTTGGACAACAAGGAGGTCAAATCAGTCAATACTCAAAGAAATCAATACAAACTTGAAGGTCAAAGTAAGCTGAAGCTTATTTTTGACCTTATAATGAGAAGATAGGGCTCATTGAAAAATAAAAGGGTGTTGGGAAAGATTGAAGTCAAAAGGAAAAGAGGATGGCAGAGGATGAGATGGATAGATTGTGTCATGGTAACAGCATGCATTTACTTGGATAGCCTTACTTGAGAGACAGTGGAGGATAGAAGGATCTGTTATGCCATGGTCCAAGGAAATTGGACATGACTGATCTAATGAACTACAACAAAAAATACATTGAGATATTAACTCATCTGGTAGTTCCTACTGACCTGCCTACTGAAGCATAGGACAAAAGATGTCATCTGCTAATTGTCCAGGAAGTGAATGTTGTCCTAAAATTGCATTGGGATGGATAATTTTTCCTAGCCATGAAGTGAAACAGAGTGAAAAAAAAATAGTGTTAGACATGAGCCAAGAACCCCAATCCCAGCAATCTTATAAAGCACTGCTTAGTACAAAACCCTTGCATTAGCAATAATTTCATTGACCTCAAGAGGTAAAGCTCAAGAAAATGAGAGTGGAAGTTGGAAAGTTCAAAGCTAAATACCAGTGACTTAACTTTGTACCTGTTACATTTTTATTTTGCTTTTTAAATAAACTATAATCTGTAAATGAGTAAGCAATCTTTCAGTGCTACAAGAAATTGGGGGAAAGAATAAGATCATTATGAATGGAGCAGAAAAGAAGTCATGATAGTATGAATTACGTTGGCATTAAATCAGAAACTCTACTAGAACAGCATCAAAAAACAAAAGGTAGGTCTTCTCATCGTCACCTTCCTATCCATGCTTTACAGAGGGTCTCAAAAGGACATAGAACCTAGTGGTGAGAGGTCCTGCTGGGATCTATGAATAAGCAGATAATGTAGTAAATGAGCAGATTAACTCAGCACTTAGTGTAGTATCTGGTGACTTGCCCAGATGTAGTATTATAAATATACAGCAAACTTCTTAGTACTACTGATTAAATATGCCCTTGAATGGTATATATGCCCTTTTACATAAATATATGGTACCTTGGGAGATTTCTCTCTTTTCTACATGCAAGTCAGTTAAAAAAATTCTTCATCTTAAATTAGATTTCTGGTTTCTCTTTTAAATAGGGATAGATGAATAAAATCCAAACAGTCAGAGGCAGTATAATTGGGTGATATAAACATTGTGTTTTAAGTAAAATAAATAAAAAATTAAAAAAAGCAAAACCTAGATTGGATTCAGAGCCCTACTTTGAATAATCTATGTGACCCTGAGCCAATCATTTAATCTCTCTGGATTTCAGTTTCCTTTTAAAGAGAATTCAGTTGGATTAGATAATCAGTAAGTTCCCTTCTATTTCTAATTCTCCAAATCTTTAATATTCAGAAGAATATGGCCAAGTACTGAAAGTATGCTTCAAGAAAACTCCTTGGTATGTTTTATGGTGGTTTTGACGTTTTTAAGCAAGTCACTAAGATAGATTCTGAACTCCTAGTTGGAAGAGAGTAGAATATTGGAGAGAAGAAAGTTCAGGTGTCATTCACAGTCATTATCCAAGGTGTACTTTTATTTTTTGAATCTGTACCATGTATAATACAGAGATTTTAAATTTTATTTTAATGTTTTATAAAATATTTTATTTCTGTGACTTTCTTCCCCCTTTGAAAATTAACTTAAAAATGGAAAACAAAAGAAAATAACATTCTATAGATGAGAAATTTTCAGACTGTTTCTGGATGTATCAAACAAAACCTGCAAGTTTTTTTTTCACTTTTTGTTGAGTAGAATGACTGAAAAGAGTGACTAAGATTTTCTTCAAAGGACAATCATTAATTTATAAGTATTCTGACAAAATTCTCACCAATTTTTAAGTCATAAGTAAAAAAGGAAGCACTTTAAATGCTTTCTATGGCCCTTCTCAGATTTATTTCATTGGACATGCAGTACAGATATAGACCACATAACTGGACAACAAAGGTCTCAAACAGTGGAAGCTAATTAATGCCTAATGAATCCATTTATACATATATTCACACCAATACTTGAGCAAAAATTTTATTAAGCTACAAACCGCCAACACAAGGAACCCACTTAAAGTAATTAAATGTTTCACTAGTTTTGAACTCTACTTTGAAACTGACTGAATTTCAGCTGAAACTGAAATGTTAAGTGTACCCAATCATTAAAATTTCCTTTTTTGCTTTCTCCTTAAAGACCCATAAAAATAACTGCACTCTTGAAGAGTACATAAATTGCACATTTATAATTTGTTGTTTTAAAAGTCACTGATGTTATTCTTTTTTTCAATCTGAGGGCAATTCGTATCAAATATTTTTAAGAATAGAGAATATAAATTAGTGGATTTGACACAGGTCAATACCTGCATATACCAGTTACATATCTTTAAATATCTAAAAGACACGTTATCAAGCTGTCAAAAAAATCATTTGTATAGATCAACTGATCTATTTTCAAGGTCTTTTAAAAAGAGTTTGAATATCTGGCAATGAAAAGGATTGTTTCATTATTAAAGACTTGAGATCCAAATCAATGAAACATAGGAACCATCCTTTCAAAATTGTTCTAATTAGTTCATCTTTAAAATGTTTTGTCTTTAGCAGCAGGTATTTCAATAGAAGCTTAAGCCACATGTAGATTCAGATTTCAAGAGGAAATGGCCTAATAAGCTTTCCTTATAGTTCTTTGTTTTAACTGAGAAAATCTGTAAGAATTCATATTTTGGGGTTTTTTTTTGGTAATGAGAACTGAAAACAATACTTTCCTTGTAACACTCTTAAATACAATTTCTTAGCAATTTCTGTGCATACGTATGGCATAGACTGACTTCATGAAGTTGGAAAACATAGTAAGTTACAGATACAACTCAGTACATATTGAGTTGACCAGGGAAAACATGTTTAAAGCACTATTCGATACAAATGCAATTTTTATATTATTTGCATAATATCCAACCATTTTTCTCTAATAAAAAAATGTCCATTATAGGAATGTTTTCATATTAAGGTATAATTTTCCCCCAAATCATATAGAAAGGAGCCTGAGCAATCATTTACCAAGTTGCTCGATTCTAACCTTCCTGTGGATCAACAGGTGACATAGAAGAATGACATTTACAGAATGCCATTGTGGTGGCATAACTGTAAGTAAGGTTAATCATTATGCAGATATCAATCCGTTGAGATAGCAACAATTGTGTCTTCTTTATAGGGAACAACCTTGGTCCATTAACACATATAATTGAGAACAACAGCCAGGAGTCTTTCCATTAAGGTACATAGCTAAAAAAGTCAATAATCACTCTTCCCATTGTTTTCTGTAAGCAAATCCTTTATAGAAATTTGACACCAATTAAATTCTGGTATTTTCTAGTTACTGGATGAACAAGATACTGAAAGCTGTTACTATACAGTGTACTGCTACGTAAGGACTCTTTCATTCACCAATTCTGGCACACTTCCAAAATATACTCAACAGTCCAGTTTTATTTTTGTCCAAGAGGCTAGGAGCCAAGGATCGTATATATGCACAGGTACATATAAGCAGCAAGATAACTGTCAGTATGCTCTGAAAGTTGAAAATGGCAGATATGGTGAGACCTCTGATACCCCCAACCGCATCACTGTTCTGGGGCAATGGGTGAGATTTTTAAATTTTAAAGGCAGGAATATGTTGAGTCTGCCTCACTAGTCTTGCACAAATTAATCTATGATCTCATTCCTCCCAATTCCCTCTAATGATAGAATTTAGTGATTCAAACCATCCATGTCTATCCATGCTCTACAGGGCTGTTCTATGTCCTCCTAAAGCTATATTACTAAATATGCATGGAATGAGCTATCTTTCTCACTTTCTTTTAATGTGCTGAAAATAACAATTACAATATACACATTGTCTAATTATTGTCCTTCATTCTCATCACATGCCTAGATCATCTTTCTTGATCACACATTTCTTTGATGTGAAAAATGTGAACTACTCATAACCACCATGCCCTTTTCCATTGTCTTTCTCCATCGATTGCAATGTGCCGTGATTTATAGACATACAATATCAGCAGATGGTTGGCATTAAAATAGGTCTTTGTTTCAGCAAGCAGCTTGGAATCATTTCCCAAAGAGAATCCAAACCACTGTCTCTCTTCCATTCAATTCTGTAACCAACAGATAATCTAGTTTCATCGATCCTGTAATTATGAATATCAGGTAAGGAATAAAATAGAGCAACACGTCCTTGGAAGGGTATTCACCACAGTTATGGAGGAGATCTAGAATAGAATCCAGATCACAGAGAAATTCTCCATATGGGAAGAGTTATTTCAGGTTTTCCTGTTAGTGGATGATATCCTAGTAATTGTATCAATCTCTAAAACACTAGATTAAATTAGCAATCCCTCAAAAAAGGATGATCTATCTACACAGAAAAGATCAAGTGCATGCCCAGAGTATGATATTGGTGGAAGTATAAGCTATATATGTGTGTGTTGTGCATGTGTGTGTATGTGTATAGCTTCACTTAGTTTTCATTTTTACTTTAAATATTAAATAAAAGGGAAGCTAGAGAGTGTGATGGATAGAGTACTGGAACTGGAGTCTTCCTGAAATCTGGTCTCTGACTCTTAATAGCTGTGATCATGGGCAAGTCACTTAATTGCTTTTTGCCTCAGTTTTTTCATCTCTAAAATGGGGATAATAATAGTACTTGCCTCCCAGGGTTTTTGTGAGCATCATATGAGATAATAATTTTAAAGCATTTAGGACAGAGGAACACACTAACCCTATATAAGTGTTAGTTCTTATAAGAATTTGTTGAATTTTAATTGTGAGTCAACATTTGTAAATATCTCTGTCTTCTCTCCACAATTCCCACTAAGACAAATAGAAGTATCCTTTGATTTGCAGATTATAGGCAAGTGTTGATTAACTTTCATAAAGAAACAAATTGTGATATAAAGATCACTGGATAGAATACAAGTACATGTAAGTTCTGGATACAGTTCTACTACTTAGCTGTGTGACCTAGGAATTTATCTTCCCAGTATATTCTCCTTTCTAAATTTAGGGGGTCATACTAAATTATCTCTGTTTGCCCCTACCTATAAAAGTCATATGATTATAAGCAGTTATTTTTTGCTTTTTTTCTGTTATCAACTTTTTTTAGATAAAGATAGAGTAATTTTTTTTTAAATCTTCAAAAATTGTGTTCATCCACAGATTTAGGCCTGGAGAGATAATACAATCAAGCAACCAAATAACTAAATCTCTGTCTTTTTCTCATCTATAAACTGAAGATAATAACATACTCTCCAGGGTGTTCTGTGAGTTAATTAATGCTCTAAAGAAACTAAACATAATCATTAATCTTCCATGAGAACCATGTGGAAAATTTCTGCTACCAAAATGTAAAGTATTCAGATGCAAAAAAAAGACTCTGTCAAGAACATGGTAAAACTTGAGAAGAGTCGTTGAAATAAAATCTTGCTGATTCTAAAATATACTTACCTTCCAAAGAGTAAAGAGTTTCACCTTGTCAAGTGGCAGAATATAAAAATAAAACTGAGGGATTTAAATGACAGAAAGATAGAGGACTCAAATAGACAGAGAGATCTAATAAAATGAGAGAGTTGAAAGGAATCTTAAAAGTCATTTAATCCAATTCACTGACTAACGATTCCCTCCTAAACATCCATCAGTAAAGAAGATCTTATAAAGCACCTATCATGTGCCTACCTCTGTGCTAGGCACTGGAGATAGGAGTATAAAGGATAAAACAATCCTCATTCTCAAGGGGTTATTAGTATTCTAATTCCCAGTGACAGGGTCATCCAACCTTTGATCATATGCCTTAAGTAAGAGGGAAACTAGCACTACTGAAAAGAGACCATTCCACATTTGGATAACTCTATTCAGAAATGTTAACATATATTGAATTGAAATCTCCTTCTCTACAATTCTGCCCATTGTTTCTGTTTCTGTCCCCTGGAAACAAGCAAAAAGTCTAATACGTATTCCACAAGACTATCATTTGAATAACTGAAAAGAAATATCATGCCTCCCCCATACCATCTTTATCATTATTATTGGCAGTATCATAATTACCATCATCATCATCATCATCATCATCATCACTATTACCTCTATCAGTCTTTCTTTCTCCAGGATAAATGAAACAAATGAATTGCAATGGCTGTTTGGAGTGTTACACATGGGTCAATCAGATGGTGGCACCCTAATCTTATAAGACCTGCTCAATGGAGAGAGCATGTGTGAATTCACAAAGTATTTGAGCTTCAAGGTACCAGCTCATTCAGTATATGGGCAGATAGCACCAGCTGTTCTACCCATTCCAGCCTATATAAACTCCCTAAGGCTTTCTATGTTTAAGTGTAGAAAAACTGATTTTGCAGTAATAATTTATCACTTTCAGCTCATCCTTCTAAAATGCTAGATAGCAAAATCTACCTCCCTCCCCAGGATGTCACCCTCCCACCCCCAAAATACATACACATACGCACATACACACACATACACATACACACACACTAAGTCACTGTGGAGAGAAAAATATATTTCAGTATATGATAAATGAAAGTAAAATGTAAGGTGTTAAGATGTGAGAAACAATAGCAGTCCCAAATGATTTTGATAAAGCAGGAATTATCACCTTGACTAACCATCTTTTGCTTCATATGTCTCTTTGCTTTCCTAGGAAACAGGGACGTACACAGACTGCAAGATCACTAGAAAAGTGAGTTTTAAACATTCTGATCTAAGGTCATTCCAACTAACTTTAAGAATATGTTTTTATCAAATTAGATGTCTTTGCTCAGTCATTGGATGAACTGAAAATGTCATAACATGAGGAAAGTGTTCCATTTGGCTCTGAAAATTTGGTCATGCCCTACAGATAGTTTATTATACTTCAGGCCAGTTCAAGTCTGAGAGAGGTAAAAAATTAAATGGTAAAGAGCCACCTTTAAGAAGGAATCACTTGGAGAGGATGAATTTGGTAGGGAGGTAGTCTTCAACCTTGGCTTTTTTCTTTTAATCCTTTCCTTCTTTCATCTTTCTATCAGCTTTTTAGCAGCATACCTGGAACAATTAACATTAGTATCTGCATAAAGAACCAAAGACAGATGAGTTGAATTCAATGCTCCACAAGTAACCCTATAAAGAAGCTAAACCATACCTAAAGAGAATTCCTTGAGAAATCCAATACAAACTGAAATAAACAAACAAATGAATACACAAATAAATAAATGAATGAACAAATGAGTGAATGAATGAATGAATGAATGAATGAAGAAATAAATAAATCCTTCCAGGAATCAAAAGCTGTGAGTTACTCTTTCCTTATGTTCTCTAAGCCTGAACCCACTTTCTTCTAGACTCTTTATGTAACTGTAGGAAAGTGAGAGTTGGAATAGTTGCCTCAGAACTTGAGTTGTAGATGAACTGGTCTCACATTTGGGAGCCTGTCCCTTGGATATATACATTGTCAGATATTTATGTACTCTCCTGATGTTTCAGCCAGGCACTGGGAGTACCATTGCCCCCCAAAAGTATTCTGCGTGATCAGAAGAATAAGAGCTAAAAAAGTGTAAGAACCTCTGTCCTCTGAAAGGTACTGCCTGAATGATTAACTAGGAATTATTCAGCTGCTCCTATCAAGATTATAATCCAAGACAATTTTAAAGAATCCATGATGAAAGATGCTATCCACCTCCAGAGAGAGAACTGATAAGAACAAATTGAAGCATACTTTATTAACTTTATTTTTCTTGGTCTGTGGGTATGTATATGTTCTCTTTTGCAACATGGCTAATATGGATATGTGTTTCCCATAACCTCACATGTATAATCAATATATTGCTTGCCTTCTCAATGTATGGGGGAGAGGCAGAAAGGAGAGAGTGAAAGAGAGAGAGAGAGAGCGAGAGAGAGAGAGAGAGAGAGAGAGAGAGAGAGAGAGAGTTTGGAACTCAAAATTTAAAAAAAAAGAATGGTATTTTTTTATGTGTAATTAGGAAATACTTAACAAAATAAATTATATTTTAAAAAGAAAAATACTTCCTGGGCTCTTAAGCTAGCTTGACTCTGACCTTTTGTAGGACCTGAAGCATATCCCTCTTCACATTTCCGTTTCAATTAAAGATCCATAAGACTTTAGGGAAAAGTATAATATTAGCCTATCGTGTTGAGGGCTATATAAACATCCACAATTCCTTCACCTTACCCTCTCATGGCATTCTGTCACCATCCTGTTAGTCTTTCTCTAGATATTCTGACTTAATCAAGTTGCTTCTTAAAGTGTGGTGTCCATAACTAAGCACAATATTCTAGTTATGTTTTGGCCAGGCCAAGGTGCAGTGCAATTATCATCTCCTTCATGCTGGACATCATTACTCTATTAATGCAGCCTACAATCATATATGCTTTGATGATCATACACTTCTCTTGACATCCTGAATCTTCCTAAAACCCCTAGATCATTGCATTTTTCAGAAGAATTTTTAAAAAGATGAATATTACTCTTTACTTGTGAATTTTCTTCTTTTAAAAAATCTCTTTAGGTAATTACTAGGATTCAAATCCTAAATGACTTCTCACAGAAAGCAAGCCCTAGGGAAGTCCCAAATATAGCCTTAGTAATACAAGAATTGCAGTAGTTAACTGAGCAGCTGCCATTCAATTGCACAAACATTTATTAATGTCTAACTTGTTCAGAAAATCTAGAAAACTTAGGAAAGCCTTAGTTATGGTTCCATATATGGTCATTGTTAAAAGGCCTTTGCTCAGGTCAAAGATATTTCTCTACTCCTCACTAACTAATCAGTTCACTATATACATTCTCTCTTGCATCCTCCAAGAAATTTAGTCCTTTATTCTCACCCTGAATTTTCAATCTTTTCTTCCTCCACTACTTCCTGACCTTCTGCCTACAAACATTCTCAGATCTCCCCAATCCCACCCCCCCCAAAAATACCTCATTTCCGTAGCCCCATTACCCTCCTTAACCTGCTACTCTATCTCTTTCCACTCCTTCACTGCTATTTTTCTGAGATGTTGTATATCCCTTATGTCTCCATTATCTCCTCAAATATTTAAGTCTAGTTTCTGACTCTAGTACTCTAGTAAAAGGGCTCTCTCAAGGGTCCTTTATAACCCTTAATAAAGAAAACCAATGCTCATTCTTTTTCTTTCATCTGTCTGCAGCTATTGACACTTTTGAAATATGTTGTGGGATAGGCCTGATTTAGATTAATTTGGTGGTTTAAGTTTGGGACTGGATTAAAAAAAAAGATGCTCACCGATCTTCCAGGAGGAGGAAACTATTAACCATCCGTGGAATTCTATTCAGCATGGCCACATCACTGATTCCGTTGGGCACACTATCCCCGCTTTTGCAGGCTATGCAGACCAGCAGTCAGAAGTGTGTGTCTAGTCAGAAAGAAGTATCTTTCACTCTTTTTGAGATGGCTTTTATCCTTAGGCCACCAACCTACCTCAATGGTTTAAACCTTAGTCCTCTGGTCAAATCTCAAAGAAAAATTAGCTCAGGTACAGCCATTCTGAAATTCTACCCCCAAAGTCAATATCAAATCTCAAAGAAAAATTAGCTCAGGTACAGCCATTCTGAAATTCTACCCCTAAAGTCAATAGAGTATATGTACATTTTGACCCATCTATACCACAAAAAGTTCAATTCCCCAGAGAAAACAAATAAATATAAAAAGAATACATATGCACAAAATTATTTAAAGCAGCTCTTTTTGTAATAGTAAAGAACTGGAAACTGAGAGGGTGTCTATTTGTTGGGGCATGGCCAAATTGTAATATGACATATGTATGTGATGGAATGTGACTATACTATGAAAAAATGACACAGAATAGGGTTTCAGAGAAACCTGTGAAGTCTTATATGAACTGACACTGAGTAGGTAAATAGAGCTAGTAAATAATTTCTGTAATAACGACAATAAAAAAAAATCTTTGAAAGGCTTCAGAAATGTGATCAATACAATAGTCAATTATGAATCCAAAGGACTGATCTTGCCTCTTTGATATAGAAGTAACAGACTCAAGGCACAAAATAAGATATACATTTCTGGACACAGTCAATTTAGGAATTTGTATCACTTGACTATGCATATATGTTAAAAGGGTTTCTTCTTTCATCACTACTCCAAATATGGGGAGTGTGTGGGAGATTAAGAGGAATATGTATATAGTGGAGGGAAGTAGAGGAAAAAGTGGAGAAATGAGAATCACTAAGACATCTTCAAGTTTTTTAAGATGATATGGAGAAGGGAACAGAAGACCGGTTGAAAAGAAGCACAGACAAGCAAGGTAACTAATTTATAGTATATTTTAAAAGAAAAGCAAACTTTACATGATTGGTATCTGTAATTTCATATGCAGTCTTTCTTTTCTGTTCCACTATGTATATAGAAATACCCATTTTATATAATATTTTATATAAAAATACAGTGCATAATTATATATAAAATATATAGCATATATGAATAATATATACATTATATGTTATATATATACTGATATATATATGTGATTTATATAGTGCTTACTTTGTGTCAGGTACTGTGCTAAGCATTTTTACAATACCTCTTTGAGGTAGGAGTTTTTATTAGCTCCATTTTATGGAAGAGAAAACTGAACAGGCAAAGGTTGTGACTTGTCCAAGGTCATGCAGCTAGTTAATGTCTGAGGCTGGATTTCAACTCAGTTCTTCATATCTCCACACCCGGCACTCTATCTACTGCACCACTTAGCTGTCCCATCTTATTTAGTGTTTAAGTTCAGAACAAAAATGAAAAGTTAAAAATGTAGCATATATATAACATTTATATTTCAATATTTAATATTTATATTTTATATATAAATATATATTTTATATATAAATATTTTAATATTCATATTTTATATATATAAATAATAGACTGATGATAATGATGATGATATCATTTATCCAGTACCTGCTATGTGCCAGCCAGTGTGCTAATCACTTTATCACATACTATCCCATTTGATCTCCACAACAACCTAGGAAGACAAGTACAAGTATTATCCCCTTCAAATTCAGCTTAAAAACGTGACCTTTTCATCCTTTCGGCTTTAATTTTTCTGTTGGTGGCATCCCTTATTCATGGTCTTTCATGTTTGAAATCTTGGGGTTCTCTTTCATTCTTCTCAATCCTATATCCCACACAACTCTCCTGTTCATCTCCCACTCTATTCCCATCACAACCACCCTCATTATCATGGCTATGGGCAAGTAATTTTCTTCATGGGTAAAATGAAATAATTACACTAGGTGACTTACAAGATTCCTTCCAGTAATAGATAGTATTCTAAGGCTACTCTAAGGGCCTCCTGAAAGGTCTTGTCACCTTTTCTCCCTTCGCCTATGTCCAATCTTCCTTTGGTAGATCCACTGGTAGGGTGATCTCTTAAAAATCTTCATGTTCATTTTTGCTTAAATGTCTTCTAGGAACTCCATTTATTCCAAAGATTCTCCTGGGGATGGGGAGAATGGAGCGGTGTGGAGAGAAAACAAGCATTCATTAAGTGCTTACTATGTGCTAAGCACTGCTTTGTGAAGTACTGCACATCTAGAGAAAGGCAAAAAACAGCTTCTGCCCTCAAGGAGCTCACAGTTTAATAGGAGTGACAACATGCAAAGAATTACGTACAAGCAAGATATAGATAAGGTGAAATTAGGGGTAATAGAGGGAAATCAACAGGAATTACAGAATATCGGGAAAGATTTCTTATAGAAGGCGCAGCATTAGCTGAAACTTCAAGGAAGTCAGGAGGTAGAGAAGAGGAGAGAGAAAATCCCAAGCATGGAGGACAAGTTAATGAGCATTTATGAAGTACTAATTATATAGCAGATTCTGTGCAAAGAACTGGAAATACATATATTAGCAAAAAAGATATCCCCTGATCTCAAAGTCTAATACGGAAAGACATGACAGGAGAGACAGCTAAAAAACCAGGAAGGTGGATGAGTATGAGAGGGTACACATGCTGTGGATATGGTAGAAAAGTTTGGAGAGTAAGGAGCGGAACTAGGAGAGGAATAAAAGAATAAATGTTAGACAGGAGATTTCCTCAAAGAGGTTCTTAGAAGAACTCACCAATTAGAGAAAGGTACTGCTGGAACAGAGGCATCTTTCAGGGTGAGAAGACCACAGAGGCAGAAGCATTTTCCACGGTGAAAAGGTTGTTAGGCCATGGTCCATCATACAGCAGAACAGGGTAGATCATATGTCAGACTCTCACTCTACTCATCACCACCACCATTGACAGGTCAATTAAGAAGTAGACTGCTCTGTGCTAAGAAGGAATTCTTTCACTCAAGAAATGTTTATTTAGCATTTAACTGTTTACAATGAACTCTATTGGGTGGCAACCAAAAGAAAAAAAAAACATGAAGATTAATGAGACTCAATTTCTTATCTCAAAGAGTCAGCATTTTAATAGGAGAGATAAAAATAAGTATGTAATAAGTGAAAGAAGAAAATATTACATACATAAGGGATAGAAGTGACATGAAAGTCTGGACTCCTGATAGAGGAGTCTTTCCACCAATCTATATTTCATTGAGAAGGTAGTATTCGAACAGGAGCTTGAAGAACAAGAAATATTCTAACAGGGAAAGACTGAGAGGAGTTTGTTACAAGATTAAGAAGCAACTTGAATAAAGATACAGATGTAAGAGAGCAAAGACATTCTTAGAAAATGGTATGATTTTAATAGAGTTTGGCTAGAACACAGAAGAAGGGTATATCAGTAAGCACCCCGACATACACAGGGCGTCCTGTTGCAGGTTCTTAAATCTGCATTTAAAAAAGAAAGACAACTTTTGAGGGGCCAACAATCACTTTAATCAGTTCAAACAAATACTTCCAGACACACTGTTTTATCTTTTTACATTCCCAAAGTTACCAAGCCTTCCATCTATTCAACAAACAACCTTTTTATCTTTACCAAAATCAACAGACAGGGCTCTACTGGCTGAATCAGAGCAATATTGCCATACAATTTACATTCACCCCTGGATGGAGAAAGCCTTTACATCTGAGCAGACAGGGGCCTGAACATATGGCCACTCAGAGTCTCCATCAGGTAATTACAAGATCCTACTCATAAGCAAACCACCAGAGTAAAATACTAACCTCCCAGTACATATAACAGAGACTTGGCTTCTGATTGGCTCAGAGTCAGCAGGCATGAAACGCACATGACTCAGCACAGCCATGAACCACCAGGACTGAAAAGGGACTGAACTCTGAGGTGCTCACGATCTAGCCTGAGCCTGGAAAACGACTCCAAACAAAAAAATCCCACCCTCTTGCTGCAACAGAGTGGTGAGAGGCACAAATGGAATAAGTTGGAGTCATATTAGGAAAGATGATGAATAGGATGAAAAGGTTAGTCTTTATTTGGTAAGTAACAGTATTTCAATGAATCAAGGTGGGTATAATAAGGGATTTAAATTATGTTGCTGACAATGGAAACAGAGAGAACAAAACAGATGTCATTAATATAAAACCAAAGATGCCCTCCCTCCCTCCTCCACTGCTTCTTTTTTTAATGAGTGTGCAACATCTAAGCTAAATGTAAAAATATATATATATATATATATATATATATATATATATATGCCTTATTAGAAATAAAGATCATTGAACAAATAGTCATTGTAATCAATGGCATGTAGGGAAAACTTGACTGTCGGCAACATAGTGGATATGGAAAAAAGGTCAGATTTTAAAGTTGAAAGATCTTAGCATGGCTCCTTAGTATTTCTTAATACTATCTTACTCACTTCTTATTACTCTCCATATGGAGATGGGCAAATCACTTAACTAGTCTCAATTTCCACATCTTTAAATAAGATGTTTTGACAAAATCACTTCTAAGGATCCTTTGGGCTCTAAAACTGTGATTGCATAATAATAAAAAATATTGGTTACATTTGAAACAATCTCCCATTTGAAATAAGCTATATTTCAAAATTAAATACACATATCTATGAATAGAAATATAGAATATTAGGGCTTAAAGATCATCTAGTCACTCCCTCCTTTTCCTTTTTATAGATGAGTAAAGGAATTCAAGCAAGATGAAGTGACTTGAGGAAGGTCAAACAGCCTAGTTAGTTGTCAAGCAGAACTCAAATCTGGACTTTCTAACTCCTCAGCTATTTATCACTCTATCTAGCACACCATGAACTGTTCCCCAGTATTTTATATCTAAGTGAAGAAAAAGAAAAATTTAAAGAGATTTCATAGGTTCATATGAGAGATTTTCCAAATGTATTTGTGTGTTTTAACCTATTAAATTATTAAATCTGTTAAAACTGCAATAAGACTTTGGGGAGATCCCATACTTAGACCTGGAACAGACTATGAAAATCATTTCATCTCATCCTCTTCTTTTACATATGAAGAAAAAGAGGGCCACTGAAGCTGTGTGAACTGGCCTATGTCACACAAATAAGCAGCAAAGCAGAAACTCAAACCCAGGTCCTCAACCTCAAAACCAAGCATTCTGTCCACTCCATCATTCTGCTACCCAAGATTTTGTCATCACCTGCGCATGCAATCAGTGTGCATGGATGGAATGACAATATTCTTCTGAATTGCTTCGCAGTAAAACTCTCAAGTGATTTGAAACTTGCAGAGAAACAGTCACAAAAGAAGTGTGGACCCGAATGCCAGTCCTTAATACATGTTTGTAGTTCCCTAGTACCTTATGTGAGGAGCATTTGGTACCTAAAATAGAAAAGGACTCCAATGAGTTAAAGACAAACTGCCAATACCATGGAATTATCCGCCTTTACCTTCTTCTTCCATTATCCTGGCAAAGTAGGAGCTCTTTTGAACCACTGCAGTTTTGATTAAGGCATTGATCTAAGGCAGTGGAATTAGAAGTTGAATTAAGCGTATCTGAAAATAATTATTTTAGCGTTTGCTTGATATCCGCACAAGTAAATTGGAAAGACCCACTTGCTTCCGCAC
This sequence comes from Bettongia penicillata ogilbyi, assembly GCA_023548195.1. NCBI lineage: Eukaryota > Metazoa > Chordata > Mammalia > Diprotodontia > Potoroidae > Bettongia > Bettongia penicillata. Next base: position 670,397 of record JAJHZJ010000796.1, read on the forward strand.
AGAATTGAAAAAGAAAATTAGATGGCAGTCAGGCAGAAAAGCTTGCAGATTTGGCCCCTGGAAGACATATTCTAACAAAATTAACATGAGAAACTGTAACCGATCCTGGACAACTGCAATGGAATATGTCCTAATCCCTAGAAGGACTTCTCCAGAAAGTTATCATACTCCTTAAGAATCAAGAATTGAAAGAGGTCCAAGAATTAATTTATTTCAAACTTTACCCAATGCCCAAATAACTATTATAAACTATTTTCTCATCTGTAAAATGAAGGAGTTGGACTAGATGACTTTTGAGGTCCCTTTCAGTTTTAGATCTGATCCTATAACCATTAATAAGTGATCTATTGACCCCTGCATGAACACTTCAACTGCAGGACATTTCACTTTCTCTTAAAGCAGCCCATTCAACAGCTATATGACTAATCCTTAGAGAGTCCTTATTTTACTTTAACCATTAACTTTCACCAATCATTCCTAGTCCATTCCTCTGAATTTACTCTAAATAACTCTAAAATCTCTTCCAAATACCAAAATTAGAAGAAAGGTATAATCAATTGCCTCTTTTCTCTAGGCTAAACATCTATAGAACCTCAAATGACAAAAATCTGAATCCTGTCAGTACCCTGGTTGCCCTGTAATTCTGAAAAAAAAAATTAATCAGCAATGAAAGCTGAAGCACTGTGCCCCCTTCAGAGGTAGATGAATAGTTTTCTTTCATTGGAGATGATTATATGAAAAGTATAAGTATTGGGTTTCCATTATTTGTTAGACCTATGACCATGTAATCACTAGTAAAATGAGGATACCTGCAGCGCCTACCTGCCAGTGTCCTTTGAAGGAAAATTGACATCAAATAAATGTATATGGCAGTTGTTTCCATCAGACTAAGTCACTTCCTATACCGACAGTTACATAACCTACCTCCTCAGGGGCCTTGATGTGAGGCAAGACAGGGTATGATCTGTAATTCCTTAAATCTCAAAGTTTGGAAAATTCTTATTACTTAGGTAATCTATTCCTTCTAGAGCAATCTTAAGAAATCCTTGTACAACATACCTAACAAGTGATCCTCTAACCTTTGTTTGAAGATCTCCAATAAGAGAGAATCCACTAGCTCTATAAGCAGCCTGTTTAATTTTTTGAATGGTTCTAATTCTTTAAAAGTACAACTTTAAACAGTGGATAAACAGAAGTAGTAGACAGAGCACTTCTTAGAGTCAGGAAGAACCAAGTTCAAAGTCAGCCTTATACATTAGCTGTGTGACCCTGGACAAGTCACTTAACCCTATTTGCCTCAATTTTCTCACCGCTAAAATGAGCCAGAGAAAGAAATGGCAAACCACTTCAGTACCTTTGTCAAGAAAACCCCAACTGGGGTCACAAAGAGTTGAACTGAATGACTGATCGATGGCAACAACAACAAATTTCATATTATATGTATGTGTGTGTGTATAAATATGTGTATACAGACAGTATGCATATGTATGCACATATGTATATATACATATATATACACTGAACAACTGAACAATGACAATAAATGTGTATTATATATATATAGAAATGTTTGTATGCATACATATATACACACAAGTATACATGTATAAACCCACACCTATATATACATATATAAAATTTCTTCATATATAAAAGATGTTAATCATTACTTTGAAGAAAAAGCAAATTTTTTCTTGGGCAAGACAACATAAAGTCTGGAATATTGAAAATTGGAAGAAAATAAAAAGGATATTTTTGCTGATAAAGTTAACATGTTTTAAGACTATACCAAAAACACCATAAGAACAAAATGTATCTGGCATATTAAATTTAGGTACCTTCATTAGACTGTGAAGCATCAACCCAAGCAAAATGTTTGAGAGATATTTTTACTCCAGTGGAACTTGAATTCTTGTCCCATTAAGGTAATGATAAACTCCAGTGAACAGACAGATATACAAAGAATTGTCATAAAATTATAAAAATTCCTAAAATGAGGTAGAATACTGCAAAGTAACTTAACAGCCTAACTCCCTCCCAAAAAAAAGTTATCTAAGAAATATAAATGCTAGAATGTTCTGGCAACTCACATTATTTAAACCTAAAGCTCACTGAAAAACCTAGGTTACAATGAAAGCTAGACTTAGAAAAATACAATATTCATCAAAATTACACTTAATACCAATGTGATAAAAGTATGATTTCATGATGAAGAATTTAGAAATATGCATCAAAACCATTGAACTCAAGGTCAGATCATGTAAACAAGTGATTGCAGAAAAAGTAGATTTTTTTTTTAATTGCACTTCTCAAAACTTCTGGGTAAATTGTGTGGTGACATAGGAATTGCACATAGGATATGTATCTTTCAGGTTTGAGAAAAATGAAATTATTTGAAGGCTTAGGAAGCAGCAGAAGGCTTTTTTTCTCTTCATAGGTGCTAAATGTTAAAAGTTGTTTTTTGAATGTAAAAAGTTGTAAGGTTTACTACCATATCAACAAGTTTGTTTATTTCTCTTTACAGAGAATTTGCACATTCTTGTATTGTCTTATTGGCCCCTCCATCTATCCCAGAAAACAAACATTATTTCCAAGAGTAGGCATGTAATGTGGGCTAAAGTTAGGGACCTGTAACCTTCTATGTAGGAGGAGGTAAGGAACACCATGAGAAGAGTATCATTTGTGCCTGCATCCAAGAATGGCTCTGCTAATTTCTATTTTCCCATCTTTTGATGTCCCATACTGCCAAATGGCTGGAGAGGAGGTAGGTTCATTGCTGTGTATCTCAGAGCCATATAAGACTACTCAGGAACAAAATAAGACTTTGTAAGGGTGTGCAGCAAGGAGAGGGGAAGATAATGTGTAGCTTTAAATATTACTCTCCCACCTGCCTGCAGGGATGAGGACCTGGAGAGAAATTCGATCATTTCTCTTGCTCCCTTAATCTGCAAATTATCCCTTTTATATTGTGATATCTGGCAGAATATGAAATTGAGGCTAAGACAGGAAAGTTTACCCTTTCATAGGAATGATGAAAACTAATAAAAACTGAAATGTTGATAACACTTTTAGAATTCGCAAAACATTTACATTTCATAAATTTCTTCATTAGTGCTCACAACAGCTTTGTGAGTAGATGCTACATACATAATTATTCCCAATTTATTGATGAGAAAACTGAGCGCACAGAGAGGTTGTCTTTTGCTGATAGACACCACTGCTAAGTGTCAGGTAGGATTAGAACTCAGGTCCTCCAACTCAAAACCTATCCATTTCACCATCCTGCCTCATAATTCAAAACCACTTTAGGTCCCAGGAAGAAAAAAGGCCTTAGTTGCTGGCTAAATCTTCAAATAATTTCATTTTTCTCAGAGATGAAAGATACATACCTATTTGCAATTACTCTGTCACCATACAACTGACCCAGATGTTTTGAGATGTGCAATACATTAGAGTTTAAGAAAATCCTGCCCTGGTAGTCTTATACACAATCCCATGACCCACCTGAGTGAACATTTATAGGAGGCAGGTATTACAAGAGGACAATTTCATTTTACACTATGCAATGCAATAAATATTTCTTGAAAGGATTCAGGCAGGCAGTAAGAAATGTTTCTGCATGTGGTTGCAAAACCAGTGTCAGGTCTGAGAACTCTTGACTACTTGAAAACACACATCTCCATGATCATTTTCAATAGGATCTGACAAGAGTATGTGTCAATGTAATCAGTTCTCCAAATCACACCTTATTTCTTTTTCCTCTACCTCTGTAAATTTTTCTGGGGTGGAGTGTGTGGAGGGGGGTAGCTGGAGAAAAAGAATCATAGAGCATTTTTTAAAAATTCAATGAATTCACAAGTGACTATTATTTCCACTGAGAAGCAGTTAAATTCTTTGGGGGAGCAAGGAGGTTAGAAGTGGAGCCGAGAAGGAAAAGGAAATTGGACAATTTTTTTTAAGTCAAAAGAGAGAAATCTACTAAATTGATTTTTTTTATTTTTCCCAACAGCAAAATATATATTCTTTGTTTGAAAATGATGAGCTATTTCTTCAAGATTGAATTTACAGCTACAGTATTACAAAAATACTTTCCTTATACATAATTTGTAATAGTTCCTGTTGGAAAGGACATTTTTTCCTGAAAGAAATTTTTGTAGAGCTGGGAAACAGTTCAACACTAAAAGAGAGCCTAGAAAAGGTTTAGCAAATTTCACCTTTGGAGCTAGCAATTATCCTCCTTAAAAAAATAAAATAAAAAGACTTCAGTTTTATTCAGAACTAATCCTTTTCTTCTATATTTTATTTTAACTCTCTATTTTGGGTAGGGAACCAAACAATATAAAACTAAAAACCTTTGAATTTTGAACCCAAAGCTTAGAATTATATGAATCTAAAGTGGAAAGAAAATGGGTGTCCGGGGATTGGGGAATGACTGAGCAAATTGAGGTTTAATAATATAATAGTTATTCTATAAAAATGGCAAGCATAGAAAACCTTACATGAGTGGATGCAAATTAAGTAAGCCAAGGCAGGAAAACAATATGAACAGCTACAATACTCTATACAGGGTATAATAACCACCAAACAATAGGAAATAAATGCTGCAAAATGATAAAGATCAACTTCGTCCATAGAAGTGATATGACAAGACATCTTCACCTCCACCCTTCCAAAAGTAAGGGTCCATGAGTATGGAAAAGTTAGTACAATATAAGGTTGCTTTAAGATGGATTGATTGATTTTTTTTCTTAATTTTTCTTTCTGAAAAAATGTTTTACAATTTTTCAAATATTAGATACTAGTAAATATCAACAAAATAAAATATTGATAAAATATGGTTTGGAAGATTCAATGGAATGTTATTACACCATTAGGGATGGCAGTGACATATATGCCAGTGTGTTGTGCACAGAAATCTGATTTTAAAAATTCAAGAAGCCCTGAGTTCATGTACCACTTCTGAGACATACTAAAGTGTCCATGGACTGGTCACTTAAAATCTGAGTGCCCTAAGCGAATCTCTAAGATGGTAAGTTGAGATGAAAGGTGATGTATTCTTTGGCAGAAAGAGTTTTCTAATTCAGGAGTGCCTTATACCAATGAAATAATCAATTATGAGGTATTCAAAGAAATATAGAGACATATGAATATAAGCAAATGACTGCAATAAAATAAAAGATCACTAAAATAAAGTGGAACACTTTGTAATTATAATGAGTCATCTTGGCCACAGAGAAGAGATGAGAAAATATATCCCATCTTTTGCTCATCTTTTCCCTATGTAGTATCACCTATAAGCTTCTCCCTCAATTTGCACTCACAATCTGTGATGGGGTCCTTGGTAGCTTCTGCCACCTTGAGATCTAAGGCAACACTAAGCATCTGCTCCCTTAACAAATGAACCCCTACTACTTTACTTCCTATTAACAGTCATCCAACATTACTAAATAAACAACATTTGGTTCATAGTAAAGGCATTTACTAAAACAGCATAGAATAAAAGGGGAGAATTAGAAAACATTCTATACATAAACTTCTGACAAATATATCCAACCAGACTTAAAGCACATTATTAACAAGGCATACTATATAGGGTATATGTATATGTCAAAGGTACTTCTGATACGATCAGAACTGGGTTTCTTTTTCTTTATAGACTCCATCAATCAAAAAAATAAACATATACTGTTATTCAGTCATTTTTTCTATCATGTCCAACTTTTCAAACCTCATTTGATATTTTGTTGGCAGAAATTTTGGGGCGGTTTGCTACTTCCTTATTTAGTTCATTTTACAGATGAGAAACTGAGGCAAGTAGTATTAAGTGACTTCCTCAGGATCACACAGTTAGTAAGTGTTTGAAGCCAGATTTAAACTCAGGAAGGTGAGTCTTCCTGACTCCTGACATGGCACTCTCTCCATTGAGCCACCTAAATATTTATGAAATGCCTACTATGTGTTAGGCACTGTTCTAAGTGGTAGGGATATAAAACGAAGCAAAAGAGATCCTTGCCCCCCTCCCCCCAAAGAAGTTTATGGTTGATCGGTTATTGTCCCTCATTCTCGAAGAAGACCAAAATGATATCACTATGCTAGAGTCAAGTTTCAATGTCTCTGACTGTGACTGCTTCGACCAATATGAACTCAGAATGCTCTACCGCAGGTTGGGCACAAATAGTCTGTTTGAGCATTTGGGGTGGATACTCTAAATCTGTGCATCCTGTTTTTCATTTGAGCTATTTTAATTCTGCTTTGCTTATGGAGCACAGCACCATATCTAATGTGGGCATGCTATCCTGAGGAATCCTGTGCCAGCGTCTCCTATGTCATATAATCAATTCCAAAGTTCTTAAGAGAGACCTTGAGAGTGTTCTTGTATTTCTTCTTCTAACTACCATGTGAATGCTTGCCCTGTGTGAGTAATTTACTAAGGTAGACGACATGAAAACAAATTCATACCAAGTAAGCTATAGACAGGATAAATCGGAAATAATTAACAGAAGGAAGGCACTAGAATTAAGAGGATTGGGAGGAGACTTTCAGTAAAAGATGAGATTTTAGTTGGGACTTAAAAGAAACCAAGGAACCCAGTAGGCAAAGAGGAAAAGGAAGAGTATTTCAGATATGGGGGACAGCCAGAAGAAATGGCAGAAGCAGAATCATGGAGTGTCTTGTTCATGGAACAGCCTGAAGGTCCATGTCATTTAACTAAGAGTATAGGGCAGGGAATAAGGTGTAAGAAGACTGGAAAGGTAGAAGTTTTCAAATAGCTTCCTTTGGATGCCACTAAGCTAGGTGCCTAGGACCTTTTCCCCTTGATGCCCTGTTTTCTGGCAGGAATCATGTCTCTATGGGGCACTAACTTCCTTAGATGATGTTCTCCCTATATGACTGTTTAGGTTGTGTCTCTGTCTTTCCATTGGATATAGCGTTTCTGACTGGTCCGGCAACTTCATGACTGATACAGGGGAAACAGGAAAAGAGAAATTACCTCCCTGCCCTCTGCAGGGTCTCTTCCACAGGTATCTGCTTTAATCTCTCCCTTTTTCAAACAATTGAATTTCTTCTAGGGCCTAGTTAAAACTTACTTATTTAAAACTCTCAGAGTGAGGTTAATGTGTTTGCTCAGGCAATTGTCCGGTCATTTTCTTGACTCAGTCAGATGAGTGTTGACCTAACCTGCTTCACATTTTATCCGTTGTAAAGCCATCAAAGCCTTATTATGTGTGACTATATCAACTAAGGTAGGCAGGAAGAAGGGAAGAGAAGGTAACAGGCATTTATCAAGCACCTATTATGTGCCCATGCCAAACATTTTAGAGATGTCATCTTATTTGAGGAGCAGCAAATCCTCTCTCTCTTCCCTTACTGCTGGCAACTGAAATAGCCCCCATGCTAGACTTTCTGTCTTATCTCTTCTCTTTACAATCCATCCTCCATGTGGCTGCCAAAGTGATATCCTAAAAGCATAGGTCTATTCCAATCATTTTCTTGCTTAAAACACTCTTTTGACTCTTTATTGTCTCTAGGTTACAATATGAGCTCCCCTTGTTTGGATCTGAAGCCCTGTATAGCTGGAACTAGCCTATCTGAGCAGGTTTATTTCACATAATTCTGTTTCATTCTCTCTGTGATATTCTCAAAAAACTTGCTGTACCTTATAAGCAAAATTCCACTTCCCATCTCTATACCTTTGCATAGGCTGGCCCACCACCACCACCATTTCATGCCTGGAAGGTACTTCCTCCTCCCCCCTAGGTTGTCTTGGAACTCTTAACTTCCTTCAGAACTCAGCTCAATTCCCCCTACAATGTTATCTGATTCCCCAGATGTGAGGTCCTCTTTACTTCCACAAGCATACAAATTGCCCTGTATTTCTGGTTTGTGTGTGTGTATATGTGTGTGTTTACATGTGTGTGTGTGCGGGTGGGGTGGGAGTGGGGTATATAGTTTATATTTACTTTTATCTGTACATTTGATTCCTCTTAAAAGAATGGAAATTATTTGAGGGCAGGAATTTTTATGGTGGTGATGTGTGTGTGTGTGTGTGTGTGTGGTTTTGTTTTGTTTTGTTTTTTAGGTATCTAGATCCCCAGAATGTAATACAGTGCCTACCACATGATAGATGCCTGAAAAATGATTCCTGAATGGTTAAAGAGGTGGAAAAGAATGAGAACTGTAATTTCTACTGTCAGAAATGGATGGTTACCAGGTTAATTGGATTGCTTAATTTTATTTCTTTGTTATAATGGAAGGCTCATTGTGTGGTTATTAGCCATGGCATATAAATAAATGGCTAATAATGTAAAAACAAAAGACAATAATAAAATATTTTAGAAAATATAATTACGTGAGCCTGCTGACCTTGATCTTTGATAGCTAAGTTCACTAGACAATAAAAAAATATAACATGAGACAAACTGGCATTAGTTTTGACCTGTGAGTTCAGTTCTTTTCAGGGGAAGCCCTGAATGGATAAAACGCACCCCTTTCCCCATCCCCATGTATGAGCAACTTATGAGCATCCTAGTGTCTGGGAGGGGCTAACTTGAGGGACAGGGAAACTGTCTAGTCATATGTAGGCTGAGGCTTATAGGGGAAAACAGGCAGCTATCATTATAGCAATTTTTCACCTTAGCTTAAATGGGTTTAGAGGGTAGTTCTGGATTCTTTTATAACAGGTTTTGATTGGGTGGGTATGTGGTGGAACTAAAGGTAGTGATCAAATAGGTAGTAAGGAATAGAAAAGTTCCAGATGTCACCCAGTCCTTGTTTTGGGGGAAAAGGGGAGTAATTTTGAGAGGTTGATATTAACCTATGAAAAGGGCACCAAAAGAGAAAGCAAGTATCTACTTTGTCACTTTCTCCAAGCATTTGCATTTTCTGTATCTAATGCATCATATCTCTGAAAATTTAATTTTCAGTGCTTTTAATAAATCTTTTTACAAAGTTTGGTAAGAGACAGGAGGCAGCATATTCTATTTCCAAACAAACAGCAATGGAGCAGTGTAGCAGGTCTTAGTTCTGAAGGTAGGAGAAAGGTCACCTTTTCCTAATGCAAACCATTTATTTTGCTGGCAAATAGCAGCATTGGTACATTTTCAAGCAGAGAGATAATGCTGATAATATCTCATGCTGAAAACTTGTCAAGTCACATCATACCATTTGTTGTTAGCAATACTACTTGTCATATAGGTTGCCCCCCAAAGCCTACACTTTGACATTTAATGAGTGACAAAATGCCAATGTCGTGGCTAAGCTATTCCCTTCGGAAGAAACGAATATTAATCCACAAAGAACTTTCTCCTATTTCCTTGCTGTATTCTCCCTATCTTGGATCTTGCCTGTGCTTTGCATGATTTATAATAGATGATTACACAGATTCGTGCATGAAAATGACATTCTTCTCTTCCAGCATGATGATTCATCTCAGAGAATTTAGCAGTTGAGAAGGTAGGAGTGAATACTCCAGAACAAAGAACGTATATTACCAGAAAAAAAAGACTTTTTAATTACCCAAGGCTGCCTACCTCACAAGGCAGTCAGGAATTTAGTTCTTTGTTCAGAGCTAGGGGAAAAAAAACTCAAGGGAAAAAGCGGGGTACTTTTGTCCTTTCTGTGTATATTCCTTCCCAAAATACCTAGATGAGACATAAAAAAAAAAAATTATTCAGATGCAGAGATTCCTTTTTTACTCTGCTGGGAAATAAGCAGCTATCTAAAGATAAGATGAAACTGTTAATGTATTAATAGTGATGATGACTTACACTGAGCCACCAGGTTCTTTTGTTCTGTCCCCTTTAAGGTCGTCTATAAAATAACTGGTCTGAAATAGAGCCATATTCTATGATTTTGAAAGAATGCTTCTTTTTCTCTTTCTAAAACTAATTGATAAATGGGATTTGATGTCTGAACTTCAGAGAAGTTAGCAAAAATTCCTAGGAGTTGTAGTTCACGTTTATAGAATGCTTATCTTACATCCTTTGAAGTATGTGGCATACATCCCATTAGAGTGTGCTCCACATATCAGTCAACCAATTGGCATCTCATATGTCAAAGATTTTTAGTAGGAAGATGTGGTAAGAGCATCCGTTACCAAGCATCCCCCAGATTTAGGGTACATTCTCCCCTTTACACACACAATGATCCCTGGGAAAAGTGGGCTCAAATGTAGAGTGAGGGGTGGCCAGCATTTACGTGGAGAATGTATGAGTCTAAGGTGTACCTCATGATTCCGAACTCTAGGAGTCCTTTCTTCTATCAACAATTACCCACAACTTTTCTTTGGGATAAGATACTGGCAATAAATAAGTGCTTGCCTGGACTAGTTCCTTGAAGGACTTGGAACTTTTACTGACAGGTAATCTCCTCCTGGGGTGTGTGAAGTAAATCATTCACCTGCCTCACCAGACTTGGCAGCTACTGGTGGTGATAGTTTTCATAGCCTCTGCAATGTTGCCATCGAGTCCTCAGGACTTCTTCGTTGCATTTCCTGGTCATCCCCAGGATTTTCATTCACCTAAGATCAGGAAAGGAAAATAAGGGGGTGGGGGAGAGGAAAGTATCATTGACTAAGTTGAAATGGTTAGCTCTCCTTACCCCAGCCCTGGGAATTCACAGCAATTTTCCTCACTTTAAAGCTACCGGGAAAGAGAATGAATGATCATTAACAAGAACTTTGTGCATATACACTCATTTGTAGCACAGAGTCTCCTTGTTTGTCTGGGCTTTGCATTCAGAAGCCAGCTAGAATGTTTTTCCTCATCGCTTACCCCTGTCTCTCCAATCACTTTTGACAGAATTTGGATCTTCAAATTTACTCATGCTCGTTTAGAACCAGGCAAAGAATATTGAATATTCTCTGTCTTGCAGATTCCCTAAGAAATAGACTCTCATTGGTCACCATCACCATTAAACAGAGCTCAGAGATTTGTCCAAGGTCTTAAAGCTGGCTAGCGCCAGAGCCAGGATTCAAACTTGTATTTTCTGACTCTGTCTGTTGTTGTTTTCATTGAGCCAAACGCAAATTCATTTCAACTAAGTGAGTTATTCATGTAGCCCTAGGCACCCTTCAGTCTGGTGTAGTGAAGAATGGAGTTACTTTGGATGGCCAGAAGATGCCCTGTTAACTTGGTTTCACTGGCTAGATTCCATCCTCCTCTTTCCTCCCCTTCCCTCCCCTGCCCTCCCTCCCCTCCCCTCTTCCTTCCTTTCTCAAGGAAATAGTTCTTAAACCTACTGCACTCTGAAGCTTATACATTGGAGGACACTAGGCCCCTGCCTAAGGGTTCTTCTGGACCCTCCTGGCTTAAGAGTGATTATCAATAGTAACTGTGGCTGTTTCCCTCCCAGCCTCATTTTTTTTTCTATGCCTCATTAAAGAGGCCATCTCCTGGCTACTTCTCAAAGAAGCCAATCCACTAAATGGACGATAGATACCTCACCCTAAGTGAGTTCCTGAATAGACCTTGGCCTAAAGGGGTCAAGGTCTCCCGTTGCATCCTGGGTCATCTCCAGTCATCCTGATGAATATCTGGTCGCTGGATTCAGATGGTTCTGGAGAATGAGGCTTATGACCTTGCACAGATCCTCCCTCCCTCACAACAAAGTCAAGTCATAATTTCTCTGATGGCATTATCTTCTTTGGCAATGAAGGATGAACACAACAACAACAGCTCCTTCCACATGTTGTATCCTCAGGACCTGGTACAGTGCCTTGAACATGGTAGAAATTTAGTAAATGTTGTTGAATAGAATTGAGTTTAATAATTGTTAGGTGAATAAATGATCAATTAGACAGCTACAAATTCCTCAAAGACATGACCATGAGTCTCTAACCTCCTGGATATAACAGCAACACAAGAGTCAGCTCAATACTGGCACCCGTTCTGCTTATACCCAAAGCTTCAAGTAACCAATAACACAGGGAAAATTGAAGAGAGGTAGATTTTGGCCTGGTGATTGATAATGATTTAATAATACTTGCTTGATGTAAGCCTTAGAGTGAAGATCTCCAGTGCATCAAACAATGAAATGCATCCTGACTCTATAATTTTTTGTCTTTGTTCAAGGCTCAACAGATGTCAGGCCCATCCAATCTCCTAAAGGAAACTTTCCCCTTTTCACATCCCAGTTGTTAGCATTTGATCCGATTATCTTGTCTGTTCTGTGCATTCAAGTTGTCTTCTCCTGGTGGATGGTAAGTTCCATGAATATGGAAATTTGGTTTTCTCTTTTCTTTGTATTCCCATCAATTAGCACAGAAACTTTAACATAATAGGTGTTCAAAAATACTTTTAAATTGATTTCTGTAAGTGGAATGTGCTGCTTCACAAGATTCTGAGCCCACTATTGTTGAAGGTCTTCAAGCTAAGGCTGGAAATTATCAGAGAATGTGGTAAAAGTGATTTGTGTAGGGACAGATTGGACTGGATGCCACTAAGGTCTCTTCCAATGCTGACATTCTGTGATACCATGAAGGCTCAAGTAGTTTCCAGAGCCACTCAGTCTACCAGAGGATAGAGGGTAGGAGTATAAGTAAATGGTAGTGTGGATATTCAAGGAAATTAGTTTGGTTCATTTGTTATTTATTATTGAGAAGGTACTTGGGCTTCCTTGAGAATAAATACTATAGCATAAATTAAAAACAATAATAATTCTACAGTTTTGGATAAGTTTAAAGAAATCAACCTTAACTTAAAAAATACAATTATCCTATGAGTGGTGAAATTGATGGACAATTTCAAATCAAAGAGTGACTAGGAAGCAAGAAATCCCCTTTAGCCATGAGACCCTGAACCTACTGAGTCAGTACAGACAGCCAACATACAGATAATGCCCCGAAAAGTCCAAGGGACAAGTAATATAGTTTTTCAATAAAGAAATACTTAGTGAATAGAAGAGGACATTTATGAAAGCTAAAAGAAGCAACTGACATACCATAATCATCAAAAAACTAAAAACAAAAACCTGATGTGATAAATGGGATATGTTCCAGTGTGTTGATTTTCGTTCAAGATTCAGGTTAAACCTCAAAATGCAGTTAAATTTAAAGACAGACCCTAGGCCAAATTTGTGTGAACAAAAAGAACATAGCAACCTCTCTAGGACAGAATGTGTTTTTCAGTCTTACATCCAAGAGGAGAATAAAAACACTAAGAAAAAAAATACTTTGTAAAAAGGAAAGGAAAAGAAAGGAAACATGATAGATACATAGATAGATAGATAGAGAGTTAAAGATCAGCTAGATTTAGATTAGCTAACATTTATATAGTGCTTTAAGGTTTATAAGAACCTTACAGACATTATTTTGACCTCTCATCAACCCTGTGCGATAGGGCTATTACTATCCCTATTTTACAGATATGGAAGCTGAGGGAGACATAACTGACTTGCCCAGAGTCACGTAGCTAGCAACTGTTTTGACCTAGAGTCAGACCAGGTCCAGACCTCTATCCATTATATCAACTAAATGCCTCTAGAACAAGAGCTTACCCTGGATTCAGGAAAATTTGTTACATACTAATTATATGATTTTTAAGCAAATACTAAACCTCTCTGAATATCAATTTCCTCATTTGTAGAATGAGAATGATGATAGTACCTAACTCACAGTACTATTGTAAGGATCAATTATGCCTATGAGGTATTCTGCAAACTTTAAAGCATGATGCAAATATTAGCTATTATTTTAATTAATCTCCTCAGAAATGCACATTGTCACAGAATCTGCCAAACATATGGCCAAAGTATCCTTATGAAACGTTCAACTGTAGATGCAATGAAACTAAACAAAATTTAAGTGGAGATTTTCGAAACAGATCAAGTTTATGGCCCATCTCTTTCTCCTGCAGACAGTGTGGTTTAGTAAAGCTAGGAGATACATAATGAAAAAAACAACGGATTTGGAGTCAGCAGACTTGCACACTAAACCTGCCTCTGCTGTTTGTGACTTTTAGAGCCTGAAGTAAGAAATTGAAACTGACTAGACTTCAGTGCTTTCATCTGTAAAATGAAGACAGATTGAACTCTATGACTTCTGGGATTTTCCCCAATCTATAGCTACAAACCCTGTGGTCTCAAACATTACTCTGTCACAAGCTAATTTGGTTATCTTGGCCAGTTTCATAATTTCTCTTAAACTTCACATTCCTGATGGAAATACAAGAAAACAAAAATCCAAACTACCTTCCATATATAATGTTGTATTATTCTGAGTCACTTATAGGGCCAGTGCGGCCCAGAGATCAAGACTTGATTTCAGCTCCTGTCAGTTGGCCAGGGAATAAGCTTTTGTCCATTGCCTACTATGTTCCTGGCGCTGTTCAAAGCCTTGATGGTTTAAAAAAAAAAATGTAATTCCTGCCCTCCAGAAGCTCAGGATCTGTTTGGATATATAAACTATATGTAGGATAGATAGGAATCAGTCAACTTGAAGGAGGCACTAGAATTAAGAGGGATTAGGATAGTATTCCTATAGAAGGCAGTATTTTAGCTGAGAATTGAAGGAAAACAGTGGAAGCTACTGACCCTTCCTAATTATTTGACACTGCTTAATCATTTAACTCCTGTAAGCCTTACACACTGTCCTAATATTTGTCTACTAAATCATAGTTGGGTTGTCATCTGAATTGCTGAAGATAATTTCCACCCTGCGAGTCTTCCACACTAATGAAATCACAAATCCTTCATATAACTACGTTTTTTATAGTTTTAGAATATTAGCAAAAGGCAAACTAACTTTATTTTACCAAACAAATTCACATCCCCCAATAACCTCATTACACACATTTATCTACCGCTAGAAAAGATAATTAAATGGCTCTTTACAATCTCCAATGTCTATTGCTACATTCCAACAGTGTATGGTTACTTTTATCTACATGGTCCTATTTGCACCAAATAGTGTCCTTTTCTGTTCTTTTTGTCCTTTTCTGCACATTAGGAAATGGCTTTATGGGACACTGGGAACTCCTAAAATTCACCATCATGTAGCCAATCTAATGATGAGTGTCTCCAAAATGAGAAAATCTGATTTCCAAATGACCAATCTAGAATCCATCTCTAGACCCAGATTAAAAGTATTTCCATTTGGTATGCCCTGTTAGGACTTGCCCTGGCCTGGCATAGCCATTCAGAATCCAGGGTCACCTTTGAGTCAGAATGAGGTATGCAACTAGCACTTTAGAGGAGGCTCTTTTTCTCTATAGTACTCTTTAATAACTGCAGGAATGTTAACATGCCTCTTTTGCAGATGTACAGATTGGCATATAAGAGAAAACCAGGTGTTTCCTTCAGGTGTTCCAAGTTTTTAGCCTGAGTCCAAAACTCATTTTAAAATCTGAATAACATCTGAAACAAACATTTTTGTACATTATAATTACCTTTCATCCAGAATTCTTTATCATTGCATGTGTGGGGTTGAAAGAGAAAGAAAGAGAGAGAGAAAAAAAGAGAGAGAGAGAGAACTTGCCTAATTACATGTTTAACACCAGTATTTTTACTAAAATGTGATTCATTCTTTTCAGACAAAAGGGATTCTCCAGTTTCGCTCCCAATTCTGTATCAAAGTTAAAATGCTGCAATTGTATGTAAGCATTAATGGAAATAATAATTTCCTGAACTCTGCCAAACTATCTAAAAACGTGTTTTCCAGTGACAGTATGTGTGCTGCCCACTGTAATCTCCATAGCAGATGCTAGTTTTGAAAAGCTCACTTCATACCCAAATTTCACTCAAGGCTTGTCAGAAAGTCCAGCAAATATTTCCACAGAATGTATCCTAAAGCAGGAAGATCTGCCAGTGGTTGAGACCTTCTCAAATCTATTGTCAGGCTTTGGTAGTGATTGCTAGCACTTAACCTGGTGGCAGGTTACTGAAGAGCCAATTTTTTTGTGATGGAAATTTGGCCAAAGTAGCTGGGCTTGTACATAATGGGGACCAAATTTTATAAAGCATATAGTTATTGAAAGCTACTTTTCTCCTTTAAACCAAACATTTAATTGCTGTAGAAACCAAGCTACATTTTTAGAGCAACTTGAGGCAGATATTTATCTTGATAAACATAATGTTAGATCTAATTTATGGTTAAAATAAGAATGTGAATCCTATCTTCTGAACAAGTGCAGAAATTTCTTTTAAAGAAGCATCCAACAGAACATAAGTATAAATGCTTTTGTGTATAATTACACAATCACTGAATTTCAGAGGTGGAAGGGACCTTCGAGGCTATCTATTCTAACCAAAGGAGAAACAAATCACAGCTACCATATACTTCACATGTGGTCCCCAGCCATTTTTGAAGAGTACTTTCAAGGAGGGATCTCTTGAGCCCCACCCCCTAACCCCACCCCATTCTTCATCAGTCTTTCAGTCATGTTTGCCTCTTCATGACGCAATGGACCATGGGTTCATGGGGTTTTATTGGCAAAGATACTGGCATGGTTTGCCATTTCCTTCTCCAGAGGATTAAGGCAAACAGAAGGTAAATGACTTGCTCAGGGTTGCACAGCTAGTAATTGTCTGAGGCTGAATTTGAACTGAAGTCTTCCTGAATCCAGGCCTAGTACTCTATCCCCTGCATTTTTCTCTTACATAGGTCTAAAATTTGGGAGGTTTTATTTTCAGTCAGGTATAACTTTATTTCTTTTCAACTTCCATACACTAGGTTTAATTCTACATTGTAGAGCCGCTGTATGGTTCATCCCTGAGACATATAATCTTTCAAGGGAAGATAGCTGTATGTGCCCTTCCCCAGCCAAGCCTTCCCCAGTCTTCTCTAAGCTAAACATGTTCACTTCCTTCAACAGATCCTTATATAGCAGACTCAGATTAAAGGTTTTAAGTAGTAATAATCTACAGACTCTTTTGCCTAAAGAGCCATTTAAAAGCCTTTCTAATTACAGGACATTTAACTGGTGTCTGAAAGAAAAAAAGCATTTTCCAACCATACTATTATTTGACCCAGAGGAGCTTTTTCATGCCTTTTAATAGAACACTTTTAATGTTGCATACAATGAAATGGCCCAAGCCCACTAACAAATATTTTATATAGGGGGCACTGTCTTTATTTCCCACCTGGTTCACTGAAATGTCAGGCCTGCCTCTGCCTTTCATTTCAGACAAATGGTTGTCTGTCAGTGATATCTGAAAACAATTCAGGAGTCTCATTCTCTTGCACCTACTTGCCAATCTTCTACTTTACCCAATCCCATTAATTTGATGTCCCTTAGAAGCTGTCCCTTTGACCTAATGCCTACCCTGTCTGGCTAGTTATCTGACATAATGTTAGAAGTATGATACTTTGAAAAGGAACTTTAACCTTAACATAACAGTATCCACATATCCCTTTCCCTAATTCTACTCCATATTTATGATTTTAAAAGAAAAAAATGGCAAATATAAAATAAAATGTTAAAAGCAAAGAAATTGCTCTCTCATTAACTGGGTACATAGTCATCTAAACCCAGTATTGAAGGAAGAAGTTATTCAAAACAATACAAAACAAATCAAAAATATCTCATCACCAATTCTTATGCTTTGGAATTTATTTTATCTACTAGGTTGTTATTTTCCTGAGGGCAATTACAATGTGGCATTCCATCTTTTTATCTCCCTCAGTGCCTAGCCTAAACATCAGGAAATAGTAGGTGCTGTCGAATTTCCAAGTTTAGTTCCTTTGCCATCCTCTCCATGTAGAAACTGAAGTGACACCTGCCATAATACTAATGGATAATTTGAATTAACATATTCAAAAGTTATTTCTAGAGCCAAAATCATAAATCTGAATAGAAAAGAATGTTTATACCAATAATGTATTCTGGACACATCATCTGGCATAGATGCCTGGGTAATCCATTACTAAAAAAATGCACCCTCAAGTGAGTGGAAGACTGCAGAGAAAGGATTCGACCCTTGGTCATAAAAGCATTCCAATATGCAAGCTAGTCTTACCCTTGGGAAATGTAGTATCCTTGAATGGATGGTAGGTTATAAAACCAGAAAAATAAACCAAGATGACAATGACACTTATCGAGTGCCACTTCTTTTCTATGGCAAGGCAGTAAACAGCCTATAATGACAGGGCTCTGGACTCACGGGAAAAAAAACTGGTCTGGGTTCACATCTTGCCTCTGATACTTAGCAGCTATGTGACAAACCATTTAACTTCCCTATGCCTCAGTTCCTCCTTTAAAAATTGAGAGTGTTGTAACTGATGACCTTTAAGATCACATCCAATCATCCTATGATCAATAGCAGGGATAGCCTGTCAGTGATGAGCTAATCTAGCTTGCTTGTTTTCGTTCACAGAAATCAAGTTATTGGTGAGAGATATTACTGAACCCCACAATGGGACCACTCAAAGGACAATGAAAACCAAATGCTTCTCATTGTCTGCTTGTGGATTCAATTTGGTAACTTGACAATCTGTCTTTGAGTCTAGAGAGCAGTGAGTGACTTGACTGTGTTTCCATAGAAATCTTAGATTGATAAAAATATACAAGATTGTGACTATTGATAGAAGGATGATACACAGATCTTCAGGCGAGTTTATTAGGTATTTTTAAGACTTGGTCCCAGTAGTCTAATACAGCTTCGACTGATAGAATAGTTGTAAAATGCCTCATATTTCTATGCTATCAATATTGTGGCACAGTGAATAGATGAATACAAACTCATCTTTCTGAGTTCAAATCAGGCTTCAGACACTAGCCATATGACCTTGGGCCAGTCAGTTAGCCATGTTTACCTCAGGTTCTTCATCTACAAAGTGAGTGGGAGAAGCAAATGTCAGTCCACTCCACTATCTTTGCCAAGAAAACACCAAATAAGTTGCAAAGAGTTGGACGCAACTGAACAACAATATTACTTTGGTGATAATGTATTTCCACAGGCCCTCCCTCTGATCCTCCCCCAACACTCATTTATCTACTCTACCTCAAGGTTCTGTTTTTTTTTTTTTAATTTATTTATATTGGATATTTCTCATTCTTTTCCCTTATTTATTTTTCTCCTATTTTGACTTTTTTCTTTCCGTACTCTTTCCTAGTAACATTTTTATGGCAGCTTTTCTCAATACTTTTTCTGTTACTCATTTCTCTTCCCTTCTATACAATTTGATGTGTACTCTATTCAGAAAACATATCTTCCCTCTGTCCTTCTTCATTCTTCTTGTGTCTCTTAGGAGAGTAAAAGTTTCATATTTCAGCACCTTCTTATACATCATTACATTTGTAGACATTATCCCCCTTTCCCTTGCTTTCTGGTGGGTATCACTTTTAGAAATAGCAATTCATAAATGGTCAAAGGAAATGAATAAACATTTCTCCAAAGAACAGTTGAAAACCATTAACAATATGAAAGAATGTTTCCCATCACTAATAAAATAAATGCAAATAAAAACAACTCTGAGGTTTCCTTTTATACTCAGCAAATTGGCAAAGATAATAAAAGATAGGAAGAATAAATGTTGCAGGGATTATGAAAAGACAGCCACACTAATGCACTGTTATTGGAACTCGATTTAGTCTATTTTGAAAAGCAATTCAAAATTATTCAAAGAAAGTAACTAAAATAACCATGTCCTTTGAGCTACAATTCAATATATACTAAAAAGATTAGGAGTGAAAAATAAAGCCTTCATACAAACCAAAAAATTCATAAAATCATTTCTAATGGTATATAGGAACTAGAAACCAAAGAAATGCTCATCTATTAGGGAAAGACTAAAAAAGTTGTGATATGGAAATGTATTGAAATGTCACACGATGCCTTAAGACATAATAACTATGATAAGTGGAGAGAAATGTGAAGACATTTAGGTGAAATCATACAAAATGAAGTAGAACTAGAAAAACAATATACACAGTGACTGCAATAATGCAAATTGATAGAAAAACAATATGGTAAAATAAATTGAGTGCATCAAAAGTGTAATGCTCAAATTTGGTCACAAAAAGAGATGTAAGAAGGTACTTTGTCCTCTTCTTTGAAGGGGTGGATGACTATTGATAAAAGGAACTCATGTAACAGCTGATTTTGTTGAACTTTCCTTTCATCTCTTTTTAATTCTATTTTATAAAGGGCCACTCTCTGGGAAGGGGAGGGAGGAAAGACACACTGGGAAATTTAAATGGTGTAAAACAGAATTTAATAATATAATTTTATTTTTTAAAAATATCAATTCATGTAGAAAAAAATGCCAAATGGATACAGTACCATATAGTTGAAACCAGTGAGCACCTTGAATTATGCAGTCCAGTCCTTCAGCTTAACCTTGTCATGACAATTTCACAGCCAGGTTGCTTATTTCTGATTTTATGCCCCTCCTCCTTACCACCACTGTGAGTAATAGTTGTATGTGGAAACTCATATTGGTTACATATGTCTTCTCCTTGGTTGGAAGTGGAAGTGAGGAGAGAGTATAGCCCTGGAAGGTATACTATCTCAGAGAAGGTAGCCCACTACTCCTCAAAAGAAACTCATTATAAAGTTCCTGTCCCTTACTACAGGCAGGCAATTCCTTTGCAGTCTTCATATACAGGGTCTTTAATGGAACTTTTTTTGCCCATCAAGACTGACTTCATTTTTCTATTCTACCTGTTTCATTCTGTACTCTCCCACTGCTGTTGTGAGATGAAAACTTACTGTCACTTTTCTGTTCACCTATACACTAGGTAGGATGGAGTTCTTTACATTTTCTTCCCTGTTGCACCCATAATTTGTGCATTTTCTCATGATCTTATTCCTCTCGTGAAAGTATTGATTCACTCGTAGGGAATCAAGAGATTTGGAACACAGAATATTGTTAATTCAACTCATGCTTCACCTGTCCTGATGCTTTAGTGTCTCCTCAAACCATTAAACCCAGATTGGGGAACCTGTGACTCTGAGGCTATAAGTGACTTTCTAGGATGTTGGGTGTGGCTTTTTGACTGAGTCCAACTTTTACAAAACAAATCCATTCATTAAGAGAATTTATTCTGTGAAGTTTGGATTCAGAAAAAAAAGAGCCACATTTGAGGATCGAGAGCGCCACATGAGGCCTTGAGGCCACAGATTCCCTAATCCTACTAAACTCTTGGGTCCTCTTTAGAATTTCCTTTATCCCTACATTCAGAATCTTTTCTTTTTTTTTGTTAATAATTGTCAATAAAGGTTAGAAAATTGATTTTGTTACTTAATCTTTTCTGATAATTTATTTATAGAATTATTCATTGGTTTCTTATGGTATGTTTGTGAGTACCGTATCCTCTTTATTTTTCCCCTGAAGATTGCATCAAATGCCTCTCTTATTGAAGATCTTTTCCTCCCATTAATGATTAGTCTTAGCTCTACAGAGTATATTACTTTGTGTTGTGGTTTAAACTCTTTTTCATTTAGTAATATACTATTCTCTTGTTTTCTTTAATTTCTCATTATTTTGATTTATACTTGGTTGTTTGAATCACCATTCCCTTCAAAAGCAAAAATCTTTCCTTTGCCTGCTTGCAGCATTTGTTTTTTATTGAAATTGTAAAAATTAATGATCTTATACCTTTGAGTTCTAAGTACAAAATTTCCCACTCCACTCCAACCCACAGTGGCTTTTTGATTCAATTGATCAATAATTTCCCACCTTACGTTTATCTTTATGTAATGATGATATTTTAAGGAAAAACAACACTGATAGACTTTTAAAACCTTTAATTACTCTGTGATGTACCATCAGTCTGAAAGAATGAAGATTAAATACACTGTTAATGTACTGATAGAAATGGGATGAATTTAGAATGCAGAAAGAGACATACATTTTTGGAAATGGCACTGTCTTCAAAGGCCTGGGAAGTATATTAGTATTATTTTCTGCCTTGTGTTATGTAAGTTATATACAAATATGTCAATTACAAATACACACACATGAATATGCTTTTAATATGCATTTGTAAAATATGTTTGTATGTTGTGTTTCATGATTTATGCTATTTAAGCTATCTCTATAAATCCCATCCCTTTGACATAAAATTCATATGGTCTTTTAACAGTTTTGACAGATTTTCTTCTACTATTCCCCCCTTTTCTTTCATTCTGTCTTTCAGAACCTCTCCTTCTTTAAAGAAACTATCAAAACTATCTTGTCAAAAAATGTTCACATTGGCCATTTCCAAAAATGTATGTCTCTTTCTACCTTTTATTTAGTCATATTTCTGTCAGGAAGTTGGCAATATATTTAATCTTCCTTCCTTTGCACTTGTGGTATATCACTGAATAATTAAGAGATTTTAATGTCTATCAATGTTGTTTTTCTCTAAAATGTTAACATTGTATAAATTGTTCTTCTGGCTCTTCTATTTTCACTCTGAATCAATTCATGGAAATCTCCCCAATTTCCTCTGAAACTATCCATTCCATCATTTTTATGGTGTAGTTATGTTCCATTACATTCATTTACCATAGTATGTTCAGTCACTTTCCAATAAGACACCTCCTTATTTCCTTTTTTTTTGCTACCATGAATATAGTTCCTAAAATGTTTTTGTATATTAAATTATTTCCTCTTTTTTGGTTTCTTTTGGGGGGTATAGGCCTAGTGATGGTAGAGAGAGGGTCAAAATATGTGGATTGTTTTTGTAATTTAGGGATATACTTTCAAATTGCTTCCCAAAATGGATAAAACATTTCATATTTCTGCCAACAATACACCATTGTGCCTCTTCCTTTACAGCTCCTGCAAGATTTGTAATTTTCCTTTGTTATCACCTTTGCCAGTCTAGAACCTCAGAATTGCTTTACTTCACATTTCCATAATTTTTAATGATGTTGAGTAGTTTTATATGGTTGTTGATAGCTTGGATTTCTTCTTTGAAAACTACCCGTGCATATCCTTTGACCACTTTTTTTTAAACTGGAATGGTTCTCAGTCTTTTACATTTGAATCATTTCCACATACTTAAATATGCACACATATGCATATGTATATACTTTAACATATGATATCATATATATAGTATCCTATGTGTTTTTCATGCATAAGATATGACTTTTATCAGAGAAATTTGCTGCAAAGATTTTTCCTGAATTAGACTTTCCTTCTAATTTCAACTATATTAGATTTGTTATTGGAAAAACAAATTTAATTTCACAGGAGTAAAATTGTCCATTTTATCATTAAATTCATTCCTAACATTTTCTTTCAAAGTTTCATTTCTCTTTTGAACTTCTTTGCTAGGTTTCCATGGATGCTGGGGACATAGGACTCTAATCAGAAGATTTTTATTCATTTTCCTTCATAGTATAATAGTTTATCATTATTCTTTTTGTATTTTGCTTGTTACTACTCTGTCTTTATAAACTTCTTTGTTTATCTGCTTGAGCTGAGTTTTATTCTGGTTTTCTTCTTTTGACTTTTGATCTTTCAGTTTTTATCTAATATTCACTATTATACTTATTTCCAGTTTCCCTCTTTATTCCTTAGCTGCCTTCAACTGTTCAAAATACAAGGGGAACCATTTTTTTCTTTTAGTTCCCAAAAACATAGTTGTAGAGAGGCAGATTTTAGCATAAAATAAAGAAAAAGTATTCCAAACAGATAAAGTTATTTAAAAATAGAATTGGATGCCTAGGGAGACACAGAATTCCCTAGTTATTCCAGGTCTTCAAGAGGAAGCTGGATGAATACTTGTTACAGAAGACATCCTTATTCAGATATAGGTCAAACTAGGTATTATTTAATATCTCTTTTAACATGGAGTTTTTATAAATCTGTAACTATTCTACTAAGTTGGGGCGTATTCTCCCAAAGCTACCAATTTTAAAAAGTCAAAGATTTGGAGTCAGAAGCAACCTTTGTCCCATCTCATTTTGCAAACAAAAAAACTGAGATTTTGGAAAGTTTAGTGGTTTTCTCTAAGTAGATAATATTTGCACACACACACACAAACACAAACACACACACATACATGCACATGTATATGCACACACACATGGATGCATGTATCCACTCGTGCACACACCTTCCTTTCCCATTCACTAAATAGCTTAAAGATACCTACCAAGAATGACTAACTTACTACCTGACCCAGTCAGTTATAACCTTGTCAAGATCAGAAGTTAAAGCAAGGGGAATAGGAAAGAATGAATAACTAGCAAAGTTGCAAACCTGAAGAAATTGAATCCATTACTATGTATGTTCAGCAATGATTGTTATTCAAGTAGGTCTGTGAATTTGACTATGAATCTGGATCTTTATTAAGTTAATAGTTATTTTGGCAGATACGCAATTAAATGAAAATACATGATTATAAAGAATAAGTGTATTTTTAATGATATATTCCTTCTCCTCCTACCCCAACAATGCATTAAGGCCAAGAGCTTTTTTAAATTGCTGCTACTTTATATTGAGTCCATTGTTTTGGGTTTTTTAAAAATATTTTGATGTCATACCTTAGTCTGAACACTGTATATTTGTGATTAAAATGTTTATCAGATTCAAAGAAAATAGTATGCAATTAAAAACCTCAAAAGTTATGAAAAGACCCTGAATTGTATTTTATTGGTGAAAAAGTTTCAAGTGATTGGAAATGCTATTTAAAAAAAGAAACACAGAAATATCAAGAGAGCATATACTCTTCAGAAAAGCACCAGTTTTCCAGAATGGAACTGAGTAAAGATGGCTTCCGAGGGATTTTTTTTTTTTTTTAACCGGCTAAACGTTTGTTTGTTTACTTTGTTAAAATGCAAAGCTACTTTATTCTTAATGTAAACCACTATTTTCTAAGGAAAAATTTAATTAAAACAATATATTTTTCTTGCATAATGTAAGTTTGTTCTAAAAACAAGAACAAATGCTCTGTTTCTAAGTCTTCCAGAAGGAACTGAATTCCAACTAAAGGGGAAAAAAAAAACAAGCCAAGAAATGAAAACAACCGATGCACAATGCACTTCTTACCATGTGAAATGAAATTTGAAAAAAAACCAAGTAGTATTTTTGTTCCATTCAATTTTTTAAGAAGCTATATCTTTATAAATGTTAGCTTTAACTTAATCCTCCTTTTCTTTAGGGTAAATCTTTGTGTCATCTTAAATTATGACATACATTACATCCTTCCTAAGGTTTTAAATTCAAGGACAGTTGGTAAAATACTTTTGGCCTAAAAATCTATTGTCCCCAAACACCTACAAAAAACTTTGCTTTACAGAAATATTAATGTAAGTGCAATAAATATCTGTTATTAGGCATTCAATTTCCTGGTAGTTCACATATCTAATTTGAACCCATGACTTTAAAATATTGGTGTGATATTTTTCCCATTTCCATACTACCCAAGAGTAATATATCTTTGCAGCAAAGAAGATAATCATCACCACATAAAATCCACAACAAAACCCTAATGAATTATCAAGGGGCTTGTAATTTCCATAAATTCAATATCCTTCTCCAATATTTAAACAACATTATAGAACAAGGATCACTAATCTTCTCTCCAGGCTACTTTGTAATCAGTTAGTATTATGCATCTTCCTACTCACACTCTCACAAGAACCTCACCATTTACAATTAATTACAGTCACCCCTGATCAAGATTGGTGCCTAAAGGCTTCTCTCCATGTCCTTTCTTTTTATCTCTATAGAGACTAAGTTAAAACTGTCATTCAGATATGCAAAATCTATATTAACTCTGGCATCACAATTCCCCAAATATCATTATCATCGTATTAAAGGTCAGTAAGACCCAGGGAACAACCTTTCAGGCTGGGCACATGGGCCAGAGAATGCCTCTTCCCCACTCTCTTTGACACTATCCCAATATTTCACAACTAATCTCACTCATTCGCAGTATGGAATCAGTCTCAGGATACATACTTATATACCCTTTCTCCTTGAAACCCTTTTCCTAATATTCTACTACTGCTTTTTGTGCGTACCCAATACCTATTCCATACCCATTCTGTAGGCATCTAGGTAGTAAGTAAACAGAGCTCTGGGCCTACAGTCAGGAAAACCTGAATCTAAACCAACCTCAGTCATGTGACGCTGAACAAGTCATTTAACCTCTATCTGCCTCAGCTTCCTAAGTGGAAACTGGGGATAATAATATTTACATTTGTAACACCAGTCAAGGCAGCACCTGGGATCTGCTGCTGTAAATAATTTCAAAGGTCTAATCACATAGCATAATGAACTCTCTATTTAGCAATAAATTAAACATTGTTCAATAAAGTAAAGCATAGCACTCATAGCAACATCCTTAAGTAATACATATCATTTAACATATATATATATATATATATATATATATATATATATATATAAAACAATAGCAACATCCTTAATCAATACCAAGTATCCAAGTAAAGTCCTTTTTCAAAATACCGCATGATCCGCCTCTAGGTCACAGTAAGAACAATTTCCTTAATTGATAACAAGTATCCAAGTAAAGTCCTCTTTCATCCTAACTCAAGGTTGACTTCCAAGTCCCATAGCTCTTCCTCTGTGGGCTGACCAGTCCCGACTCTCACCTGGAATCACACATAGGCAGCTCTCTGCTCCTACTCCATGTCTCAGCTCATGGGTTCTACTTCACTTCACAGCTTCTGCCTCTAGGAAAACAAAGCTTAACAGGCCAACAGCAATACTAATGGATACCACCAGCACCATCATCTCCATTCTCTTCCAAAGATCAGAGGCTCTGTGTTAACAGCTTGGTTCACTTGATTTTTTTTTTTTTTAGTTTTTTAAAATTTATTTATTTATTTAACTTTTAACATTCATTTTCACAAAATTTTGGGTTCCAAATTTTCTCCCCATTTCTCCCCTCTCCCAACCCCAAAACGCTGAGCATTCTAATTGCCCCTCTCACCAATTTGCCCTCTCTTCTAACACCCCTCCCTTCCCTTGTCTCCATCTTTTCTTTTGTCCTATAGGGCCAGATAACTTTCTATACCCCATTACCTGTATTTCTTATTTCCTAGTAGTAGGAACAGTACTCGACAGTTGTTCCTACAACTTTGAGTTCCAACTTATCTTCATCCCTCCCTCCCCACCCCTTCCCTTTGGGAATCAAGCAATTCAATATAGGCAATATCTCTGTAGTTTTGCAAATGACTTCCATAATACCCATGTTGTGTAAGACTAACTATATTTCCCTCCATCCTATCCTGCCCTCCATCACTTCTATACTCTCTTTGGATCCTGGCCCTCCCCAAGAGTGTTGACTTCAAATTGCTCCCTCCTCCCACTGCCCTCTCTTCCATCATCCCCTCCACCCTGCTTATCCCCTTCTCCCCCACTTCCTTGTATTGTAAGATAGGTTTTCATACCAAAATGAGTATGCATTTTATTCCTTCCTTTAGTTGAATGTGATGAGAATAAGCTTCATGTTTTTCTCTCACCTCCCCTCTTTTTCCCTCCACTGAAAAGTCTTTTGCTTGCCTCTTTTATGAAAGATAATTTGCCCCATTCCATTTCTCCCTTTCTCCTCCCAATATATTTCTCTCTCACCACTTATTTTCATTTTTTTAGATATGATCCCATCCTATTCAATTCACTCTGTGCTCTCTGTCTCTGTGTGTATGTGTGCAATCCCACTAACTAATCAGATACTGAAAAGTTTCAAGAGTTACAAATACTGTCTTTCCATATAGAAATGTAAACAGTTCAACTTTAGTAAGTCCCTTATGACTTCTCATTGCTGTATACCTTTTCATGTTTCTCTTCATTCTTGTGTTTGAAGGTCAAATTTTCTTTTCAGCTCTGGTGTTTTCCTCAAGAATCCTTGAAATTCTTCTATTTCATTGAAAGACCATTTATTCCCCTGAAGTATTATACTCAGTTTTGTTGGGTAGGTGATTTTTGGTTTTAGTCCTAGTTCCTTTGATTTCTGGAATATCATATGCCATGCCCTTTTATCCTTTAATGTAGAAACTGCTAGATCTTGTGTTATCCTGATTTTATTTCCACAGTACTTGAATTGTTTCTTTCTAGCTGTTTGCAATATTTTCTCCTTCACCAGGGAACTCTGGAATTTGGCCACAATGTTCCTAGGAGTTTCTTTTTTTGGATCTCTTTCAGGAGGTGATCAGTGGATTCTTTCAATATTTACTTTGCCCTCTGGTTCTAGAATATCAGGGCAGATTTCCTTGATAATTTCATGAAAGATGATTTCTAGGCTCTTTTTTTGATCATGGCTTTCAGGTGGTTCCATCATTTTTAAATTGTATCTCCTGGATCTATTTTCCAGGTCAGTTGTTTTTCCAATGAGATATTTCACATTCTCTTCCATTTTTTCATTCTTTTGGTTTTGTTTTGTGATTTCTTGGTTTCTCATAAAATCATTAGCCTCCATCTGTTCCATTCTAATTTTGACAGAACTATTTTCTTCAGTGAGCTTTTGGACCTCCTTTTCCATTTGGCTAATTCTGCTTTTGAAAGCATTTTTCTCCTCATTGGCTTTTTGAACCTCTTTAGCCAATTGAGTTAGCCTATTTTTCAAGGTGCTATTTTCTTCAGCATTTTTTTGGGTCTCCTTTAGCAAAGTGTTGACCAGCTTTTCATGCTTTTCTTGCATCTTCTCATTTCTCTTCCCAGTTTTTCCTCCACCTGTCTAACTTGATTTTCAAAACCCTTTTTGAGCTCTTCCATGGCCTGAGACCATTGAATATTTATTTGGATGTTTGGGATACAGAAGCCTTGACCTCTATGTCTTTCCCTCATGGTAAGTATTGTTCTTCCTCTTCTGAAAGGATGGGAGGCAATATCTGTTCACCAAAAAAGTAACCTTTTATGGTCTTATTTTTTTTTCCCTTTTTTGGGCATTTTCCCAACCAGTTACTTGACTTTTGGGTCCTTTGTTAAGAGTAGGGTATACTCTGGGAATCCATGAGATCTCAGTTCCTCCAAGGTGGCACGATCAAGCATCTACTAGTCTGGATGCAGAGAGAGATTTTTGTGCCCAGAATCTTAGCAAATACCTCTCCACAGCCACTTGGCCTCCAGTTCCACCAAGCCAGCACTGAGGGTTGATTTTCAGATAAGCTGGATGGGCAGAGCCACCATTCAGTTTGAGACAAAGACCAGCTTGTCCAGGGCCTCCAACCAGGGCTGAGGTAAGACTCAGCTCTTCAATGCCCCAAGGGGTTTTTATGCTCCATCCCTATGGGCTGCTGTGCTGGCTCTGTGGCCACTGCCTGCTGCTGGAGCTATGGGAAGGCCATTATCCCTTCTTGGCCCCCTGATAAAACCCCATCACTGACCTTTGATGCTCATGGCTGGAGGGATCTGATGACCTGCTAGTGCGACTGGAGATTCCGCCCTGGTGATGTCCTCCTCCCAGAGTCTCCTCTCATCCAACTGTGCCGCTTGGTCAAGGCTGGGCTGGGGTCCGTGTTCAGCTCTGTGTCTGGCACAACTGACATTTCTGTGGGCTGGAAATCTCCTCCACTCTGTTGTTCTCCACTTCTGTTGCTCCAAAATTTGTTGAGAGTTCCTCTCTACAGGTTTTTTATGGGCTGTGGGGAGGACCTTGCGTAAGTGTGTCTTTCTAGTCTGCCATCTTGGCTCTGCCCTCTCCTTGGTTCACTTTAACAGCCCTCGACAGGGACTTAGCCTCCTTCTCATGGGTGGGTCTCCATTCTCAGAGGTCTCTTCTTATCTTTCTTCTCCTCAGTGCTGGCTCTCTTCCCATATGCTTTCTCAACACTGCTTCTCCCTTTATATATAGTTCTGCTAATTATATGATTGGCTAGAGAGTCCACATGCACCTGATTGGTTAAAACTCAATCCAGAAAAACAGTAAAGATCCTACTTTGCTTACTGTTACAGCCTCCCAGGCTTGTAATATATGTAAGGGATTATCACAGTGCCGCAAACATAGCAAGTGCTTAATAAATAATTATCCTCTCCTCCATAGTCTATTTGGCTTTCTCTGCCTCTCTCTCCTTTGTCCTATCTCTCTTTTCTCCATGTTCATTCACTCCATAAATTCTCCATACTCACTATTACAGATATCTAAAGGCTATTTCTACAAACAACTTGAATGACAACCAGTAATCAAGTGAAGGCACTAATACTCTTAAATGGTCTAGGGATAATTAAAGTTGGAGAAGGGGTATGAAACACAAACTTCCTAGTATATGTATCATATTTCCCTTGGAGTAGTCAACTCAAAATTATATGCAATCATATTTGCAAGTCTTTGATATGAGAATAAAAGATCTTATGTAGTGATAACACAAATACATGAGTGTCATGATTTTCAAGACAAATATGCAATTTGAGTTTCAGACCAATGCCAGAGTACAAACATACTTTTAAAAGTTCACATAATTCCTGAATCAAGGTATGGCTTAAATTATATAATTATATGTTTTAGTTTTATGTCTCATAATTTATAAGAGACTATGCAAAAGAAAAAAAAATATGGGATATTTAATGTAATGTAAGAAGAAAAGACCTTATTCTAGTGTGTGTATGTGTGTGTGTGTGTGCATGTGTGTGTTAAGTTATTTGGTACCAGAGAAAGATCTTCACCAAGGAGAACCCTGGCATTTTACTGAACACAGATAATTAAAAAAAATTCATAAATCATTGCACATTAGCCATCAAAATGATCCCTCAATATTTTGGAATGATTTTTTCTTACTATTTTAAGGAGGGCTTTATTAAAATAAAGATTTAACTTTATTACTTTTTTCATCCCAGAGGAAAATTACTTCTTATTTTCAAACACAGCCAATGTGCTTTCACTAGATAAGTCAAATCTCTCCAAGGTACTTGGTGTAGTACTGGGCACGTGGTAAAAACATGATAAATATTGAAATGGCATGAACTTTTTGTTCATATGCTAATTAAGATATTATGTAGTTATTCAATTAAAAAATATTGCTTTGGCCTCTTTTCCTCCATGCATACATGTATCTATGATACCGTTGGTTGCCGATCCTTTCTCCACCGATTTACATGTCAATCCCTTCACATCTCATCCAGTTTGATTTTTGTTCAAGTTTTTCCATAAATCCTCAAGCAAAAAACATATAATATATCAGTTTGTTTCCTTGGGTTCTTTCAATATCTCTGAGACTCTAAAGAGTTTTTTGGCTTGACATCTATTGTTTTTTCTTTCTCCCACTACTTGTCTACCACATCACTTTTTCTGGGCCTAAATAACCTCAGTGATGTCTTCTCTTCTAAATCTCTCAGGCAAGTTAGCAATAGTCATTTGGTGTAGCCAGCTTAAACCCTACCCTTTCTCTTTCTGCTGTGATCACAAAGCCTGGCATTATGACCCCTGGCTTTCAATCACAGCTATGAGGATAACTAGCTGTGGAATCAAAGAAAAACCATTTGCTTTCTCTGAACTTTAGTCTCCTCCTAAGGAGCATTAACTTGTGCACTATTTCATGACCATTTTCTAGGGAAAATGCTCCATAAAACCTAAAATGAAATATAAATATATCATTACTGTTGCTTATAATATTGATTCTTTTTAAGTTATGATGTTTGTGAATTTACAAAACAAATTGCCACCTAATGGGCCAGGCAAGCCAGCCTAACTAAAGCAGCAAGGAGCAATGAGAGAGTGAAGGTGGCAAATGAAACCGCTACCACCACCTTTTCCCAAACTCAGTGTAAATGGCCAAGGACCCTGAACCCAATAGCCTTGGGGATAACAGCCTCCAGGATGTGCTTCTCCTTCCTGTCCATTGAAAGTAGGAAGAACTCCATGGAGAAAGAACTCACCTATTTTCCCACCACAAAATACTAAAGTTCAAGAGCTCTGGGAGTGACAGACCCTCTAACTCCCTCCCTCCTTCAACACCAGATCTGTGTCCAGCCCAACCCTTGTAGCTGTCATTCTGGGAATCTCCCCTACTAGAGATGGAATCTAGCGCTTGCTTCTGAAGGTGATGGTGGACTGTAGACACAAAAAGGAAAGTTCTTCTCACCTGTCTTCTTGACACTAGCAAATAGTTCAATATCAGAAAATGATATAGCTTTATGAGGAGAAATGATATTAAAGAATGTGCACTGACTCATGACCTCTTTTTTAAATATAGTCTTTATGTAAAAGTTCAGTAAAGCATTGTTCTTCCTCCTTAGTCATATCTTTCTTTTTTTTTTCTCCAGTGATGATTGTGGAAAGTGTAAAACCCACATATACATAAAGAGATGGAATTTTTACCATGAGTTGTCTTGGATTATTGAACAAAATGCATAATTTTCCAAGCATGATGCCACCTAATCACCTCCTACAAGTCAATTACGGTAGCACCTGTTCATGATATAGTATTGATAGATTGCCTTTACAGAATACCTTCCCAACTTCATGTCACAGTCTGAGTAATATATGCTTATTTTCTATTGGGGAAAAATATATCTGTATAAGTAAACACAAAAAAATATAAAATAAATACAAAGGTTTGTTCTGTTTTGTTTTTAGCAAGAGATACTAACAACTGGGTAATCAGGAAATGCCTTAAGAGATATCCCTTTATCTGAGTTTTGAGGAAAGGTGAGGTTATAAATGGTAAAGGAGAGCAGAAAGTATATCCTAGTTCAATATCATCTCTTTCAGTACAGGGACATTTTGGCTTTACATTACCAGCACCTAGACCAGTCTCCATGTCACATACACTGATCTCCCCCACATACATACATACACAGATGTACAAATATAAGGCAATTATTAAATGCTTGTTGGATGTTTACTGAATAAGGGAATTCCTGACATAGGAGTTCTGCCCTTCTATATTTAAAATTACCATATATGCTAGGTCTTCTAGAGCTCACTCAAATGCTACCCGTTTAATTTCACATATATAAAGATGTCACTTGAGTATTTTTAATTACCCTCCACATTGCAAACTAGGTGTCTCTTTTGCCTAATTGAGGGGTGTAACAGGGGAAATACCTCACAAAACCTCTCCACACAAAACATGAGAAATCAGTGAAAATGATTCCGTAACACAGCAAAGAAAAGTTTGACAATTGTACCCACTTTCCATATTTAGAGACAATTATGGGCTGAATCTCAGCTAGCAGGGAAGTGGAGAATGGTGGATGTCTGGAGAACGGAAATGCTTTAGTGTAGAGAAAAGGAATCTATATGTTCCAAAATGTTTGTAGCATCCCTCTTTGTGATGGTAAAGAACTAGAAATTACAGGGATGCAAATGTGGAAAGACTTGCATGAAACAATAAAGAGCAAAATGAGTAGAACCTAGAGAATGTTGTATACAAACCAGCAATACTGTTTTAAGAATCACTTTGATCTAATAAGTTATTTTGTTTATAATAAAGACCCAAATTAACCATCAAGGAAATATGGAGAAAGATGCTAACTGTATCCCAAGAAAGAACTGAGAAATAGATGTCTAGAATAATTTGACATATATGCCTATTTGTGTATTATGGTAAGTATCTCTAGTGTGGGGAGGGAGAAAAGGAAAAAAATAAATTTACATGATAATGTATATTTGAAAGGAAAATTAAGTCGTGCATTGTAAAATTACAGTTTCATGTACAATCATCTTTTTTATTGTGCCATATTATGGAAATACTTGTTTTGTTGTATAAATTAAAAATAAAATTACAGGAAAAAAAAGGATAGTGTGCTATGCTGATTAGGTGTACTCACTATGTTTAGCCTTAATGGTGAACTGAGGTGGGGAAGGTAGAGGGAGGAGGTCTAGGTTCCAAATGGAACAAGTCAAAGTCCCTTGGTTGCTGGTCAGTAATGGAACTGGATCATAAGTAATGCCTACACTTCCAGCCTGGTAGAGATAGGGAAATTGTCTTAAAAAGAAAAATTGAGGGGTGAAGCAGATATGACAGAGTAGAGAAAGCTGAGGTCTCCAAACATTTCCTTTCAAATAACCTTAAAATAATGTATTGAATTGAATTCTGGAATGGCAGAGCTCACAAAATGTAAGAGTGAGACATTATTAGGTTAGAAAGACAGATCTATGTCATAGAGGCTGGTTTAGAGCCCACATGGAGGAAAAACCAGTGGTGAGACCATGTAGTAGCGACAAGAGCAGCCGCTGCAGGAGCAGCAGAAGCCCTCAACCAGAGGTGGTGAGGGGACCTGGAAACTGATCAGAAATAGATTACAAGGACCCACTGTGTGAGCAATGATTGCAGGACTAGATGTTACTGGTTGCTCTTACCTACATGCAATTCTGGGTTATATTTCAAGGACCAAGAGATGCACTTTAGGTGAAGAAGAAACAGGTGCCCTGAGGAGCAGTTTCACTTCTGATCAAAAAGGATGAGGAACCCTGAGAAGTAGTATCTAATGTAATCAAAAAGGATCAGGGTCCCATCTGATAAGGATAAGAGTGCAGACCAGGAGAGTAGTGACCACACCTCTCCCTAGGTCACACTGCCAGGGAGGCACCAACAACTTCCAAACCCCCATAACTAGTTCTGACAACATCAGTGTGGAAAAGGCCTAAAGCTTGAGATAGTGCTCCACAACCTATACACTGAAAACAGAGGCTAACTTTAACACAAAGGTCAAAATCCAAAAATGGGGTGGGAAAATGAACAACAAAAAACCTTATTAAAAACCATATAAACAGTGTTTTGCTGAGCACCAGCAAGAAAGCATGATTGGAGAAAGAGCTTCCCTACAGCCTATTCGTAAAACAGAAAAGTCATTCCTCTGGGGCTTTCCAACAGCTTTTTCCTCCCCACTGGGAAGGTAGAGAAGATTGAAAAGGGAAGAAAATGTGGTTCATCATCATTATTTTTATTATTCTCTATTCAAATAAGCACAGCCGTTTGAAAGTTTTATTGACGGTCAAACAACCAAAGGAAAACAAGTTGATTATCAAAGCAGTAACGAATAAGGAAGAAAGGGAATCTAATTACAAATCCTTTCTTTTCATCAGTATATCAAATTTATAACACCATTTGACAACTTAATAAAATATCTGCATGGTAATCAGTTAAGCATTATTCACTTTTTAACAATGAAGACAAATATTTACTACTAATGAAGTGCAAGAGATGCATTCGCTACCTGTTGGGTGGACTGAAAAATGAAAATTCATGAATGTGATCAAAATTCAATTAAACCTTTCTTTTCTGTAGTTTAAATCATTTTTTCCTGATAATTATGAGCAGGGGAAAAATTTTTTTGTGAATTTAGTACATATTTTAACCTAGATTTTTTTTAAACTTTTAAAGAACCATTTAAATTAAAACAATTATTCAGGAGACTTTCAAATCCAGAAATCCCCCATGTAATAAAGATAAACATTAATCCCTAAAGGCCATGCCCACAGTGGAAAGTACCTGATGATAGGACTACAGGAAAGTTTCACGTTACACTTTGAAAGTTCACTTTAACAATTACCTGTAAACATTTGACAAAAATGTTTTTTTAAATTGCTGCCAAGTTAAATATCATTTAAATACCACAATGCTTAACAATTCACATATAATACTACAATCATGTTTCACAAAACAATGAAGGGAAAAAACAGTTTAGAAATATAATATATCAAAATCCAAACACTCATTCTATTTTTACTTGGATTGATAAACTTTTTTAACTTTTGTTGCTGAAGCATTTCAGCTGTGACTCCTTCTTTGCAATCCTATTTGGAGTTTTCTTGACTAAGATACTGGAATGGCTTGCCATTTCCTACTCCAGCTCTTTTTATAGATGAGGATTTGAGGCAAATATGGTTAAATGACTTGCACAAGGTCACACAACTACTAAGTGTCTGATAGGAGCATTTTGAACTCAAAAAGATATGTCTTCCTAAACAGCACCTAGATGTCCTTTTTAAGCTTATGTTCCCTTTATTCAATAACCCTACAAGATCATGTGTTCTTTTATTAAGTTTATTTTTTATTTAAGAAACATTTAATTTTTCCCCAATTACATGAACAATATTCAACATTTATTTTTAAAACGTTGAGTTTCAAACTCATTCTCTTCTTTCCTGCCCACCCCTCTCATTAAGAAGGTAAACAATTCTCTATAGGCAATACATATTTTGTCATTCAAAATCTATTTCCATATTAGTCATGTTGCAAAAGAAAACATAGAACAAGAATAAAAAACAAAAAAAAATAAAGTAAAAAATTATGCTTCTGTATTCAGACACCATTAATTCTTTCTCTGGGAAAGGATTGCAATTTTCATGCTAAGTCCTTCAGAGTTGTCTTGAATCATTGCATTGAAAAGAATAGCTAAGTCATTCACAACTCATCATTTTACTGTATTGCTGTTACTATATTTCACTTTGCAACAACTCAAGTAAGTCTTTCCAAGGTTTCTGAGAGCATCCTGCTCATTATTTTTTATAGCACAATTGTATTCCATCATAGTCTCATAGCACAATTTGCTTTGCCAATCTTCAATTGATTGTATCCCCTCAATTTTCTTTGTCACCAGAAAAAATGCAAATATATTTGTACATATAGAACTCTTTCCTTTCTTAAAAATCTTGCTTTGGAAACAGACCTAGTAGTTGCATTGCTAGGTGAGAGATTATGCATGGTTTTATAGCCCTTTGGTCCTAGTTCAAAATTGCTTTAAAAATGGTTGAATCAGTTTATCACTCCACCAACAATGCATTAATTAAATTAATTAATTTTTTTCCCCTTGAACATTTCTAATTTTCCTTTTCTCTCCCATTAACCAATTTAATGAGTATGAAGTAGTATCTCAGAATTATTTTATATTGTATTTATCTAATCTATAATGATTTATAATATTGTTATAGATAGCTATGATTATTTCATCTGAAAACTGTTTACATCTTTTTATCATTTATCAATTGGGAAATGACTTATTTTTATAAATTTGACTCATTTCTCTATACATTTGAGAAATGAGGCCTCTGTCATAGAAACTTGCTTCAATTTTTTTTCACACTTTGATTTGCTGATATATTTTCTCCATCCTGTTCCCTTCCCCTCATTTATTCTATTCTTTCTCTTTAACCCTGTTTC
The DNA here is from genome assembly GCA_023548195.1 of Bettongia penicillata ogilbyi. Lineage (NCBI taxonomy): Eukaryota > Metazoa > Chordata > Mammalia > Diprotodontia > Potoroidae > Bettongia > Bettongia penicillata. The sequence continues at coordinate 707,342 of JAJHZJ010000796.1, forward strand.
TCCTCAAAACTGTTTTGCTTCCAACTGCTGCCTCCCCAATCTATAAATAGTTCTGTACATATAGACCCCTTTCCTTTTTTTTTGTTTTTTATCAGCCTCTCATCCCTTCTCTTACCACCTTCCCCTCCTGCTTTTCTGTAGAGTAAGATAAATTTTCATTGCTAATTGAGTGTGCATGCTATTTCCTCTTTGAGACAATTCTGATGAGAGTAAGGTTCACTCACTTCCTCCTCATCCTTCCCATATCTCCCTCCACCACTGTAAAAACTTTTTCTTGACTCTTTTATGTGAAATGGTACCCTTACTTACCTCTCCCTTTCCCTTTCTCTCAGTGAAATCCTCTCTCACCCATTATTTTTTTAGATATCATCTCTTCATAGTCAATTCACACCTGTGCCCCTGTCTATATATATATATGTATATATATATATATATATTCCTTACAACTTCCCTAATTATGTAAAAGTCTTTATGAATTACAAGTATCATCTTCCTATATAAGAATGTAAAAAAATTAACCTTATTAAATCCCTTATAATTTCCCTTTCCTGTTTACCTATTTATGCTTCCCTCAAGTCTCGGATTTGATATAGTTTCCTTCCTTATCTCTTTTGATTTGATCTATTTCTGCTTTTGCTTTGTCTGAGATTTGGATTGCTACCTTTGCTTTTTTACATCAGCTGAAGCATAATGTTTTGCTCCAGCCTTTTACCTTTAGCTGTATGTATCCCCCTCTTTCAAATGTGCCTCTTGTAAACAATATACTGTAGAATTATGGCTTTTAATTCATTCTGCTATCCACCTCCACTTTATGGGATAGATCTTTCCATGCACATTCACAATTATGATTACTATTTGTGTTTTTCTCTCCATCTTATTTCCCCCTTATTTATGCTTTTATTTCTGCTTTCTCCCTTCCCCTCTTCAAAAAAGTTTTAGTTTTGACCACCACCTCCCTCAATCTTCCCTCCCTTCTCTCAGCCCCATCTCTTTTCATTCCATTTCCCTTACTACTTCTTCCCTCCCTTCTAACCATTACCTCCCTTTCTTCCCCCTTTCCCCTCCTACTGCCTGTAGTGCAAGTTAGATTTCTATACTTAACTGAAAATGTTATTCCTTCCTTGAACCAAGTACGATGAGAATAAGCTCTATCAATGCTCATCTCCCCCACTTCTTTCCCTCTACTATAAATGTTTTTGTGCCTCTTCATATGATACATACCTTTTTCTACCTGCTGTATTCCTCTTCTCCCTTCATACCCCTTAATTAGTTTTTTATCACCATGGATTTCCAGTATACCAACAATGCTTATGTTTTCTCTCCTGGATCTGTTTTCTAGGTCACTTTTTTTTTCCAGTGAGATATATTACATTTTCTTCTACTTGTTCATTCTTTAGATTTTGTTTGACTGATTCTTGATGTCTCATATAGTCTCTAGTTTCTACTTGCCCAATTCGAATTTTTGAAAAGTTGTTTTCTTCAGTTAGCTTTTGTTCCTACTTTTTTAAAGAGTTATTTTTCCAGTTAGGTTTTGTATCTCCTTGTCCATTTGGTCAATTTTAATTTTTAAGGAGTTGATTGTATTTTTAAAATTATTGGTCAATTTTTCTTCTACCTCTCTAATTTGACTTTTAAAATCTTCTTGAGGTCTTTCAAAATGCTCTTTGGGCTTGAGACCAGTTCATATTCCCTTTTTAGATTCCAGATGTGGGTTCAGTGTCAATGCTGTCCTCTTTTGACTTCATGTTTTGTTCTTCCCTGTTCCCATAATAAGATTCAATGGTTTTTGTTTTCTTAATTTGCTTCTTGCTCATGCAATTGCCTTTTTCCTGGCTTTTAAAGTAGATCTCTACTTTAGGAGCACAGGCGGCTCTCTCACAGGACAGAGTGTGCTGGGAGCTAGAGGCCTAGTTATTGGCTTTGTGTTCTATGGCTTCTGGTTCTTTCAATTAGAAGCTATATTATGCTGCAGCTCATCTGATACTGAGGTGGCCAGTGTTTGCCAAGGTCAAGGCCAGGTGAAATCTGAGTTTCCAGGGGATTACACTTAATCCCATGGCATGAGATGCGGGGAATGGGTGGTCTGGCCACTGGAGGTCTCCTCCCCCACTAACTTCACTAACCTTATCTGCACTGTTGTCTGCCAAATTCCCCAGACTGTCCTAAGGCCTGCCTGGGGTCCTGGTATTGGTGCTTAAAGCCCTACCCCCTTTAGGCTCAGAATCTCCTTCTGGTCCTCTCAGGTAGGGCTTGCTAGGATGCTTTCAGTCCTGCACTGGTCCCCTTCAGCCACAGCAAGAGACCACTGGTAAATGGTCTCCCTAGTCTTCCAAGTTAAAAGACTGTTTACTCTTTCCACTGGCTCCACTATTCCAGGATTTTTCCCAGGGGCAATATTCTCTGGTTTTTTCAAGGTTAACTAAGGAATGTGAGAGCACTTACAGTTCACTCCACCATCTTGGCTCCAGGATGTGCAAGTAGGTGACTTTCAAACACTTAGTCTGTGGACTGATAGCTCCAGGAGTAGCTTTTGCAGGTGCTGTGAGCCCTGCACTTCTCTCTCACCCATTTCTGCTGGACTCCCATCCCGTGTTGAGCAGTTTGGGAATACCAACTGCTGCTGGCTATTCAGCTCTCCTAGGCTACTTTACATCACTACAGTCTGTATTTGTGGTGGTACCTAGCCACACACTCTGTGCTCTCCCAACCCATTGTAAAAGATACTTTCCATCAATCATTTAGGCTGTCCTGGACTGGATATCTGCCACTCTCTGTCCCCCAGTGGATTCTTCCACTCTAAAATTCATTCACATTAACTTCTTTGAAGTATCTGAAGGAATTTCCAGGTGAGGAAAGATGAATCCCTGCTTTTGCTCCACCACCTTGACTGCTCCCCTGATGACTTTTTAACTTCTAAAGAGACATGGATTATAAATTATTCTAAGCTTTAGATACAGAATATAACTCAGACATCACTGAATTATAAATCTACTTCTCAATAATAATGAATAATACGTACACCGCTTACTTTCTTACCCAGTGGAACAAACAGATGGTCAGCAAATTAAAGACAAATAACAATAGGACTTAGTGTTTAAGGTCCTTAGGGTTGTAGCATATAGGGTTTCACAATCAATCTTGTTTTTTTCTTTTTCTAAGTTACAAGCATCTTTCTGATAACAAACTGATTGCTATGAAGAAAATTTACAGAATCTTAATAAACAAGTAAAAATGTCTTTCTGAATACTAAGCTGGCATAAAATTGAACAAGGAATTTTGTGATGCAAATGTCTTACCTTACATCCCACTTATTTTCCTTTATGACTTAGGGAAGTCATTTTGCCCATTAGACCCAATGCTACCTTTTTCTGAAATTCTTATCTTCAAACTCTCTTGAAAAGAAATCCTATTAGTTATCTTCATATGCATAATGAAGTTAATGAAGTATTTGTTTCTTTCTACTTCATCTTTCTATTCCTGCAATTACATTATTGTTTCTAACATTCTTAGTTAAAGCAATTTGTCTCAAGACAATATTGAACAGTAATTCAACTTTCTCATGTATTTCTTTTATTTGCAGCGTTTCCTTTCCTTCTGCTCAGTTATCTTCCCTCAATTAGATTAATTTTCTGATTTCAACTATGTCCTGAATCTTCAGTACAATTTTCCATTTTTATTTGAAGTGGAAAACAGAGGACAAAGAGCAAAGACAGAATTTTTTAAAATATTCTCTCCTTTCCATTTTATTTTTCCCTGGGAAATGCCATTAACTTCTTCCTTTGTTTCATTTATTTATTTATATATTTTTAGTTTTCAACATCACTTCCACAAAATTTTGAGTTCCAAATTTTCTCCCCATCTCTCCCCTCCACCCACCCCAAGACACCATTCATTTTGATTGCCACTCCCTTCTATTACACCTTCCACCTCTTATCCCCATCCCCTACATTTTCTTGTAGGGCAAGGCAGATTTTATGCTTCATTGCCTGTACATCTTATTTCCCAGTTATGTAAAATTAATTTTTAACATTTGTTTTTAAAACTTTGAGTTCCAACTACTCTGCCTTCCTCCCTCCTCAGCCATCCCCACTGGAAAGGCAAGCAATTCAATATAGGTTACATATGTGTAGTTATGCAAAACACTCCCATAACAGTCATGTTATGAAAGACTAACTATATTTCACTCCATCCTATCCTTCCCCCCATTTATTCTATTATCTCTTTTGACCCTATCTCTGCTCAAAAGTGTTTACTTCTAATTACCCCCTTCTCCAATTTTCCCTCTCTGCTATCATCCTTGAGCCCCTATTTATCCCCTTTTCCCCTACTTTCCTGTAGTGTAAGATGGATTTTCATACCAAATTTAGTGTGCATGTTATTCTCTCCTTAAGTTGAATGCAATGAGAGTAAGAGCCACTCTTTCCCTCTAAACTCCTTCCTCTTCCCCTCCACTGAAAAAGTCTTTGCTTTCCTCTTTTATGTGAGATAATTTGCCCCATTCTAATTCTCCCTTTCTCTTTCTTCCAATATAGTCCTCTCTCACCCCTTAAATTTATTTTTTTAGGTATCATCATTACCTATTCAACTCACCTCGTGCTCTCTGTCTATATGTATATAACCCCTCCAACTATCTTAATGGTGAGAAAAGTCTCAAGAGCTACTAATATGATCTTTCCATGTAGGAATGTTAACAGTTCAATTTTAATAAGTCCCTTTTGATTTCTCTTTCCTGGTTACTTCTTTATGCTTCTCTTGATTCTTGCATTTGAAAGTCAAATTTTCTATTCAGTTCTGGTCTTCTCATCAAGAATGCTTTGAAAGTCCTTTATTTCATTGAATTTCCATTTTTTTTTCCTCTTGAAGTATTATACTCAGTTTGTCTGGGTACATGATTCTTGGTTTTAATCTTAGCTCCTTTGACTTCTGTAATATCATATTCCAAGCCCTCTGATCTCCATTAAGGGGAAGTTGCTCCTAGAAGTTGCAAGATCTTTTGTTATTCTGTTTGTGTTTCCATAATACTCTAATTGTTTTTTTTTCTTTATTTTGACTACTTTCAGTACCTTCTCCTTGACCTAGGAACTCTGGAATTTAGCTACAATAATCCTAGGAGTTTTCCTTTTGGGATCTCTTTCAGGAAGTGATTGGTGGATTCTTTCAATATATATTTTACCTTCTGATTCTAGAATCTCAGGGGAATTTTCCTTAATAATTTCTTGAACAATGATGTCTAGGCTCTTTTTATATCCTGGCCTTCAGGTAGTCCAATAATTTTTAAGTTGTCTCTCCTGGATCTATTTTCCAAGTCAATTGTTTTTCCAATGAGATATTTCACATTGTCTGCTATTATTTTTATTCCTTTGGTTTTATTTTATAACTTTTTGATTTTTCATAAAATCATTAGCTTCCATTGGCTCCATTCTAATCTTAAAGGAATTATTTTCTTCAGTGAGCTTTTGGACCTCCTTTTCCATCTGCCCAATTCTGCTTTTTAGGTCATTCTCCTTATTGACTTTTTGGATCTATTTTGTCATTTGGGTTAATCTATATTTTTAAAGCGTTATTTTCTTCAGCATTTTGGGGGAGGTCTCTTTTAGCAAGCAATTGACTCATTTTTTCATGATTTTCTTGCATCACTCTCATTTCTCTTCCCAATTTTTGCTCTACTTCTCTTACTTGATTTTCAAAATCCTTTTTGAGCTCTTCCATGACCTAAGACCAGTTCTTATTTTTCTTGGTGGATTTACATTTAGGAGCATTGAATTTGTTGTCTTTTATTTGTATATTTTATTCTTCCTTGTCACCAAAGTAAGATTCTATATTCTGATTCTTTTTCCAGTTTATTTTCATTTTCTCAGCTATTTAACTAGACTTTTGATCTCTTTGTCATGGTAGTTCTCTGCTTCCAGTGGGGGTGGGTGGTGTACTCTCATTTGCTTGATCCTCCTACAATCTATGTGCCTAGAGCTCCAAAAACAATTGCTGTAGCTGATACTGGCCCTGCTCCTACTGCTGCTGCCACAGGCTCCTCCTCTGTGGGCTCCTCCACCACCTCCATTGCTCTAGGGCTGAGGTTTGGTGACTGTACTCTCTCACATAGGTCCCACAGGTTTTGGTTTTTGTTTTTTCCACTGACCTTACAATTTGTCCTTGGCATTTTGTGGTTGTGAAGTCTGGAAACTTCCACAGATGGCAGAGATTCAGTCCCCGCAAGGCCTGCTCAGGTCTCTTCTGTGCCAGCATGACCCATACTAGACTGTGCTGTGTTCCCAGTGTGGCATGATAGATACTCCCTGGTGACCTTCCAGGCTATCCTGGGCTGGAGATTTCCTTTATTCCATCATGGTGTGGGTTCTGCAGCTCCAGAATTTTTTTAGAGTCATTTTTATAGGTACTTCACTTGGTTTGGGGGCAGAGCACTAGTAAGTCCATACTATTATGCTGCAATCTTGGCTCCACCCTTACTTGAAGCCATTCATTTCTACTGCTTTAATTAATACCTCTATGTAGTTGCTTCCCCAGTCTCTAGATGTATGTAATCCCAGTCCTAAAGTTTATTGCTATGGAACTCTCTCCTGACTAGTAGAAATCAGGGTCCACACCTGTGTGAGGGGTGGGATCAGATCTGATAATGAGAGAAAGCCTCAGCCTCTTCAGCATTCTTGTGGCTTTCTTTAGGTCTCTGGGCCTCTGGACTTCATGTATTTCTGCATTCTAGCTTCAGGCAGAAAATGGAATATTCCAACCCCACTTCAGGTTGCTAAAGGAAAAACTCTGGGAGGAAGCCTACATGATGGAAACTGCCGGCTCCTCTCATGTCTTCCCAAAACAATTTCCTTCAGTAAACTGAAGGGTGATTATCATCTTTCATTTCTCTCAGAGTTGGAGTCCAGAAGTTGGAAGTCTGAAGGGAATCAGAGACCAAAAGAAAGCTCCAAGAATACTGAAGAGACTGAGGCTCTCTCCCACTTTCATTCTCACTAGCTCTTCCCCCACTCCTCACATAGGTTGGTCATTGATCTTCACCAATCAGAATATCTCATAAATATTCCCTTGGAGACTGAGGTCTTGTGTATCTATGATCTTTCTCAAGCCCCAAACTACATCTCAAATTGACTGATAAGCATATTCACTGGACCTTACTGCTGGCTCTACTGTTATGGCCTTTACACCACCAAGAATTGCTGTGCTACCTATCATTGCATCCTAAAGACTCCTAAGACTTTATTATCCATTGTGCCATTCTATAGAAAAGGTGACTATACATTTCTGTCTCTGTGCAGATGAACCTTCTATATATCTTGTCTTTCCTAATTAGCATGTGAGGTCCCTGAAATTCTCTTTAATATATTCTTCAATACATTTCTATATGAATTTTGTCATTTGTGAGACAAAAGGTGAAAAGTAAACAAAAAGCATAGCTTTCTTTCAACTTGTAAGAATACAAAAGCCTTGTAAGAGCTTGAATTATCATTTTGAAAAATAAGTTTGATTCAAGAAGTAAAGAGAAAAACATAAAAGAAGGTACAAGTTTCAGCGACTGGGCCAATTTGAACTCTTTAAACCCTAGGCAGCTCATCAAATGCTTATGTTCTTCCTTCCTATATTATGACTCAGGAGAGCATTTGAAGATAAATTAATCAAAAGACTACAGATAGCAAATAAGTAAACATCTCTAAAGGGTTTATGTGTCCTGAGTCATTAGTTAATATGCATGGCACAAAAGGAAGAGTACATTTTGTCAAGATCAATAATAAATTTCATAAAAGAAATATGATTGTCAAGCAAACACTGATGTCAAACTGTTCTTGCTTCTCAGTGTTTTTGCTATTATCTTTCATTTATTGTGTCAGAGATAACAACTCACTCATTTTTTTAAATCCTCAGGGCAGTGTTCCACTTATGTGTCCTCTCATGTTTATATTTCACAGATAATTTTCACATTAGAAAATCTTAAATCCACTCATCAGTACTAACAATGAAACAGAATTCAACATTTTCATAAATGTCTTTTAGAAGTTCACCACAAGCAAAAGACAAAATTGTGCCGTGGTAATATTATAAATACCACTTGAAAATTTCAACAAATACATGCAAAAAAAGATATAAAAGCAGAATTTTTCAAAAAAATGCTCATAAAGACTGGAAACACAACTATATTGCAATTCCATCAATACCTATAATAACACTGTGTTGGTCTATTAAATGAGTATCTACAGGAAATACCATCATTAATAAAATATTTTTGGAACATGCATTTTAAACAGAGGACTTAAAAAATTCTCAGTTAAGGTGGAATATTTCTATATTTATGTCAAAATATAAGCAGACTCTACTGCAATACATTAAAAGCTTTTCCCACATTTTGATCTCACCAAATAATTTAAAATGTCAAGGGACCATTTTAATATAATCATATCTTTACATTACCTGAGCACTTGGTTTATTATTTATATTATATGGTATGCATATAATTATTTTTCTTTTCTCCATATCCCTGAGACTTTAGTGTTAAGAAACATTTTTTTTAAAAAGGGTCTGGGAGAGAGAAATGGAAAAGAGGAAGGTAATTGCCATGTCTATTTCTGTATGTGAGGAAAGACACACAAAAATGGGGAAAAGGATGATTTATAGTTTTTACTGCCCTAATGGCTTAAATCAAATCTTCAATTCAATCAATAGTGCAGAGAATGACAATTAAGATGGCTTAATGCTTCACATCAATTCCACACAAGATTAATCTCGAAGCTATGAATGAGCAAAACTTGACATGGAGGTATCCATGGAAATCTTTGTCTTATCTCTGTTCTATTGGAGGCAGCAACATGACCACCTAGATTCAGATTGATATAAGTATTAGACCTGACTCTGTCTTACTTCTGTTTGTTACCTTTGCTCAATAATATTATATTTTGTATGTGTGGTTTCCTAATCAATTGGAAAACAACATTGAAAAAGGGTTGTCATAATTAATAACAAATGGCTTTGACCAATAATATAAGACCAAGAGAGGAGCAAATCACATGATGCATTTTGGTAAGTTCAGTGGGGGTGCAAACAAATCACAGAGATGAGAATAAAATTCAATAACTTTAAAAATTGTAAATTGAAGCAGATATTCCTTTGAAGTCCTTTTCTAGTTCTATCATGTTCTGATTCATTCAGATTCCTTTAAGAACAGGATGAATTTCAGTAAGGTTAAATTTCAAATTGGCCACTCCAAGGGAAAAAAAGAAAGAAAGAAAAATACAGACAGAGATTAATAAGGACAGTTCAGGTACAAATAGAGGAGAAAAAAATCAAGGAGGCAAAACAAATAACATTGAGAATGTTATAGGGTTATGAAGAAAGAATGGGGATGCAGGGATGGGAGGTAGAAATAGACAGAGATAGAGACATTTTTGGATTAGATCCATGATTTTGCTAGTAGAGATACATCCTATTGAGGAGTCCCCTCTAACATTCAGTAGGAATAAGCATTTCTTCTTCAATTTATGGTCTTACAAAATAATTTCAGGGCATCAAGAGTTCAAATGACTTGCTCAGGGTAATACAACCAGCATACATTACAGGCAAGATTTGAACTTGACTTTTTTCGTAAGTTGTTTTGTTTTTTTATATTTTGTTTTTGTTTTCATTTTACCAAGTCCAGTTCTCTATATGCCACATCACAAATATCTCACAAATGCAGAGGCCAAAGGAAAGACATAGGTAGAGGAAGAGTTAGAGATGATGGAGGGTAGGAAAGAAGAAAGAGATGGAGACAGATGAAAGAGATAGAGGAAAAACAAAAGAGCAGTTTGCCTAGATACATCCTCTTGGTATAGCAGAATAAACTGTTGGAAGTTTTTTAAAACCTGAAAAATTTATGAAGAGAAGCTAGCTCCCATATGAAGAAACTGTCACTTACTTGTGTTTATTTTTATGTAATCATACCCAAAAATTTGCCACATTGCAGATGCATAGTTGTAACTTTAAATGTGTGAATAGTTAATATAAAACAAAAGTTGACCAGATGAACTTGATCCCTCCTAAAGGGATCCTAAAGGGAAATAACATTCTTAGTCTCCTTTACTGGATCATAGTACTTGTTCCAGCCCCACTCTTTTGGTGATTCCAGGGCCTCTATCCTGGACCCTCCTCTCTTCTCTTTCTATTCTCTCAGTGACTATTTACTCCCACAATTTTAACCATCCATGCTTCTTAGAAGACTCCAGATATATCCAGCTTTCATCTCTGTCCTGATTATCCATTCTATTTTTCATATAAATGGCCTATTATGGTCATCTCAAACTCACCATGTTCAAAATATTTTCTTCTCCTCCAAAATGCTGCCCTTTTCCTAACTTTCCCATGTATTTTAAAAAATATTTTATTTTTTCCAATCACATTTAAAAATAATTTTTAGACTACTTTTCATTTTTTTACATTACATCACCAATTCTCTCCTCTTTAATTGGGAAGCTGCTAATATGGAAGATGCTAAATGTTATATGATTCTTACTGCAGCATCACAGTATTTGAATTATTTCTTTCTGATTGTTATATGTTATTGTTATATATTGTTATATGTGTGTACGTGCATTTGTGTGTGTATATACACATACAAATGCACGTATATACATATTTATATACACATATACATTCACACACATATATAACCTGAGAGTTCTGGAATTTCGCTATAATATCCCTAGGAGTTTTCATTTTGGAACATCTTTCAGAAGGTGGTCTGTGGATTCCTTCAATTTCTATTTCAGCCTCTGGTCCTAGGATGTAACGGCAGTCTTCTTTAATATTTCTTGAATGTGAGATCTTGGTCCTTTCTTTGATCATGGCTTTCAAAAATTCCTAAGTGATCACTGTTCCATCTAATTTCCAGCTTAGATATTTTTTCCCATATTTCACATTTTCTTCCATATTTTTATTCTTTCTATTCTGTTTTATTGTTTCTTGAAGTCTCACAGAGACATTAGTTTCCACTTGTCTAATTCTAACTTTAAAAGAATTATTTTCTTCAGTGAGCTTTAGTACTTCCTTTTCCATTTGACCAGTTTTAGTTTTAAGTTGCTTTCTTCCTTCAATTTTTGTGCATCTTTTTTTCCGTTTGGCTAATTTTGCTTTTAAAGTCTTTCTTCTCTTCAGTGCATTTTATGCCTCTTTTAACATTTGATCTATTATATTTTTCAAAGTAATATTTTCTTCAGTATTTTTTGTGCCTCCTCAAGTTATTTACTTGATTTTTTCATGATTTTCTTCTTACTTATTACTCTCATTTTTTTTCTCAGCTTTTTAAAGTTACTTTTGTTACTCTGATTTCTTTTATCAACTTTTCCTCTATCTCTGTTACTTGAAATTCTTTTAAAATTCTTTTTGAGCTCTTCCAGGAATTCATTTGAACCTGAGGCCAATTTATGTTTTTTTTTCTTTTTGGCTTGCATGTAGCTGTTTCAACATTGTTGTCCTCTGAGTTGTGTTTTTATCTTCCCTGTCACCATTGTAACTTTCTATGGTCAAGCACTTTTTGTTGAAGTTTGCTTCCGGTCTAGGTTGTGACTTTAAATTTTGTATTAAAAGTTGGGTTCTACTACCAGGGTGGAGGGACCATTATCCCAGATTTCAGAGTTTTTAGCTTCTGTTTCCAGAGCTAGTTATAGGGATCTGTAAGTATTCAGTTCTTCCAATGTGGCATGATGTAAGGAGAGGTGTGTTTACTACTTTTCTAGCCTATATTCTGGTCCTTGATTGACCACAAGCACTCTTTCTCATCCTAGAACTGTGATCAAGATCCCTGCTCCTGCTAGTATATAGACAATGCAATTAAGTTTTGTTTTCTGTGCCACCTAAGAGTCACTTGTAATCTCCATCTGACAGATTGTCTGATCCAGTTAGTATTTGTGGGCTAAGATCTCTGAAAGCCCCTGCCACCAATTCAGTCACCCCCCCCTCCAAAGTCTGTTGCTAACTTGCTAGGCATAGCCTGCCCTGGACTGACTCCACTCTCCCAGTGAGACAGAATTTTTTTCTGACCTTCTAAGATATCTTGGGCTGGAAAATTGTTTCACCCCATCCATTTGGTGATTCTGCCACTTCAGAATTCATTTTGAGGTGTTATTTTAATGTTGTGTGGAGGGAAATTTGGGAGTGCTCAGGAAAGACTCTTTCTTTATGCTGCCATCTGGGCTCTGCCTTACCCTGCAGCAAAACCCTTAGTTTCTTTTTTAAATTTAATTTTTTTTTTGAAATTTTATTTATTTTTAGTTTTCAACATTCGTTTCCACAATATCTGGAGTTCCAAATTTTCTCCCCATTTCTCCTCTCCTGCCACCCCAAGACACCATGCATTCTGATTACTCCTTCCCCCAATCTGCCCTCCCTTCTATCACACCTCTCCTTTCCCTTATCCCCATCTTCTCTCTTATAGGGCAAGATAGATTTCTGTACCCTATTACCTGCATTTTTTATTTTCCAGTTGCATGCAAAAACAATTCTCAATATTTGTTCCTAAAACTTCGAGTTCCAACTACTCTCTCATCCTTCCTCCTCAAACATCCCCACTGAGAATTCAACATAGGCCACACATGTGTAGTCATGCTAAAGACTTCCATAATAGTCATGTTGTGAAAGACTAACTATATTTACCTCCATCCTATCCTGCCCCCTCCATTTATTCTATTCTCTCTTTTAACTTTGTCCCACCCCAAAAGGGTTTACTTCAAGTTACTCCCTACTCCCATTTACCCTCCCTTATATCATCTCCCCACACACCTCACTTCTCCCCTACTTTTCTATAGTATAAGATAGATTTTCATACCAAACTGAGTGAGCATATTCCCTCCTTAAGCCAAATGTGCTGAGAATAAGCTTCACTTTTTCCTTCTCACATTCCCCCTTTCCCCTCCATTGAAAAAGCTTTTTCTTGTCTCTTTTATGAGAGATAATTTTCCCCTTCCATTTCTCCCTTTCTCTTCCCAATATATTCCTTTTGCAACCATTAGTTTTATTTTTTAGATATCATTTCTTCCTATTCAACTTATCCTGTGCCTTTTGTCTATATGTGTGTGCATGTGTGTGTGGAGTGTGTGTGTGTGTGTGTGTGTGTGTGTGTGTATCTCCAACTACCCAAATATTGAGAAAAGTTTCAAGAGTTACAAATATCTTTCAATGTAGAAATGTCAACAGTTCAACTTTAGTAAGTCCTTATGCTTTCTCTTTCCTGTTTACCTTTTCATGCTTCTCTTGATTCTTGTGTTTGAAAGTGAAATTTTCTATTCATCATTGGTCTTTTCCTGAAGAATGCTTGAAAGTCCTCTATTTCATTAAATGACCATTTTCCCCCTGAAATATTATACTCAGTTTTGCTAGTAGGTGATTCTTGGTTTTAATCCTAGTTCCTTTGACTTCTGTAATATCATATTCCAAGCCCTTCGGTTCCTTAATGTAGAAGCTGCTAGATCTTGTGTCATCCAGATTGTATTTCCACAATACTCAAATTGTTTCCTTCTGGCTGCTTGCAATATTTATTTCCTTGACCTGAGAACTCTGGAATTTGGCTAGAATATTCCTAGGAGTTTTCCTTATGGAATCTCTTTCAGGAGGTGGTTGGTGGAGTCTTTCAATATTTGTTACTCTCTGGTTCTAGAATATCAGAACAATTTTACTTGATAATTTAATGAAAGATTATGTCTAGGTTCTTTTGTTGATATTGGCTTTCAGGTAGTCCCATAATTTTTAAATTGTTTTTCCTGGATCTATTTTCCAGATTGTTTGTTTGTCCAATGAGACATTTCACATTTTCTTCTGTTTTTTTGTTCTTTTGGTTTTATGTTGTAATTTCTTGGTTTCTCACAAAGTCATTAGCTTCCATCTGCTCCCTTCTAATTTTTAAAGGGAGCTTTTGAACTTCCTTTTCCATTTGGCTAATTCTACTTTTTAAAGCATTCTTCTCCTCATTGGTTTTTTGGATCTCTTTTGCCATTTGGGTTAGTCTATTTTTAAAGGTTTTAATTTCTTCAGCATCTTTTGGGTCTCCTTTAGCAGACTGTTGACTTGATTTTAATGATTTTCTTGCATCACTCTCATTTCTCTTCCAAATTTTTCCTCCACTTCTCTCACTTGATTTTCAAAATCCTTTTTGAGTTCTTCCATGGCCTGAGACCATTGCATATTTATTTTGGAGACTTTCAATGTAGAAGCCTTGACTTTTATATCTTCCTCTGATGGTATGCATTGTTTGTCCTCATCTGAAAGGATGGAAGATAATACCTGTTCACCAAGAAAGTAATCTTCTATAGTCCAATTTTTTTTCCCCTTTATGGGGCATTTTCCCAATCAGTTACTTGACTTTTGAGTCCTTTATCAAGTGGAGGGTATACTCAGGGGACCTATAATTTCTCAGTTCCTCCAAGGTGGCACAGTTAAGGGAGAGGAGTTTACTCCTCTCCTGTCCTGCACTCTGGTCTAGGAGCAACCACAATCACTCTACTGCCCAGGATGTGTGAGTAGGATTCCCTGTGTAGAGCCTCAACCAGCTCCACCAGACATGGCACCTCCTCATCCCAGGGTTTCCACTCAGGGCTGAGATCCAGATCAGCAGCTCAATTTTCCCAGGATATTTAGGCTTAGGGCTCCAAAATTGGATGCTGCAGCCTCCTGAAACTGGGACTTGGGCATGACCCTGTTCCCTTCTCACTGGGTGAAAGAGCTTTCTCACTGACCTTTGAAACTGTCTTTGGTGATTGTGGTTTGAGAAATATGGGGCACACAACTGTGGTCCATTATTCTGTACCCTGAAGCCTGTTCTTTTCCTATCCATGCTGCACCCCCGCAGCCAAGGCTGGACTGTGCTCTGCTCTGAGCCTAGTGGGATAGACCTTTCCTGTTGACTGGGATGGAAATCTCTTTCACTCTGTCATTTTGTGGCTTCTGTTACTCTAGAATTTGTTTAAAGACATTTTTACAAGTATTTTATAGGCTATTGGAGGAGAGCTACAGCAGGTCTGTCTTTGTAGTCAGCCATCTTGACATCACCCCTCAGAACCCTTAATTTCTTTTGATGGCACTACCATCCTTCCAGTCAGTAAGGTTTAAAATCTCAAAGTCACTCTCAACTCTTCCCTCTCACTTACCCTCACATTAAATCAAATGTGAAATCTCAGTGATTCAACCTCCACAATATAAATTACATGGCTATCACAGTAGTTTGGGCCCTCCTCACTTTTCTCCTAGACTGTTACAATAGCTTTCTGATTGGTGTCCAAGTCTCTGTTTCCTAGTCCATAGAGTCTGTACTCCACCCAACTATCAAGTTGATCTCTCTAAGAAATAGGTTTGACTGTGTCATATAACAAAGAAGAAGAAGAGGAGGAGGAAGAAGAAGAGGAAGAATAAGGAAAAAGAAGGAAGAAGAAGGAGGAGGAGGAAGAAGAAGAAGAATAGTGTTCCTTCCTTACTGGAAAGATCAAGATTATCCTTGTGTAGGTGATGGCATCTGAGCTGTACTTTTAGTTTTATTGCAAGGAGTTGATAAGGAGACCCTTAAACAACTTACTTGCTTAGTTGATAAAAGTACAGGAGGGAAGAGAATGTGAGTTTCTTGACTAAATGTGTTCCCTATGTGCATGTCTCTTTGCCAGTGTATGTACTGGTGCCCTTGGTGTATTTATAGAAGAACATCCCACCATAGTTCCTGTTACTATTTCTCTTATGATGTCATTTCAATAAATGTCTTTGCTTTGAAATAATTGTGTCTCCTAGATGACTCTTAAATGTAAAGGAACCTCTAGGAGTTCATAAGGAGCTATAGCTTTGGGATTGTGAATTTCCAACTACCTAGAATCTGAAATGGAAACCAGCCAGCAAATGTGATTGTGGGAGCAAAGGGTTTGAACAGGGATTCTCAACCTAGGGTTTGTAAACTTTAAAAATATACATTTTGATACCTATTTCAATGTAATATGTTAACTTTATAATGCTACATATTTTATTTTATGCATTCAAAAACATTATTCTGAGAAGGTTTTCACCAGACTGCCAAAGAGATCAATGACATAAAAGGGATCCATTGCACAGAAAAAGATTAAGAACTCCTGCTATCAAAGGAAGCTAGACAGAGCTCAAAAAGTGATCACTTTGTCAGATAAGTAATACGAAACCAAATTTGATTAACATCTTGTCATCTCTGTTCTTCTATGTTGGAATATAAAGGGAATAAATAAAGGGTCATTAAGATTGAGACTCCCCTTCACAAACCCTTTCAGATCAGAGCTCAACACACGATTGGAATATGCCAGCTGCATCTTTATCCTAGAGCTTATTGTCTCGTATATTCTACTATGCACACTCACTGTCTTCTCAGAATATCTATATAACATGGAGTATTCTGCAGCTACTGAAACACTCTTCCCACTCCCTAGAAACTCAAGAACTGCCATATACTCAAAACAAACTCTGTGACACATCCTTTGCCATTCACGAGTCAGTTTCCAACCTTCTACATGATCAACACCACCCCTAAAGTCCCTTTCTTATATTCCTGAATAGGATCTAGGGCACATATGGAAGTTTTGTCTCCATTGGCTTCTCAAGGAAATCAATCACTCTCATTGTCAAAAACATCATATTGGCATAGAAAATGTTCTATGTATTTGTATTTAATTATCTGTAAACCATAAAATTAAGAAAACATGATATTGAAAAGAAAAACTCCATTAATTTCTACTTCTCAATTCTTATCTTTCTTAAACTTTGCATTTTCTGACACCATCTTCTGCTTGATAACCTCTTTTTTCAAAGTTTTCTCCTAGTTCTTCTCCTACCTATTTGGCCATTCTTTCTTAGTTTTCTTTATTGGGTCTTCAAAGTGATCATTTCTAACAACTGTGGGTTTCTCCCTAGGTTCTGGGCCCTTCTAAATCACTAGGACCCTGGTATCAATTCCATCAATCAGTAAACATTTCATTGCTGTGTTATTGCTCAAAAGAGACTGAACTAGAATATCTTTTGGAATTTTCTTCTTTTCTATGATTTGAGAGTAACTGTCACAAAAGGCCCTGGAAAGAAAGGGAGAGTCTGGTGTGGGAAAAGGGTGCATATACATGTACACATATTCATATATACATATATGTGTATGTACATACATATAAACATGCATACATATATACACATATAGCCATATATACATATTTGTATGTGTGTATATATGTGTATATATTAAATATATGTATGTATGTACGGGTACATATGTGTATGTATACATATTTATGTATGTATGTGTGTATATGTGTAAATATGTATACATCTATAATATATGTGTGTATATAGTGTGTGTATATATACATGCATATGCATATATACATATACACATGCATGTATACACAGAAACATATACACATACATATAAAATGTGTATCATTTATGTATATAGTATATATGTATGTGCATATATCTACACATATGTATGCCTATGCACACATATACACATATGCACATATATGCATACATATATACATACACATGGACATACACATGCACACATGCTAATGAAGCACCAGGGAACAGGAAATAGTTGGGTGGTGGACTGACAGAGTAAATCTAGAAAGTGTCCTCTACTGAAGTGTTGATAGGTTGTGAATTATATATAATCAGTTTACATCTCTCCTTCTGCCTCCACAAGGTATATACACTCTTTGAAAATAATATTTGCAGAAAAACAATCACTCTCAAAATTCCCAGGAGTTCTTTCCTTTACCTTCTCAGTCAGCATTAGAGAATGTAACTCATTATCTTCTTTATTGGTCACAATTGCTAAACTGTTTGAAAAGTTATAGGTGCACTTCAGATAGAAATTTCCTTTAACTTGAGACATAGATATGCGTAGCTTTTTAAAATAAGCAAGCAAGCATCGGAAAATTATTAGAGCTTCATAACAAAACAAAGAGAAAAGTGCAATTTCAGATTCGCACTCCTCAATGAAGCACTTTCTTTAAAACAATTTGTTTGCAAGCAAAGCTTATTTTTAATGAGTAGTTTGTTTTTCATATTCCATTTTTACCTCCTACCCCAAAATTCCCTAGTAACAAAGGGAAAATCAACTTACTTACTTGTTTGACTTGTAAACTAGAATCATTAAGAATAAAATAATTTTTAAAAAATTTAAATAAAAAAAATGGTAGTGCTTAATTGTGTATTCCAAAATATTTAAGATAGTTGTCATTGTCATATTATATTTTCAGAAAATTTCTCTGTATTCAAATTTAATTAATTTTAATCTACAAATAAATCTGAAACTATAAAATATTAAGAAACATAGCAATAGTGATTTCTATTTATCAGTCCTCACGCTTCTTGATTGCTCTGCAGCTTCTGACACTGTTGTGACTGTTCTCAATATTCTTTTCTCCAAGTTTTTACGACCCTACTCTTTCCTAGTTCCCCCCGCCCCTTCCTGGTTGCTCTTTCTCAGTTGTTTCTGTTTCAATTTCATCTAAGTGATGCCCATTAACCTTGGTGTCCCACCAAACTTTGCTATGGGTTCTTTTCTCTTTTCCCACTATGGTATTTCATTTAGGGATCTCATTAATTACCATAATTTTAATAATAATCTCCAAGCAGATGATTCTCAAATCTATTTTTCAATACCTAACTTCTCTCTTGACATACTTTCTCTCATCTCTAACTGCCCATTCTACATCTACAACTATAGATATACAACTGTTATTACCTGCCAGCATTTTAAACTGAAGAAATCTGAAACTGAACTCATTGTCTTTACCTCCAAACTTTTCTCTTTTTAACTTCCCTGTTATGGATGAGATCATCCTTGTCCTCCTTGCCAGACTTGAAATCTGAGTGTCAACCTCAGCTCTTCACTCACTCTCTCTCATGTCCTCTCCCATATCCAGTTTTCTGTGAAGTCCTTTCAATATGCCCTTTTCTCTCCACTGACACTGCCACCCTCTTGGTGCAAGCCCTTTTCACCTCATGTCTTCTAATTGTTTTCCCTTCCTCAAGTGTCTCCCAAATCCAGACCATCTTCCACTCAGCTGTCACACTGATCTTCCTAAAATACAGATTTGACCTTAAGACACACCCCCCCTTCAATAAGCTCTAGTGTCTCCCTGTTACCTCCAGGATCAAATAATAATAACTTATTTGGCTTTTTAAGTCCTTCATGAAATCGCCCCCTTCTAGCTTTCCCATCTCCTTATATCTTCCTTCCCTGTGTTAAAATTGTATATTGTTCTGGTCACCCAATCACCCCTCCCCCTTCTAGTTAATATAGGAAGTGTATAAATAGCCAGTAAAAAGTAGTAATATGAATAAGTAAGATTGCAAAGAAGAACCTAGAAGTAACATACAAACTGACTCAAAGATCAAAGAAGCATAGTTTACAAATTATATTCTATATCCACCAAAAATCACATTATTAAAAGTGCCAAGTCAAGGGAAGACTCTAGGCTTTGCTGTCAGGACCTTTTGGTCCTGTGATATATAAATCTCAGAAAACTTTTAAAAAAATCAGCTGAATGCCAAATGGGACTGATAACTTTGAGATGACATGAATATGTTAACTTTAAAGGTTTAACTCACAATTGAGATCATTTGGATAGATTAATGAAATAATCTCAAGGTATCACAGATAAGAAACCTTACAAAAAAGAAGATCCCAAACTCCTGCCCCTTCTATATTCCTCCATCTCCTCCAGGTCCATGCTGCCAAGTGCTCCCAACTCAAACACATGATTACATGATTGCATGAGTGATGTTTTCTGCCTTTCTGTCTCCTCATCCCCTCTCCCACCACTGCCTGCCTGCCTTCATTCTCCCTTCCCCTCCCACATAACCATGTTGTCTACATTTGTGCTCCTTTGGCAGCTTGTCTCTTACTTTCTGTGCTGTTTTTCCTCATACCCTCTGTGCTTCTTTAAAGAATAATCATTACCACATTTCCCACTGCATTTATGGCCTATCCCCAAAGAAACAGATGTTCCTGACCCAATTTGTAATTTCAGAAAGTAATTATCAGTCCATTCTCTCTGTATACGCTGATTGAGGAGCACTAGCTTCCTTACTGTTCTCATAAGACACTTCACTCTCCAACTCCATACATTTTCCCCTGGTATATTCTCCATGCCTAGATATCTTAATCTCCTCATTTCTTCTGCTGGGCTTCTTTTCAAATCTCAACTAAAATCCCACCTCCTTCAAGAAACCTTTCACAGTCTTCCTTAATCTAGTGCTTTCCCACTGACACTATTTTCAATGTAGACTGTCTATATCTTATTTGTACATAGTTATCTGTCTTTTGTCTCCCCATTAGATATTTTGGCTCCTTAAAGGACAGTTAGTGTTTTTGCCTATCTCTGTATCATCAGAACTTAGGGGCAAGGGGTGAAAATATAGAATTTGTTTAGATGATAGTTTATATATATATATATATAGTGTCCTTCTCTATAGAAGTGTCCTTCTCCACACTCTTAACTCCTAGAGAAGGGAAGCAAATGGTAATTGTTTAAATACGTGAATTCATGCAAGATAATTTTGCCATGTTTCAAAGGAACATAGGCAAAAAATAAAATATGAAAAATGAAGAAAGTTTTTTAAAGTATGCTTCACTCTGTATTCGGAGCTCATCAGTTCTCTCTGTAGGTGGCTAGCATTTTTCATCATGGGTCCCATGGAATTTATTAGTACATTGTATTGATCACAATAGCTAATTCTTTCACAGTTGGTCATCCTTACCATAGTGTTGTTACTGTATACAATTTTCTCTTGATTCTGCTCCCTTCATCTTGGATCAGTTTCACATAACTTTTTCCAAGTATCTTTCTGACACTATTCTGCTTCTCATTTCTTACATGACAATGGTATTCTATCACAGTTTTATATACCACAACATCCTCAGGCTTTCCTCAATTGATGAGCATCTAATTGATTTCCAATTCTTTGCTACCACAAAAATAATTGCAAAAATTTTGTACAAATAAGTCCTTTCCCCTTTTCTTTGATCTCTTTGGGATACAGGGCTAGTAGTGATATTGATGATTCAAAGGTGTGCACAGTTTTGGGCATAATTCCAAATTACTGTGCATAAAATTTGGATAGGTCCACAACTCCACCAACAGTGCATTAGTATCCCTATTTTTGAACCTCCCTTCCAGCATTTGTCAGTTTTCATTTCTGTCTTTCTAGCCCATCTGATAGGTGTGAGCTGGCACCCCAGAGCTGTTTTAATTGTAATTTCTCTAATTAGTAGTGATTTAGAGCATTGTTTTCATGTGACTGTTGAAAGCTTTGATTTCATCTCCAGGAAACTGTTCATTCAGATCCTTAGAACCACTTATGAACTGAGAAATGGCTCTTACTTTTATGAATTTGGCTCAGTTCCCTATAGATTTGAGAAATGAACTATTTTATCAGAGAAATTCACTATAAGTATTCCCCCATATTCTACTTTTCCTTCTAAATTTTGCTGCATTAGTTTTGTTTGTGCAAAAGGTTTTTTGTTTTTTTGGTTTGGTTTTTTTTTAATTTTCTCTAATCAAAGTTTTCTGTCTTAGTTGCCATAACCCTTTCTCTCATTTGGTCAGGAACTCTTGCCTTATCCATAGAATTGACAGGTATATTTTTCTATGTTCTTCCTAGTTTACTTATAATATTCACCTTTATGCTTACATAATTTATTCATTTTGACCTTATCATGGTGTAAAGTGTGAAATATTGGTCTATGTTTATTTTCTGCCTAACTGCTTTCCAGTTTTCCCAGCATTTTTTTTGTCACATGGTAATTTCTTACCCACAAAATTAGGACATTTGGGTTTATCTAACACTAGCTTACTGTGGTCATTTTACTATCCTGTACTGTAGACAACTACATTCCACCAATCCACAACACTACTTCTTAGCCAGTGTCAGATAATTTTAATGATTACCATGTTGTAATATAGTTTAAAAGCTGGAATTGCCAGACTTCCTTCTTTCATATTTTTGTTCCTTGATTCCTTTGATATTCTTGACCTTTTGTTCTTTCAGATGAATTTTGTTATTTTTTTTCTAGGTTGTTAAAAATAATAATTTGATTCTTTGGTTTGGCAATGAATTAGTAAATTAACTTAAATATAATTGTCATGTTCATTATATTGGCTTAGCCTATACATAAGCAATTAACATATATATATATGTTATATATATATAACATATATATACATAAGCAATTAACATATATATATATACATATATATCATAGATCAGACTTTATTTCTGTGAAAAGTGTTTTTAATTATGTTGAAATGATTCTTGGGTTTGTCTTAGCAGGTAGAATCCAAAGTATTTTATATTGTCTGTAGTGATTTCAAGTGGAATTTCTCTCTTGCTGCTAGATTTTAGAAAAGCTAATAATTCACGTGGGTTTATTTCATATCCTGTAACTTTGCTGAAATTATTAATTGTTCCAGTTAGTGTTTAGTTGGTTCTCTGGCATTCACTAAGCATACCATAGGTACAGCTAGATGATGCAGTGGATGGAACACTGGCCCTGGAGTCCAGAAAAGTTTCCTGAATTCAAATCTGGCCTCAAACACCTACTAGTTGTGTGAATTCGGGCAAATCCCTCAACCCACTTGGACTGAATTTCTCCAATTGTTAAAGTAGTTGGAGAAGGAAATGGCAAACCATTCCAGTGTCTTTGCCAAGCCAATGCCAAATGGGCTCATGAAGAGGTGGAAATGACTGAAAAACAACTCAAAACAAAGTAGACCATCATATCATCTGGAAAAAGAGTGATACTTTTGTTTCCTCACTGACTTTCTTTTATTCAATTTATTGTTTTAGGTTTGTTGCTCTTTTTTTTTTTTTACTCTGGCTAGTAATTCTAGTATAATATTAAATAATAGTTGTGATAATAGACATTCTTTCTACACCTTGGTCTTATTGGGAAGTCTTCAAGTTTATTGCTCTTACAGAAAATGCATGCTCTAAATTTTAGATAGACAGTACTGATCATTTTAAGAAAGGTTTCATTGATTCCTGTGCTTTCTAGTGTTTTAATAGGAATGAGTATTATATATTTTCAAACACCTCTTCTTCATCTAGTGATATAATCATTTGATTTTTGTTGCTTTTTTCATTATGATCAATTATGCTGATAGTTTTCTGAATATTGAGCTAGTCCTGCATTCCTGATAAAAAAAAAAAATCTTACCCATGTGTTATCTTTGTGACATATTGCTGTAATCTCTTTGCTAATAAATTCTTTAAAAATTTTGCATCAATATTCATTAAGTAAATTAGTCTCTGGTTTTCTTTCTCTTCCTTTTCTCTGCTTGATTGAGATATCAAAAACATATTTGTTTCATAAAAGGAATTTGATGACTCCTCCTTCACCTATTTTTTTCAAATAGTTTATACAATGCTGACATTCATTTTTCTTTAAATGTCTCATAAAATTCACATCTAAATCCATCTCTTCCTGGGGATTTTTTCATCTTTCACTAATGTCTTGTTTAATTTCTTTTTCTAAGATGGGGTTAAGCCTCCTATTTCCTCTTCTGTTATCTTAGCAATTTATACTATTGCAATTCCATTTCATTAAGATTATCAGTTTTGCTGGCATATAATTGGACAAAATAAGTCCTAATAATTGCTTTAATTTCTTCTTCATTGGTGGTACATTCAACTTTTTTTAAAAAAAAAAATCTTGACACTAGTGATTTGTTTTTTTTTTTTTCTTTTTTAAAAACTCAAATTCACTAATGGTTTACCTATTGGGGGTGTTTTTTCATGAAATCAGCTTCTACTTTTATTTTTTACTTTCACTTTTATTAATCCCTCCTTTGTTTTTCAGAATTTCCATTTTGTTATTAAATTGAAGATTTGAAATTTGTTTTTTTCTAGCTTTTTAGTTATATAACTAATCATTGATCTGCTGTTTCTCTCTTTTATTGAGGCACATATTTAGAGGTATAAATTTTCCCCTAAGTACTACGTTGGCTGAATCTTACAAATTTTGAAATTTTGTCTCTTTATTGTCATTCTCTTTAATGAAATATTTATTGTTTCTGTGATTTGTTCTTTGATCCATTCTTTGTTTAGGATTAGTTCATTTAGTTTCCAATTCATTTTTAATTTATGATTCCATACTCTTTTATTGAATGTAATTTTATTGTGCTATAGTTTGAAAGGAGCACATTCAATATTTTTGCCTTTCTGCATTTGGTGGTAATGTTTGTATACCCTAATATATGATCAATTTTTGAGAAGGGTCCAGGTGTAGTTGCAAAAGGTATATTCCTTTTCTCTTCCAATTCAGTTTTCTCCAGATGTTTATCATATCTGTCTTTTCTAAGATTCTAATCATGTCCTAGATTTCTTTTTTATTCATTTTATGGTTTGATTTGTCTCTAAGAGGGAAAATTGAGGTCTGCCACTAGTATAATTTACTGTTTATTTCCCGATGCAATTTATTTTTCTTCTCCTTTGAGAATCTTGATGCTATGCCATTTGATACCCTGATAGGTTTAACATTGATGATACTTCATTGTCTATTTTAGCAAGATGCAATTTCCCTATTTATCCATTTTATTTAAATATATTCTTGCTTTGGATTTGTCTGAGATCATGATTGTTACATCTGACTTTTTTTTTTACTTCAGCTGAAGAACAATAGATTCTGCTTTAGCCCATAACTTTAAGTTTGTATGTATCTTTCTGTTTCAAATGTGTTTCTTTAAAAAAAAAACATTGGGGGGAGGAGCCAAGATGGCAGAGTAGAAAGACTCATGGATGCTAGCTCTGAAACCACAGCCCATAAATTTCCTGTACAAAAAACTCCCCACAAATTCTGGAGCAGTGGAAGTCACGCAGCAACACAGTGGGGGAGATTTCCATTCCAGAGAGCCCTGAAAAACGAACCCAAAAGGTTCATCATGCACCGGACAGCGGAGTCCAGCCCTGCCCGCATGGCCCTGAGAGGAGCAGATCCGAGCAGGCTTCAGGGACGGAATCTCCAGCAGCCGTAAAGGTCCCTCCACCCAGAGGCGCTACAGGTCAGTGAGAGACACTTCTGGGCTGGCCAAGAGGGGAGCGGGGTGTCTCCATAACTCAGGCCCTCTCGGGAGGCAGCGGCAGAGGCAGCCACAAAGGCAGCCATGCTCCCGGAGCAGGCAGGACCTCAGATCCATTACTGAAGATCTCCACATAAACCCCCTGAGGGAACTGAGCCTGGGAGGCGGCCCTGCCCCTACCTGAGCGCCAGAACTTAAGCTCACATTGAATAACAGCCACACCTGCCACTGAAAGCTCTGAGGCTGAGGAGCAGCATTTGAATCTCAGACCCCAAGCACTAGCTGGGTGGATCTAGGCAGAGGTGGAGAGGAATCTCAGAAGTCAAGAAACTGGCTGGGAAAATGCCCAGAAAAAGGCTACTTTCTTGGTGAACAGATGTTTCCCACTTTCATTTCTGATGAGGAGGAACAATGCTTACCATCAGGGAAAGACATAGAAGTCAAGGCCTCTGTACCCCAAACACCTGAAATAGATATCCAATGGGCTCAGGCCATGGAAGAGCTCAAAAAGGATTTTGAAAATCAAGTTAGACAGGTGGAAGAAAAACTGGGAAGAAAAATGAGAGAGATGCAAGAAAAGCATGAACAACAGGTCAATACCTTGGTAAAGGAGACCCAAAAAGTGCTGAAGAAAATAACACCTTGAAAAATAGGCTCACTAAATTGGCAAAAGAGGTTCAAAAAGCCAATGAGGAGAAGAATGCTTTCAAAAGCAGAATTAGCCAAATGGAAAAGAGGGTTCAAAAGGTCACTGAATTTAATAGTTCTCTCAAAATTAGAATGGAACAGATGGAGGCTAATGACTTTCCGAGAAAACAAGAAATCACCAAAAAAACCAAAAGAATGAAAAAATGGAAGAGAATGTGAAATATCTCATTGGAAAAACAACTGACCTGGAAAATAGATCCAGGAGAGGCAATTTAAAAATCATAGGACTACCTGAAAGCCATGATCAAAACAAGAGCCTAGACATCATCTTTCATGAAATTATCAAGGAAAACTGCCCTGATATTCTAGAACCAGAGGGCAAAATATGTATTGAAGGAATCCATCGATCACCTCCTGAAAGAGATCCAAAAAGAGAAACTCCTAGGAACATTGTGACCAAATTCCAGAATTCTCAGGTCAAGGAGAAAATATTGCAAGCAGCTAGAAAGAAACAATTCCAGTATTGTGGAAATACAATTAGGATAACACAAGATCTAGCAGCTTCTACATTAAGGGATCGAAGGGCGTGGAATAGGATAAAAAAAAAACAAAACATTGTTGGATCCTGTTTTCTATCCATTGCCCTATCATATTTTGTTTTATAGGTAAATCAATCCAATTCCCATTCACAGTTATGAGTGATAGTAGTACATTTCCCTCCATCCTATTGCTGTTTTGCTAACTTAATTGTTACATGTCTGTGAAACCTAGAATGTATACCAGTGCCATGCCAGAAAACTGAATCACTTCTATTTGAATTGTCTTAGAAGATCACCTGTCAGGGTAAGGTACCAGAAGCTGAGGTCTTTTCTCAAACTAAACTGACAAACACCGAGAGAGAAAGAGAGAGAGAGAGAGAGAGAGAGAGAGACACAGACAGACAGACAGACAGATACAGAGACAGAGACAGACAGAGAGGCTGACAGGCCTTGGATTTTTGGTCTCATATTTTTCTCCCCCACTCCATATTGTTTCTCTATACAGAACTATAGAGATTTATTTGTTGTTTTGTTGACTATCTGAACTTAAAAAGGATATGGAGGAAATGGTAAAAAATGAAATTTTAATTTAAAAGTGTATTTCGCGTACACTTTTTATAGCAAGATGACTGTTAAACGTTCACCATCACACCACTCTACTGTTTGCCACTTTGTATAAGATAGATTTCATGTTACTGAGATCCGTACAGGAACTGAGAAGGCATAGCAGGAACCCTGAAATGCTGGTAAATAGGTCTTTGGCTGGATCAGTGACTGGATCAGTGACTGGATCACCAACCTGATGAGTGTGCAAATGCTCCTAAAAGCCAACAATACTCAAAGCAGCTGTAATAGACAACTTGTTAGAGAGACTAGTAGAATTAATAACATTCCTTGTTTTTCTGATAACACAAATACACAAGAGATTCCAGAACAAATAAGAAATACCAGCACCTTGCCTCCTAAAAATGCTTTATCCAGGACTAACAGTAATAAACACTGAAATAGGCAAACTGAGGATACACGAAATGATCTGAAAGTATCATAAGATGGCAAAGAATGTAGGAAATCATGTTATTCATATTTGTTGGTGGAAACAGATGTCTGTGATGTCAGTTCAAGTCCCAGTCATTGCTACCAGGAATTAGAGAAGAGTTACTCTTAAGGAGCCTGGGTTTGTAGTCAATGTGGATTATATAAAGAGATAGTAGAAACAGTGCAAAATATTACTGAAGGCTAGAAAAATTTTGTACCTTCTTAATATCTAGAATTTAATATTGGAAGCTCTCTGTCTTTCATGGGCTAACAGATAACAAATCCTCTTCCTACAAATCTAGACCTCAAAATATCCTGGAGAATTTGCCTATAAACTTCACTGGAGCCAGATCATGACCAAATACTGAGCTCTTTCCCACAATAACAGGGGAATCCATAAAAACTTTAAAAAACCACATGTTAACATATATTGCCATAACAAATATTTATAGTCTCCACGTAACAAAGAATGAAAAAAATCAAAATACCAAATCCTAGGAGATAAGATAAAATCACATGGGAATAATGTGAGGCAGATATCATATTTCTTGTACTGTCTGTCTGCTGAGGGAATGGTAGTGAAGATACTTTCAGGAAGCCTATAGATAATGAACTTACACCACAATATTTTTATTCAATTGTGAAAACCAATTATTTTCTCCATCTGTGCAACAGACTGTAGAACATTAAATAGAAATAAATAATATCAAGATAGCAACTTATCCCCGGAGTCTTTCTATCAGAACCTCATCCACAAAGATGAAAAGAATGAAGTAAAAGGTTTTATTTCATTGTTTTTCCCTTGTTCTTAAAGTGCAAAAACCTTGTAAAACAAAATTTGGTGAACAATGAAGAGATACTTCACAACGCCAGAAGTGGCAGACAAATGAAGAATGTTTGGAATATATCTTAGATCATCACATTTTGCTATTAGTGAAACCTCTGCAAACCAAAGAACACAGAACAGAAGTATTATTGAACTTTGCCAGATTTTTTCAGATGTGTCTGTCCACTTGTAATTCATTGCATTGAAATAAGAAGCACGTTATTTATAAGTGCCTCTCTGAAACTTCCCCCTAGTTCATCCTTCTGGAACAAAGTAGAATAAGTCTAATCTCCCTTTCACATGTCAATATTTCAAACATTTTGAATAAAGCTCTCATACCCTCACCATATCTTCCATTCACAAAGTTTAACTTACCCATTTCCTCTGATTGATCTTTATATGGCTTGATTTGGGGGCCTGTCTCCATCCTGGTTAAAGTACACCTAACTTGCACATTGATGCCTAGTGTCTTTGCTTGAAGATATTGCATCTTTTCCCTTGTGGTTTTAGAAGATATTGACAAGTAGGACTATATCCAGATGCAAAAGGCCAGGATGTTGAAGGGTGGGCCCCTGGAGTATGAAACAGGAGGTTCTATTAAGGGAACTGGAAAGACGACTTTAAGAAGGGAAATCTTGACAGGGAGGCAGATACATGATCCTTTCTTCAAATAAATGAATAAAAGTTATTCAGATAATGTGATAAAATAGAGCCATGTTCTGCTTGATCCCAGAGAAAAAAAACAAGGGGCAATGGGTCTAAGTTTGAGAGAGAAATATTTCAGTTGACTATGATAAAAATTTACCAATAACTAGGCTGTGCTGAGGACTGACTTTGGAAATAGTGGGCTTTCCCTAACTGGGGATTCTTAAGCAGAAAGTGACTGACTATTTGCTCATGTAAAGTCTCTGATTTGATTAACATGGTGCAATTAGTTATAACCTGAGAGAATAAAAGATACTGTGCTCAGTTAAGCATATATTCACTGGAAATCCCTGTTTCACCTGAGGAGTTGGGAGGTGGGGGTGAGGGGAGGTAGGAAATGGAGAATGGAGGTATAAATGGAGCTAGAATTATAGGAAGGTAAATCTGAGCTTATGAAAACAGACTATAAAAAGAAGATAGGTGTCAGTGATATCATTGTTTGATTGATGGATCTTCTTTGCCTCAAACTGGTTTCTTTGATGGTATCTGGGTGCTCATTTCATTGCACAGCCTCCTTGTTTTTCCTTGCTTTTCTGATCGTAGGATCAGATAACACTGTTCTACCTGGAATGTACCCCTTTTCCTCTCCCCACTCCTTCTAGTGTCTGCCAGTTGAAATCCTACCAATCCTTCATAGGCCAGTTCAAACATCAATTTATGTGAAGAATGGGGAAGAAAACTGATCAAAGAACAAAGGAGCAATGATCATTCAAGTTTTTCTTGGATGAAATTGTGATGGGCTCAATCAGGCATATTTTGTGATATTTTTCCACCAACATTCACCTGCTTGGGAATAGCAATGGAAAAAGCAATGATGGCCACTAGGTAAAGGATTGTCATGACAGAGAAGGATGAGACATCAATGGGAAAGGAAATAGGAAGTACACCACTACTTTATCTATACAACTTTTATTCATTTCCTTGAAAGCAGAATCTGGTGTCTCATCCCAACTACTATCATGAAACATTCCCTAGTCACCCAGTTAGAAATAATTTCTCCCTTCTCTAAAATCCCTATTATCAGTTTTCTATATTATTCATATGATAGCTTATATACATTACTTTGTATTGAGGTTGTTTAACTACATATGCTACTATTTTACAAACTTATAAACTGTGGTGAGAAATCATATCTTTTTTATTCACTATAGGACCTTGAAAATAATAGATGTTTTTCAGAGCCCACAACCCCATCAAATTCAGTTGAACACAACATGGGAAAAGCAAGGAAGTAGCACATTGGCACTATAATGTGATGCTATCAGGGACCAATTCTTTATGTGAAACATATTTTTGTGATGAAATGTTACTCTAGGTAGATCTTCTCCAGACTTTGAAGCCATTGCCTCTGAACAAAGAATAAGTTTTCTTGTCTATTTTTGTTGTATCTATGACCTTGTAAATTTCTGGTTTTCAACTATGGACAGACTCTTGATCTCATAGAATCTAAGAATGATAGATTTAGAGTTGTTAAAAACGTTAAAGTTCATTAAATCCAGTTCCCTCATTTCATATGCAAGAAAATTGAGATCGAAAAAGGTTTAACCAGTTGCCCAGTGCCATGCAGCTAGTAGATGTCCAAGGCAGACTTTGAATATATGTTTTCCTGACTTCAGAGTCAGAATTCTATTTACTAAACTTCTATCATCTTTACAATATGATATTATATTTATATCAAGGGCATCCCCATGTCCACAAATTTTCTTTAAAAAAAATCCTTTGTTACTCCTGGAACATGCCAGTTCCCTCAGCCACCATGTAGTTATGAAGATCATCATATAGGATTAAGAAGGATCCTGTAATTGCCTTGGTATTTAGAGCTCCCAAGTGAGGAAACTACCTCTATAAATGTAAGTCAGAATCGTCTCTACAACTTAGAGTCATAAAGAGCTTTCTAGAGAACTGGGGGATTGTAACCTACCCAAGATTATAAGGTCAGTATGTGTTAGAAACTGGATTTGAACCCAGATCTTCCAAGGCAGAAGGAGATATACATGATTCCTTTTTCATTTAAGTTTTTAAAATCTTCAAATAAAAATTTTTTTACCAATGCTATAACCATGTTTTATTTCATTTGCTTACTATAGTACTTGAAAGTAAATGAAATAAATGAGTCATAGCTCTAACTTTGGTTTTAGAAATATATCAGTCAGTCAATAACCATTTATTAACAGGGGATGCTAAGACCAAAGAGAAAATCTATCCCTTTTTCAAGGAATTCAATCTATCCTTTTGTACTGTTAACAAATGTAAACTCTAAGAGTAGAAATTTGCATATATTCTTAATCACAATCATTATATTAGACAACTTACCTTGGGGTTTTTTGGAGGGTAGGGGGGTAGCTGGGGAGTCATTTAAAGAAAATTGGCTGATGTGATCAAAGTGAATATAAATAAACACTTTTATTTAAAAAGCAGAGAAGTGAAGTTCTCCAACAATCAATTGTCCAAGGGATGTCACATGCACTTATGCCCTATCTTGATGTACAAATTATTGAACTGACTGGGGTGGTGATAATCACTAAATAAGATCTAAGGAGGGGGGGCAGAGTCAAGATGGCGGAGTAGAAAGACGCACTTTTGGGAGCTCCGAACCCACAGCCCATAGAGTTAATGTAAAAAGAGATCCCCATAAGTTCTGGATCACTGCAGGGGGTGCAGAAACAAAGTGGAAGAGATTTCCATTTCAGAGAGCCCTGGAGAGCCATCCCCAGGGTCCGTCGCGCCCCAGAAAGCAGACCCCACCCCAGCGCTGCCCTGGCCCCAGCCCCAGAGAAGCTTGTCCGAGCAGGCTTCAGGGACGGAAGCTCCGGTGGTCAGGAAAGTCCCTCCGCCCACAGAAGCTACAGGTCAGTGAGAGAGACGGCTGGTTGGCCGAGGGGAGCGGGGTGTCTCCGTGGCTCGGGACCCCTTGGGAGGAGGCGGCAGAGGTAGGGGCAGGAAGCACGGAGGCAGCAGCGGCCGCAGCCCAGGACTCCCCCAGCAGCAGGCAGGATCTTCATTACTGAAAGTCTCTGCATAAACAATCTGAGGGAGTTGAGCCTGGGAGGCAGCCCTGCCCCCACCCCAGCACCAGAACTAAAGCTCACATTGATTAGCAGCCGGGCGGCACGGAAAGTCCATTTGAATCTCAGACCCCAAGCACTAGCTGGGCACATCTAGGCGGGGGTGGAGAGGAATCTCAGAAGTTAAGTAACTGGCTGGGAAAATGCCTAGAAAAGGGAAGAAAAATAAGACTATAGAGAGTTTTTTTGAACAAATGCAAACGATCCCGACTTTCGGATCTGACGAGGACGAGGACATATTCTTGCCATCAGGGAAAGACATGGAGGGTGGGGCCTCACTACCCCAGACATCCCAGGGGGATGTCGGGTGGGCTCAGGCCTTGGAAGAGCTCAAAAAGGATTTTGAAAAGCAAATTACACAGGTGGAGGAAAAACTGGGAAGAGAAATGAGAGAGATGCAAGAAAAGTATGAAAAACGGGTCAGTACCTTGGTAAAGGAGACCCAAAAGAATGCTGAAGAAAATAACACCTTGAAAAATAGGCTCATTCAATTGGCAAGAGGTTCAAAAAGCCAATGAGGAGAAGAATGCTTTCAAAAGCAGAATGAGCCAAATGGAAAAAGAGGTTCAAAAGCTCACTGAAGAGAATAGTTCTCTCAAAATTAGAATGGAACAGATGGAGTCTAATAACTTTCCGAGAAAACAAGAAATCACCAAAAAAAACCAAAAGAATGAAAAAATGGAAGAGAATGTGAAATATCTCATGGGAAAAACAACTGACCTGGAAAATAGATCCAGGAGAGACAATCTAAAAATTATGGGACTACCTGAAAGCCATGATCAAAACAAGAGCCTAGACATCATCTTCCATGAAATTATCGAGGAAAACTGCCCTGACATTCTACAACTAGAGGGCAAAATAAGTATTGAAAGAATCCATCGATCACCACCTGAAAGAGATCCAAAAAGAGAAACTCCTAGGAACATTGTGGCCAAATTCCAGAACTCCCAGGTCAAGGAGAAAATCTTACAAGCAGCTAGAAAGAAACAATTCCAGTATTGTGGAAGTAAAATCAGGATAACTCAAGATCTAGCAGCTTCTACATTAAGGGATCGAAGGGCATGGAATAGGATATTCCAGAAGTCAAAGGAACTAGGACTCAAACCAAGAATCACCTACCCAGCTAAACTGAGTATAATACTTCAGGGGAAAATATGGTCTTTCAATGAAACAGAGGGCTTTCAATCATTCTTGATGAAAAGACCAGAGCTGAAAAGAAAATTTGACTTTCAAACACAAGAATGAGAAGAAGCATGAAAAAGTAAACAGCAAAGAGAAGTCTTAAGGGACTTACCAGAAGTGAACTGTTTACATTCCTACATGGAAAGACAATATTTGTAACTCTTAAAACTTTTCAGTAACTGGGTAGTTGGTGGGTCCATACACACACATTTACACGCATGCACACACACACATACACACATGCACACACATACAGAGACAAAGAGCACAGATTGAATTGAATAGGATGGGACCATACCTTAAAAGAAATTAAGGTAAATGGTGAGAGAGAAATGTAGTGGG
Organism: Bettongia penicillata ogilbyi; assembly: GCA_023548195.1. Lineage (NCBI taxonomy): Eukaryota > Metazoa > Chordata > Mammalia > Diprotodontia > Potoroidae > Bettongia > Bettongia penicillata. The sequence continues at coordinate 740,745 of JAJHZJ010000796.1, forward strand.
AGGAAAGAGGGTGAAATGGAATGGGGTAATTATATGTCATTTAAGAGTCAAGTAGAAGACTTTTTAGTGGAGGGAAAAAGAGGAGAGCTGAGAAAAAAAAAAAAAAAAACAAGAAGTTTACCCTCATCACATGTGACTAAAGGAAGGAATAAAATGCACACTCATTTTGGTATGAAAACCTATCTTACAGCATAAGAAAGTGGGGGAGAAGGAGATAAGCAAGGGGGGGGATGATGGAAGGGAGGGCAAAGGGAGGAGGGAGCAATTTGAAGTCAACACTCGGGGAGGGACAGGATCAAAAGACAGAAGAGAAACAATGAGGAGCAGGTTAGGATGGAACGTAATTCAGTTAGTCTTACACAACATGACTATCAAGAAAGTCATTTGCAAAACTACACAGATATGGCCTATATTGAATTGCCTGCCTTCCCAAAGGGAATGGGTGGGGAGGGAGGGATGGGGAGAATTTGGAACTCGAAGTTTTAGGAACAACTCTTTAGTATTGTTGTTGCTACTAGGAAAGAAGACATACAGTTAATGAGGAATAGAAAGTCATCTGGCCCTACAGGAGAAAAGAGAAGATGGGGATAAGAGAAGGGAGGGATGACAGAAGAGAGGGCAGATTGGAGACAGGGAAAATTAGATTGCTTGGGGTATTGGGGTGGGGGAGGGGAAAAAAGGGGAGAAAATTTGGAACCCAAAATTTTGTGAAAATGAATGTAAAAAGTTAAATAAATAAATTAATTAAATAAATTTAAAAAAAATCTAAGAAGGACATATGATCTGGTCCCAAAACAGAAGAGGATTAGCGGAAAAGATTATTCCCTTTCTCATATGGTCTATAAACTAGTAAGTTGCTCTATTTGATTAGCAGTACTCCGGTGTTCTTCCATGGAATTATAAACTGAATCTTCAACTAAATGCTGAATTGAGATGTGATGTTTATTTTGAAGCCTGTTCATTTACTCCCGTGATACTACTCATTAAACTGAATTAGTCTTAGCTATTCTCCATTGTCTGTGTTATCGCCATTTGTTCACTGAGATAGAAAAGTACAAATTTGAGAGGGTGATGATATTTTGGGAATATAAAATACCTAGAAGTCATCACGTAAGGCAGAAGTCATAGTACTCTCAGGGTCCCCTTCAATGAACTGCATTGACCTAGGATGCTGTACTGGTTTGCCAGTTTCCGTCTCTTCATATATTAGGCACTATAACCAAGTAGAATATTCAGTGACTTTAAGAGCAGTACCTTAAAAAATAGCTATAAGAAAACAGTTTGGTTCAGAGAAGTCCGAATTCAATAAGGATGTATGGAAGAAAGCCTTACAGGGAAAAAGGAAGAGATTTGTTACTTTTCCCACACAAGCCATGCTGTATAGCAGCAGAGTAGGAGACACCCCATCCATCATTTCAAGAGTTTGTTGGTTTCAGAGCCATAATTAATTGAAGAAAGACAGATACAGAAAGGCAGTCATTTGAAAGAGGAAGCAGCCTCAAGGAACTAACCCCTATGATAAGAGTCCCATGTATTCGGGGAACTCTATGGGGACCATTTTTTCTTTTTGAGAGGGGAAGCTTGATTTTCTCTCCCCTTCCTATCTATATTGTATTTGGGTTGGAGAAAGTCTTGACAAGCACCAAGGCAGGATAGTCTATGAGAATGTTGTGAAAATTATGTTAATTTGTTCAATTTTGTTATTATTTATTTGGGAGTAAGATCAATCTCCAAGCTCCCATCCAAGAATGTTAACTAAGTTGTTTCTTAACTATACTAAAATGGCTTTGCCAAAAGTAGTCTGGTTGGATTGCTGGGGAATTGAATGAGTAACATTTATTGACTATGGTAAGCATTGGGGATATACATAGCAAAAGAATACAGACCCTTCTCTTACGGAGCTTGCTGTCTAACTGGAGAAGACAACACATATAGGGGAGTTCCCCTGCAGGATAGATTGAAAGACCTAGGAGATCAGAGGATGCATTAGTGTGTCTTCCTATAAGAGAGACCCACTAATAATAGGGAGGGGGAAGTGGACTTACTGATCAGGAAGAGAGGTTTCTGGATTTCCCCTTGCTGACATGGGAATGGCATGGGTATAACTGTCTAACCAGGAGGGGAAAAAGCAGGGGTGGCTGAATCCAACTCTAACTGAGAGCCAATTATTAAATTTTCATTGTGAGCATTTATATCTCAGAAATCAGTAATCCCCAAAAAGCAGGGAATTTTTTTTTGTTTTATTGATTGTCTAGACATAAGAAAGTATTAACAATGCAGATTAAATTTAAAAGTGTATATGAATATGTGTGTGTACTGCATGTGTATATCTGTATAAAACATTCATAGGCACCTCTGTACTGCTCTACAAACATTGTCTGAGCTCAGCAGAAGACTCAAACAATGAAATTGTTGCAAGACTGGAGGTGGGTTACTATAGGCTAATATAATAGTAATTGCATTTATATGGTACTTTAAGATTTGCAAAGTGCTTTAAATCTATTATCTCAGCTGAGACTCACAAGACTCTGGGAAAAAGGGAAGGAGCCACTGGAAAGACATTTAGGAGGGGACCAATGATTAACTAGAGGAGGCAGTTTCAAGGAATCCTTGGCAACTTTTCAGAAATTTATGGACAGTATCAGGGCCTATGAACCCAGCTAAACTGCTCAGCATGCAGAAGCACTGCCCTCAAGGGCTTTTCTCTATAAAAGGAAAATGACACAATCCCCAATTCCAAGTCCTAAAATTTCCCTTTGCCACATATGTATCAAACTTGTGAGCCTTATTACCACTGTACTCTGTGCCATTCTCACAAATACCATGTATAGTTGTAGGAGAGTATGTTCAAGTTATCTGGGGTAGGAAAGAATGTTTGTAGCTAATGTTTTACTATTGTATCTTATTCAATGTTGTTGCTAAGGGTTAATTGTGTCTCTTGGAAGACTGCACACTGGTGAGGACTTGTGAGCTTTGGTATTAGGAGCACAGATCCACAGGATTACACACAAAACTTAAAGTAGCAGTCACCTTCTCATGAGTAAAAGTACAAGTTGGGAGAGTAAGAAATGAGGCTACAAAAGCTCTCACAAACAGTTTGATGGATAAATTGACATTTAGTGTCCAAGTTGGAATCATTACCTTGTAGGCCCCACTATACTCCTATGACCACAGTTCATAGTCCTCCAGGTTTATTTTAGGAGGGAAAAAACAAAACAACAGCAACTTTATACTATGTGAGAGAGAAAAACTACTTGTGGTCTTGACAGATTTTGAAGCATTATCAAAAAGGACAATGAGACTCTTATGCTGTCAGCAGCAACTTTGCCATCAACACCATCATCATCATCATCATCATCATCATCTTCAGCAGCAGCAGCAGCATCCACACTGATCATATAAATTTAGAATAACCAACAGGTCAACCAACTGCTGATCTTCCAGCACACTTTAGAAAATTTAACTTTGCACAGTACATACATAGATCCATAAGTGGATCTATGATGTCATTGATATGGGCACTACTTTTAACATTAAATATCACAACTTCCTCATGCTATAGCAATTTCACAAAGTGTCTACCCATTATTCTAGGGACCTCCCTATAGGTCTTTTGTCATTTCCTGGGTATTCATGTAGCACTTGATCTGTCTAACTGTTAGCCTTTGCTCTCATTGTATAAGCAACCCATCTCTTTTTCTTGTTATGTATGTAGGTCACTGGTTGGAAGGAAAAGTTTAAAAGAATAACTATGCTGAAGATGAAATTTGGATAATGTTCAAAAAATGGAAATCCACAAAAATAGGCCAAAAATAAAAAGACTAAGCTTCTGAAACACACACACACACACACACACACACACACACACACACACACACACAGAGTTTGTTAATAAAGCTAATTGAGAAATGAAAAGAGAGATCATTCAAACAAAAATAAGGCAAGATTTCCAAATAAACAAAGAACTTCTATTAAAAATGTCATTTCAACTCCCTTATACAATGCATTGGGGAATTAAGTTTTGGACTCCAGATGTGGTGGTTCCCAAGCTATAGAAGATGAAAATTGGATCTAGAGAAACAGTCAGATTTGTTCATTTTTCATCCATTTTTGGTTTCATCAATTTCCTTCATTAATGCTCTTGGAAGCATCTGGTTTAATTGGCTCTCACACCAAGCTTTCTATGCGCTCATTTTGCTCTCTGCTGACCTTTACTGTTTTACAAGGTGACTCTACATGTAACCTTATACCCTCCTCTTGCAAATTCATTTGTATTTTAAATTGGCATTGCCCTTGTCTGTTATTTCTTTCTCCTTCAGCAAAGAGACCAAGTGCTTGATGGCTGAAAAGAGTTTCTGGACTCTTTTTGGCCTTATAGTCATTAAATTGGTTAAATATCCAATGGAAACTGTGATAATCAACATTTATATCTTTTCCTTTATCCATTTCCCATTTTATCAATGCCAATAGCTTATTTTAATAGGTCAGGATGGAGGTGTTATAATTGTCCACATGCTTAACATTACTCTCTCATAAATCCTGAAGCACCACAACCAGCAGGCAGATAGACTTCACTGGAAACGACTATTCAAATAATTCAGCAAACTCCTATAGACCATAAAATTTGTAAAACACTAGCCTCATCTAGACCCACCAGCAGCAGTCTTAAGATATCAATATCTAGGCATAGTTATCTGTACTTTTGTAGTGCCAATGCAATATTCACAATGTCTATGGTAGCCGTGAATATCCCAGAGCAATTCTAAATCACAAAATACAACAGACTCCACATGGATGACAGAACCAAAACATTTATTCAGACAGCAGAACATCAAATTCATCATAGAAACAAAAATCTATAAACAATAACAATGGAGAGACAAGACCAGCCCCAAACCTTCCCCCATTAGACTTCCCACAAACCAACTCCATTAGATAAATCACAGACAAGTTTTCCTTAAACAAAATGTCCTTCTCATACTCCCAAACAGGTATGGGCTTGCCTGCCTCTTTCAGTTCTGACTGCTCTCTCACTAATATCCTCTCATCTCTGCTCTAGTTCTGTCTCTTCCTGTTCTACCTATTCAGTAGATTCCTCCCACCACAAACTTCTTGTGACTCAGATTTCCATGTAAACCAGGCAGATCACATGGACATATTAATGAATGGGAAAGATCTCCCCATTAAAATTCCCATTACAACTTTAAACTGAGGTAATCCATGAAAGGTTAGTTTTCATTAGGTTTCTACAACCTTCATTGTTCCTGTGGAGCTCCTAATAGAGAAAACATCCTCTGTTTCTTTCACAAAAACCTGGATATTGACTTTGTACACTTGCTTGAAATCTTAAAAATTACTTAGAGTTTTGTTCGCTGCACAAGTGAAATTATGTCTACTAGTAATACCATAAGGAGTACATCTGGACTAAGAACTCCATGAAGATAACACTAGCCTTGTTACTGTCTTTAAGCCCTATCTTTCCCATCTGGGCAGCAGTAATGCTAAGTATCCTTTCCCTTGCTCCTGCCTCTATCTCATAAATTTGATGCTATCCTGGTTATCATGGGTACATTGACCAAAATGGCTCATTTTATGCGGTAGTGAGTAGCCCCAACTGTTACTTCTGGACCCAGTAGATAATGTGCTAATCTAGTGGGTTACCTATGACTACACCTCAGCCTCCCCCCAAAGCTAACTGCAATATAGTACTTTCTTCATTTCAAAATTTTTGTAAAATCTGCAAGTCATTGGAGGTGTTCTTGGCCTTTTAAAGGGACATGTCTGTTTTGAATCAAAAGGCTCATGGCTTGTTAATAACTGTAAGGTGACCTCACAATCTAGTCACATATATCATTGGGTCATTCATGACAACTAATATTTTGGATAGAATTGAGGTAGGGGGAATTATTATGATCTTCTCTCCTCTCCCCTCTTCAAGTACTTCAAAAGTAGAAAGATGTCAGTCAGTATGTTAGCAAAGTAGGTAAGCTCTTGGAAGCATGGGGTGTTCAGTGAAGATTAGCTCCTCTGGCGAGAGGGATTGCAGAGCCCTTTTTTGATGTCCTCCTGTCAACCAATTCTCACCTATGGCTAGCTTCAAGAAGCTGCAACATGCATGGCAGCCACATCTCAGAAAATAGGCTAAAACTGGGCTGAGTATAGCCAATGGATTTTAAACCCCTTGATGAGTTAGAGAGATACTCATCCCAAGTATGGGAAGACTTCTCTCAGCAGGAATGAATGGATAAGAACCATTTTCTCCAGCAGCCATGAAAGCAGCTGAAGTAGAGGCAGTGTGTGCTTAGAGGTTAGTCAGATATTAAAGATGCCAAGGTCATCCACTACATCCCAGGACATCACCAGTTGTCCTGACTTTTGCCTCACCACTGAACTTTGATGACTCTGGAAGAGAGAGAGAGAGAGAGAGTGAGGTTGATGATTTGTACAATGCCGCTTCACTTAAATACTATTTACTTAAAAGTCAAGACATTTACTCATTCATCATGTCATTGGTCTTCTTCAAAAATGTAGGACAAAAATCAACAATAACAACAGGTAAATTCTTAACACCTAAATACTGTTCATCCAAAACTGGTGCTGAAAATTTTAGGTCAAGTCACAGGACTGAATCCTGTTGTCTATCTAAACTAATGTTACTCACCTCATTATGTAGCCTTCTTGTTTTTGATTACAGTTTTTTTGTGTGATAGGCTTGATTAAAGCTTTGATTACTCCCACTCTCTTCTTCTATTTTGAGTTTAACTCATTGCCCATTTTCATTGTGTGCCCCAGATATAAATCTTGATAACTCCATAGATCAGCCATCTAAACTTCTCTTGCCATCTAAGAAAGTAGTTTTTTTTTTGTTTTTTTCTCTTATGTATAGTTTTGTCCAACTATTTTCAATGATTATATATTTCAGTTAGTAGATTCTGTCATGTTCCAGAACTTGATGCAAAAATGGCACTCACAAATGGGAACATTTAGAGTTCATCTGGATCTATAAGGAAATCTCACTAGGACCAGAGGTCTGTACTAACATCTTCATTGATAGTGACAAACACCTTTACTGAGCATACTATTCCTTTTATAAACCTCATTTAATATCAATAATCAAAGAGTAATTAAATACAGTCAGCTCTTTTGCTAAATCTTTTAAGATAGCTTTTATGAGTTCAACAGAAATAGCCTTTTTAGCAGGGAGGCTGTACCTATAATCTCTAAACATGATTTAAAAGATAGATAAATATATAGATAATTTTCTTTCAATATAACTGATTTCCTTTGTTATCCTATGCATTTTATTTATACATTTAAACATCTTTTTTCTGAGAAGGGTGTATTGACTTTACCAGACTGGCAAAGGAGTCCATGGCACCAAAAACACTAAGAACTCTCACTTCATGTCAACCTTTTGCTCCAACAACTTGTTTCTTTTATGTTCAACAAACAAAAATAATGATGTTATCTACCATTCTTTATATTTTTCAATCATCTGTGTGTTCATAAAGATGTGCTCCATTACAAAATATTACATGCAAACGCGTTCCCGTTCCTTTCTAATGTACACATCAGTGATGCCCCTGACAGGCATGAAATATTCTCATACAAGTTTTTTGATAAGAACACCTGAGATTTCTTCTGTGTCTCTTTAATAAATCTGGAGATTCAATCCTCAATACTCTGAAAGTGTCATTTCCTTCTCTAAAATTGTCATTTCCAGAGGGAAACTCATTCTTAGTCTGGTCTACCTGCTTTACCATCTTTGTTTTCTTCAGTGTCATTTTGATTTTTTTCTAACAACACATCTGGCACTGTGCTGTTAGAATTCAAATGTGGTGCCTCCACTGTCCTTGATAGTGAAAGACTGTCATAAAAAGGTTTATGAGTCTTTTCCCATTTTCACTTCTCTTTTATTGTTCTCCCAAATTATACTGAAATGCTATTGGAAAGACTGCTTAGTCCATAAACACTTGTACAAACATTAATAATTGTCGTTTTCCATTCATTTCTAAGGTAAAAGTATTCATAATCTTCTAACAGCCTTCCTTGTAAGATTTTTCAAATGAGTTTATAATCTAAATTAGTGTTGCCCTTGACTGCTGAATTTCTCCAACTGGCAAAGGGAGGAAGAATTTGTTGTATGAGGCAGTGTTTAGATTCTTTAGTTTTCCTTTTTATGGCAATTTACTTCCATCAGTTAAACATCTTTATGAAATTGCTATAATCAGCATCAAAGTCCTTTCCTCCATTTATTTTAGACTTTTGGCATCAATAACTTGCTTAAATACATGAGATTGGCACTGTTTTAATGGCACAGTGAATTTTTCCCATTTCTATTCTAGTTTTATATTGATTTTGATCTTTGCTGGTGGTCTGACTATACACAAATGACTATTTAAAGAATAACTCCCACATCAATGACAAATAATTTCATGTATGTTAAAATATGATTTCTTTCATTTTTGTGCTGTTATTATGTGCCCACTGTGAATGAGCTTTCTTCCTGATTCGTTTTTCCAAAGAGAATGTTTATGATACATTAGTGTGAGGCTTCTCTGGAGTTGATAAGCTTTTACACTCTCATCTTTTATTCCTGAAGCATATGTTCTAATAGATTTATCATTGTACCTATACCTAGCCTTATAGCAAAATCTCCAAATACTGAAGTATATTTTTATTTAGTTGGAGGCTTCTATTAAGTTTCTTTAAAAAAAATTCTACTTCACCGTCTACAGGTAATATTGATATACAAGCTAAACTAAACCTATCTTTCCTTGAAACTTCCCCACTTCTTTTGATGGTGACGCCATCCTCCACTCCACTCCACTCCTAGGTCTTCTTTGACCATTCATTTCACCCTCAGCTCCTATATGCAGTCACTGTCAGGTCTCATCCATCCTACTTCCTCCTCAACATCATTAAAATACTAACCTTTTCTCTACTTACAGAACATCTATGCTAATTTAGGCCCTCAAACTTTCTCATGGATTATTTCAATATCCTCTTAACTGTTTTGACTGCTTTCAGTCTCTTCTCTCCAAGCTATCTTCCGCAATGCTACTTGGCATATCAATACCATTGTCCTCAGAGTGAAATTCCTGTCAGCTCCTTCAGTTAGCAACAGGTGGTATCCTTTAGGCTTAGATGTGGAGAAGTCAGTGAGCTTCTATACTCAGCAGCATTCCTGCTGGGAGGGCCTTTGATACGACCAGCAGACCTTTCTGTATTAAGGTAGATTTTGACACTTCTGTGCTAATGACTGGTTAATGGTTAGCAGCTTTAGAAAGCCAGTAGTTTGGGGTCCTTCATCTTGTTAAAAAAAATTACTACCCAAAGACCTAACATTGGTAGACCCAACCGTGCCCTGCCAAATTGTTCAACTGGTCTTTTAGCAGTTTACCATGCAGCACACTGACAAATTGATCAGCTGGTGATTCACCATCCACAAAATTCTGTCTCCTACCTTCTCAAATTTGCCCGTGTTCCTCCATGCCTGTAGTGCTTTCATTCTCTACCTCTATTCCTAGCTTCCGTCAATGAATAACTCGGATATCATCATGTGCAAGACCCCTTTTTATCCATCCCTTTCACCAATAATTAATACTTTCTGCCATTTTTCTCTACTTTATATTTACTTATTGATGTTTTAATTATAGCTTTCAGGGATAAAAGTTCCTTAAGAGTGGAGACCTTTTTTGTCTTTATATCCCTAGCATTACTGCAGTACTTTGCTCGTAACAGAAAATTAATATGTTTGTCAAATAGGTGTTTTAATTAATTTCATCAGAGTATTTTTACAAATACTTCTCCTGAGGACTGCAGTGAAAGATGCTCATATGTCTGTCTCATAAATTAATATTTCTTGCTGCCCTTGAATAAAGCCAACTCTGCCCACTCTTTGTTTTTCCCTTCTAAAGAGAAGTTGTGAGTCATCCTGCCATCTACATGCAATTTTTATTTTGGACTTCTTGTTTCAGTTCTAGGGCAAAGGTCAACTTGATATAATTCAGTGACTCTAGTAGTATGTCACTGTAGAAGGCTCATGTGGATAAGAGTAAGGAAAGCTAAGTTAATATTTATAGACAGTCTGAAAATCAAGAACTCCTTAACCCCCGTGTTTCTCCTTTTCCCTTACTCTCCTTCTGTCACTGGAGAAGTGGAAGGAACCCTAAAGGACTGAAGACCGCCTGAAATGTTTTCTGTGTGCTATTGATTTCCATAGCCAAATAATTTACCCCACCCCCCTGCTTCCATTGAGAATGAAGATTTTCATCCTTAAGATGACCACAAAACAAACAATCTACTGCCTTGGCCTTTTCAACGTGTTGAATCTGTCAGGGTTTATGCTTCAAGAACCCAGAGTCACCTCCACAATATGATGTTTAATAATAGTTGAATATTGAATAAAATCTCATCATCTTTTTTATCTAGCATCATTTCATTTATATTATCTAGCATCATTTTATTTATTTTAATCATCTTGCTGCCAACTCTGCTTTAGGTCAAATGATGAAGAACCATTTCCTTTTCTCTCACTCTCAGTCACTGAGACTGCAGAGAGTGAAGGAGTCGTAACACAAACTTGGTATTTCTCTTTCATAATGTTTCTAGTCATGCTTTTCACAGGCAGCTAATTCAGTTTCTGGATGCCTCACTAACTCTTCTGTCTCTCCTTGACACCTGTCAGACTGCTATCTTCCTACTGAAAGAAGGCATTTGATGCATTAAAATTCTTATCAGGGCAAAGTTCTTGGAAAGAGATTGTAATAGGGTACCCAAGTCACAGATCAATGAAACACTAAAATTGGAGCTGGGAGCAAAATAAGACTTCCTGAATAGCAACCTAGAGGAAAGTATCATTATATCCTATTTAGTAACCTCGTAAAATACCATTATTATTCCTTGGGCTTAAAGACACACAAATTGCTCATCTCTCAAAGATGTATGGCTATTACATTTTCAACCTTTTATTTTAGAAGGGAAGTCAAATCCCCTCAACCACTGTGCCAGTGAATCAGAAGTGAGATTATTCAGGAAATCCCATCTAGTGCTCTAATAGGATTTACAAACTAGAAGCCATAAAATATGGGATTTGATCATATATTCCTGAATAACCTTTCCTACCTAAGGGATGTAAGGGTGAAGCAACTGACCTGATTTCACTTCACAAACTCAGAAAAGTGTCACCTGAAGCTATAATATTTCCTTAGAGATTCTGAAGTTCACAGGAATACAGTGTAGGGGGAAAATGCCAGATACATAGAAATATATAAGAACAAACCAAGTAATGAGAGGCAAGCAAAGACTAGGTGAAGATATGATGAAAAATACCAGACTTCGTGGACCTCTAACCCATGTCATTTTGCAGACTATGCTCACTACCATGAACATGTTTGGGAACAAATTAAAGTGACTGACTTGCAAGCGCACACACACATACATCCAGACTGTGGATCCATTGGCTTCTACTCAAATATTACTCTTCCATAGCAGGAGTGACTGGAAGTTCAAAATTTCCCTAGTCAAATCTATGCCAAAATTCTGTTTTCATTATTCTCTCCATGCTTACGTTGCTGCATGGGAAAGCACTGGAACCTAAAGTCGTGCGTACACTAAATATCAGTATGTCACTGATGTGCACCAAACTTCACCAAGCTCAGAACCCACACTTTCTTTTCTCCTACAACCCAGCCAGAATGCCCCCATCTAAGTCTCCTGAGACCCTGAGTAACACCACTCTTTCTCTTCTTTCTTATGCAATCACTCCACCTTGTATGTAACACAATGACTCACAACAACCCCCTAAACTGTTCCAGACAGTCCCATTAAATAACCACTCAAACCGTTCACACTTCGTCTCATACACACCTAGGTTTGACTTCATTCATTCAGTAAACACATCAAGGAGCTGAATTTCGCATTCCAAACTCTCATTCACCAGCATCAAAACATCTTAGAACTCATTTGTACTCTACTGTAATAATTATTTTTGAAAATTTTAGATCATGTACTTTCCTTTCAAGCTGTTTCCATTCCGATTCTTCAACCTTATTATGAATACTGCAAAGGTAAAGGGAAAAAGATTCTATGTAAAAACTGCAGTAATTCAGGAAGTAGATAAAGCGCATATATTTCCAAATAATATAATGGAAGATTCTAAGGGGAATCATAGAAACTGGAATGATTGTCTTAAATGGCTATTTGCATCTAGCTGTAATCAAATCTGGGGAGTATGAATAGATGAAACTATTTAGCTCTGGGCAAAACTGTGAAGTAGGTGACATTTGACTTCTATGTCCCTGTACATATTTCAATGCCTATACTAAGATTTCTGCAGTCTTCATACCTTCCCTGGACATATAGAGTCCCCTATAGTGAGGTCCCTTGCAGAAGCATCCTCTTTGGAAAGGGTCTCTATACTCAGCATCTATACATTCCTTCTACTCCAAAGTTTAATTCCTTCAAGGTCCTCTTAATTAATCCAGTAGCATAACCTTAACAACTCTTGCTAAGATGTTTTAACCTGCTCCTGGGGGAATATTCACATTTCACTAGAGAATTTTTAGAAATATTCTGCTTAAAAACAGTTAATGGAAAAAATATGCACCAAATTACTTTAAGTTCTAATTTCCAAGGTATGAAAGGAATTGTTTCAAATATTTTAAGATGAATTCAGGCTCTAATTAATAAATGGTAAAATAATATGAACAATCAGTTTTCTAAGATGAAATTCAAGTTATCAATAGCTACATGAGGCTCCAAATCACTTTAAAAACTTAAATTAGAATAGGTTCCAAACCATTAATAATTAGAAAAATGCAAATTAAAGGAAGTGTGAAGTTCCACCTCACATCCATCAGATTGGCAAATATGATATTACTGGTGAGTGGAACTGGTCCAGCTATTCTGGAAAACAATTCAAAATTATTTTCAGAAAGTCACCAAACTCTGCATACCCCCTTGAAATGGAAATATCTCTATGGTGCCTCTCCTCCTAAAAATAGGCTTTGTTTTTTTTTTTTTTTCCAAAGAGGATAGGTGCATATATGTACACAAATGCTCATAACTATTTTTTTTGTAGCAGATAAATTCTTAACCTAGTGTCCATCAATTTTTTTTAAATTTTTAATAAATGTACTTCAAATATATTTTCTTTCTTTTATAATTCATTGTATTGTATCACATGTATCTAAAAACATTATTCCAAGAAGGGGTCTTTGGATTTCACTAAACTGGCAAAGGAATCTAAGACAGACATGTACACTAGCACAGATACATATACACAGAGACTTACAAGGTTATGAATTACTATAGTGGGAAAGAATTGGAAACTAGGAGATATTGCATTCACTGGGCTAGGTTTGAAGAAATTGTGGTGTAAAAATATAATGAAATATAAATTATTGAACCATAAGAAATTTCAAAAGTCATGAAAATATGAGAAAACTTACAGGAGCTGATAAAATACATTATATTAGAACAGAGACAACAGAACAATTCATAAAACAGCAATAATGTAAAAAGTATAAAATTTCAAAAAATTTAAGAGTTCTGTTCAATCCAATAACCATCCAAATTCCACAGTACTGACAATGAAATATGTCTACATAACTTCTGACAGATGTAAGATGAGATGAACCTATCTAGGCATTACTACTGTGAGATTTTTTTTCTTGACTGTGCATATTTGTTACTAGAATTTTGCTTTGTCATTTTTATTTTAGGGGAAGAAGGATGGGAGAGGTGGGGGAAAGAAGAGGACTCAGAGTAGGGTTCCAAAAATACAGTAAAAAGAGAACAGAATGAAAACCAGAAAAAAATAGAAAATCTTTGAAACTTATGTGATGAACTGATTTCATATATAAAAAGAAAATTAAACTCTATATAAAAGAGGATCAATTTCACTTCCAAACACTTCTTTTGATACTGTTCATGGGAATGCCTGTTTTATTATCTGTTTCTACAGTGCTGGGTGATCTCTCCCCTTAACAATTATAGCTTCTTTCTGCCTTGGTTGGGTAGAATCAGTTTTCAGCCTGTCATTATATATAGGAAGGGTGTGTCAAACTGAGTTTCTGACATGAAGAAGTAGAACAGAAGCCATTGTATGCTTCTACGGAGCTCAAAATACAAGTTTACAATGCTATTTGTGCTGACTTTGCCAAGCACACAGATAGAATGGTATAGTGAGGATTAGAAGAAGCTTTAGGTAGCTTGTCTGTTCAATGTTTTTTTGAAGATGAGTACTTTGTGCAGATTTTTTGACCCTTCCTTTAGCTTTAGTTTTAATTAATACAGATTTGGAACAGTTCTTGCTGTTGGATTTGATGTTATGATATGAGAGAGTTATGCTGAAAACAACTATGCTGCCATTTTTCCCTCATCACCACTCATTATTTCTTCACCATTATATGCTACTTATAAGGTATCTCTGCATTTAATGGGGACTGATGGCCTCATTAAGGTTATTGGAAGCAGTTACTGACTCTTTGCTTGATTAACCCAATTGTCCCTGGTTGTGGTAACATTGAGGCAGGATAAATCATACAATAGCTACCTGTTTACTAACAACCAAATATTATAGGGAGGTAGATTCAGGATGTAGTGACAGAGTGGAGGGAATGTTGGATTTGCTATCCGAGGGCCTGAGTTTGAACCATGACTTCCATCAACTGCTTAGTTGATTTTGGACAATTCACATACCCTCTCTAAGCCTCAGTTCTTTTTGCTATACAATGAAGAGGTTATGTTACATGAATTCTGTGATCATAACCAGCTCTGAATCTACAATTATATTTTGCTATCTAAGTCATTATATACACAAACATGAGCATAAACTTTAAGTAGCCTTATCAAGAATTCAAAAAGATATAATGCCTCATTTGTAAGCTAGCATATTAGACCTGCCAAAGTTCAGGGGGAAAAAAGAGTGATTCTAAGTTTCAAAAATGAAGTTGAAAAGAATATCTTAAAACACATTTATTTTCAATTTAATATTTTGAGTTTATTTTGTTTTATTTGTTTGTTTATTTACAAGGTAATCAGGGTTAAGAGACTTCTTCAGGGTCACACCACTAGTAAGTGTTAAGTTAGGGAAGGTATTTTATTCACTGCACCACCTAGATGCCCCTACTTGAGTTTATTTTATTCAGTTAACAGGATATTAGTTTAAAACAGAAATTAATATACAAAATTTTTTAAAAAGTAAGGCTATGTTATTGATTTAGTCAATTCACTTCTAATTTGCAGTATAATTCTTACGTTTGTAAATTAACAATCTTTTATTTAAAAGTTTCCATCAATAATGTCTCCACATTTGGAGAGTTCACATCTGCTATTCTACAAATGTTCCAATTCGTACACTGAAGGTCTTATATCTAGAAGAGTAATATTTTTAAAATTATATTTTCTTATACAAATTAGTTCTTCTACATGAGTAAGTAGCATTAATTTGAAAAGTTTTTTTGTCTGCTGGAAATTTTTGTTTAGGAAAATATAAATCTAGGGGCTTATTTTATGGGAAAGCCTCATTTTTGTAAATATTGCTGAGGGTAATTCTTCTGTTTCTATTTGGGGTGGCATTTAGAACATCCTACCAATTAACAGTCATGAAGAATGAAATCTTATCCTACTTCATTATCACTTATGTTTTTATGTTTGACTCCAGTACACAAAAGGAAATAAGGGATAAGGACGTGTTTGCCTCATATTGAAAAGTTCAGAAAGATCAGTCATATGGCTTCTATGTGATTCTAGGACTCCACAAAAGATAGACTTTCAGATATAGGGCAAGAGTATTTCTGGAGATAATTGCATAGGAGGAAAAACCCTCCCATACAACACTGAGTTGATGGCTCAGAATTTAACTTAAATCACCATTTGATATATCATAAAGTGATTATGGAAGTTGTGATATCAACATTGTGAGAACATCAAAACTTGAAATATTTACATAGGCTTTGGAAGCATTTGGGGACCAATGAATAATAAAACATAAAAATGATGCACTAAACAAACTGAATAATCAGCCAGGCAAATCCAGACACCTTAGTGTGTAAGTCTATAAAATCATATGAGAGTTAGAAAATTCTAATCAGGGGGCAGAGCCAAGATGGCAGAGTAGAACAATACACATACTCTAGCTATTCCCCCACAGCCCATAAAATACCTGTAAAAATGACTCTCAG
This sequence comes from Bettongia penicillata ogilbyi, assembly GCA_023548195.1. Lineage (NCBI taxonomy): Eukaryota > Metazoa > Chordata > Mammalia > Diprotodontia > Potoroidae > Bettongia > Bettongia penicillata. The sequence goes on from JAJHZJ010000796.1 coordinate 756,935, forward strand.
CAAATTCTACACCAGCAGAAGCCATAGAACGACAGAGTGAAAGATGTTTCCAACCAAAGGTAACCTGGAAGGCTGACAGGAAAGGCCTATCACATGAGACATGGAGCAAAGTGCAGCCCAGTCTTGACCTTGAGGCATCAGAAGGAACAGAACCAGAACAGGCAACAAAGGTGGAATCCCCAGCAGCAGTGGAGGGTCTCAGATCCCCCAACCCACAAGCACCAAAGAAAGCTTCAAAGGTCAGTGAGAGGGCTTTCCCAATTGGGTGAGAGGGGAGCAGGTTTCCCCCCAGCACTGGCCCCAGGCAGCAGTGGCAGACATCCATTTGTGAAGCACTCCACTAACAGCCCCTGGGGGAATTGAGCAGTGGATCTGAATCTCAGCCCTGAGAATGATCCTGGGGTGAGGAAGAGCACTAGGACCCTCCTCTTGACAAAGGATTCAGAAGACAAGTAATTGGCTGGGAAAATGACCAAAAAAGGGGAAAAAAAGACTCTAGAAGGTTGCTTTCTTGGGGAACAGGTATTCTCTCCCATCCTTTTGGGTGAGGAAGAACGTGTACAGTCAGAAGAAGTCAAGGCTTCTGCATCCAGTATCTGCAAAATAAATATGCATGGTCTCAGACCATGAAAGAGTTTGAAAAGCAAGTCAACAACATGCTAAAGGAGACTCAAAAAATGCTGAAGAAAATAACACCTTTAAAAATAGGCTAACTCAATTGGAAAAAGAGGTCCAAAAAGTCAATGCGGAGAAGAAGGCTTTAAAAAGCAGAATTGGCCAAATAGAAAAGGAGGTTCAAAGTTCACTGAAGAAAATAGTTCTTTAAAAATTAGAATGGAACAGATGGAAGCTAATGAATTTATGAGAAACCAAGAAATTACAAAACACATCAAAAAGAATGAAAAAATGGAAGATAATATGAAATATTTCATTGGAAAAACAACTGGAAAATGGATCCAGGAGAAACAATTTTAAAATTATGGGCCTACCTGAAAGCCATGATTTAAAAAAAAAAAAGAGTCTAGGCATTATCTTTCATGAAATTATCAAGGAAAACTATCCTGATATTCTAGAACCAGAGGGCAGAATAAATATTGAAAGAATCCAGTGATCACCTCCTGAAAGAGACCTGAAAAGAGAAACTCCTAGGAATATTGTGGCCAAATTTCAGAGTTCTCAGGTCAAGGAGAAAGTATTGCAAGCAGTTAGAAAGAAACAATTCAAGTATTGTGGAAATACCATCAGAGTAACACAAGATCTAGCAGCTTCAACATTAAGGGATCAAATGGAGTGGAATAGGATATTCCAGAAGTCAAAGGAACTGGGATTAAAATCAAAAATCACCTACCCAGCAAAACTGAGTATAATACTTCAGAGGGAAAAGTTATCATTCAATGATGTAGAGGACTTTCAAGCATTCTTGAGGAAAAGACCAGAACTGAAGAGAAAATTTGACTTTCAAACACAAGAATCAAGGGAAGCATGAAAAGGTAAACAGAAAAGAAAAACCATAAAGGACTTTCTAAAGTTGAACTGTTTACATTCCTACATGGAAAGATAATATTTGCAACTCTTGAGACTTTTCTCAGTATTTGGGTAGCTGGGGTTTACACATACAAACACACACAAGCATGCACACATAGAGAGCACAGGTTGAGTTGAATGAGAAGGGATGATAAATATTAAAATTATGGGGTGAGAGAGGAATATATTGGGAGGAGAAAGGAAGAAACAGAATGGGGCAAATTTTCACTCATAAAAGAGGTAACAAAAATCTTTTTCAATGGAGGGGAGAAGAGAGAAGGTAAGAGGGGAAAAGTGAAGCTTACTCTCTTCACATATGGTTTAAGGAGGGAATAACATGCTCACTAAATTTGGTATGAAAATCTATCTTACACTACAAGAAAGTAGGGGAGAAGGGGACAAGTGGGGTGAGGGCAATGATAAAAGTGAGGGCAAATGGGGAGAAGGGGGTGATTAGAAGTAAACAGTTTTGAGGAGTGACAATGGGGGACATGGTAGGATGTAGGGAAATATAGTTAGTCTTTCACACAACATGACTAATATGGAAGTCTTTTGCAAAATGATACATATATAGCCTGTATTGAATTGCTTTCCTTCTCAGTGGGGATGGGTGAGGAGGGAGGAAGGGAGAGAAGTTGGAATCCAAAGTATTAAAAACGAATATTGAGAATTGTTATTGCATACAACTGGGAAATAAGAAATACAGGTAATGGGGTATAGAAATTTATCTTGCCCTTCAAGAGAAGAGAGAAAATGGGGATAACAGAAGGGTGAGGTGTGATAGAAGGGAGGGCATATTGAGGGAAGGAGTAATCAGAATGCAAGGTGTTATGGGGTGAGGGGAGGAGAGAGATGGGGAGAAAAAATGGAACTCAAAATTTTGTGGAAATGAATGTCAAAAAGTAAAAGTAAAATTAAAAAAAAATGAAAACTTTAGGCATCTCATAGATCTCAAGAAGGATGGGCAAGAATTATTTAGTCTCCATTACCACACCAAGTATACTTCCAAAGAATACTAAAAGAATGAAAAGTATTAGTTTGATTCTCATACTCCTTTTCATGTTAGTTTCCATTTGTTGTCTTAGGATCCTGGGACTTTTCTTATTTCTTGAGAACTATTTCCCATATAATGAGATCCCATATAACCATCTCTTTGTCTAAAGCAAGTATTTCTTATGTGTTTCTGGACCCAAGTCCCTGGGTCAGGAGAAGCCCATTGACAAACATTCCCTCCTCCATTGGTTTAAGCACAACTAGCTTTACGAGAAAGTGAATTGGTCTGAGCCTACATGGCATGCATTCAAGAACTAAGTTGCACAGGTTCTCCCTGTGATAGTTGGAGTTCTCAAAATTCTACTCAATTCACTGCCACCTCTAGGGTTTCATGAAACCCAACTGAGAGCAAGACTCAAGATAGGAGTCTGGGAAGAGAGAAGAAGCCCAGTAAATGGAAAAGGTCTCATTGGTGATATGAGTTGCTTCTCAACTTTAATAATTGGTCCCAGATCTCAAACTCTAAAGGAGAAAATATGGATCTTCATTGATCTCTATTCTGTCTACATCTTGGGCAGAGATCTCTTTATTCCCCACAATATAAGAACACTTATAAAGTATCCATTATGTAAAGGTAGTGATAGGCATTTTGTATACAATAACAAAAACAAAAACAAAAGGGTTGGGGTTTGGGGGTGGAATAGCCATTGTCTTCAAGTAATTTCATTCTAGTAGAAGAATATGGCATAAATACAAATAAGTAAGTACAAGGTATACCATTGTCTTTGTATACTCAGTGGTCCAGCACAATAAGCAGCAATAAATACTTATTAATTGATTCTACCAAATTCAGCTTGCTAATGAAGGTAAATGAAAAGGATGTCCACACAGCGTATTATGCAGCATGTTAAGTATCCCATAGATGACAACAGCAAGAAAACTCAGTCATATTATTGTTGAATGGAATTTTTGCCCCAAGAGAAAATAAAAGAGAGAGAATGGGGTGGGGCAAGATAGAATCTACCATTGAGGGAGAGGAGACCTTGAGAAAGCCTCTTCTAGAGCTTTGTAAGAACTTGTAGTTTTCCAGGGTCCTGTAAAATCAATAAGCCCCTTAAATTGCTAACCTTGTCTTCCCATTTATAGATCCCTAGTAGGAGGGAGAAGAAAATGAAAACAACCACAACTAATTACTGTGGGGGACCGCTGTCCAAGGTGCTATCTAAAGATCATTAAGATCATAGATTTAACATTAGAAGGGACTTGTGAGGTCATCAAGTCCAACTCTTTCATTTTATATATGAGGAAACTGAGGCCAGGGGAGATCAGGTAGCAAAACTAATAAACCATATAGCTAATAAGTGAACTTTTAGTTGATTCTCAAAAGACTGATTTGTTCCCTGCCCAGTCTTTTAAAGGTTCTTTATAGAAATCTTTCTAGACTTTTTTTAATAGAGGAAATAGACAGCTAGTAAAATTGGACAAGCTATGTAACTTCTTCAAAATTTATATAAATGAGGTACAGTGTAAAAACTTAAAGATCTATTTAGAAAAAAATACTATTATGTATTCACTGACTCAATATAAAACAAGCATTACGTTGACATAGCATTTTCCAAAATGCTGTGAGAATTAGTCTTTTTCTTGCGTACTTCATTCTATGTATAAAAGATGATTTAAATTACTTTTTTGAAGTGTTTTACTATAGAACTACTCAATAAAAGTTTATTTTTTGCTCCCATCACTGAGGAGTGAAACGGGATCACAGAGCTGACCTGATTTTTTAAAATGTAGTGGTCCTCTTTCAATTAATCCACGCTGACCACTAAAGCAAGGACATATATGCACTGCCATGTATATATGTTGCACACATGGGATAATTCAACAAAAAGACCATTTTCCTGAGAGTTTGGAAAAATGATTTCTAGTCCTAACTCTAACACTAGCTATGTGACCTTGGGCAAGTCATTCATCTCTTTCAGCCACCATTTATAAAATGACAATGTTGGATTAGATGATAGTGTTTAAGGTCCTTTGCCATTCTAACAGTCAATGATCCTATAATGATGACAGTTAATGATATCACAGGTTATAGGTTCAAATACTAAATACATATTAAAGACAGTATAAATCAAAAGTACAGCATTCAAGGCCCATCTTGCTTGGCTAGTTTGAGCAAACTTGACTTACTTATTATTTATTTTGGGTACAATAGATTGATTCTAGTGGGTAAGTTAGGGAGAGGGAGCTTAAGGAGAGAGTGAACATTTGAGCATTTCAATAAGGATGGTGAAGCCTATTAAATAAAAAAAAGTTTCTTCCAGAAATATTCAGAAGATCATGAATAAAGCTAGAAAGTCATAGAACTATTGCATTATACATCATACATATCTCAGATGAGTTACCTGGGGAAAGCCACAACCTCTCCAAGTCTCAGTTTCTTTATTTATAAAATAGAAATGTTGGGTTTGATGGTCATGCAAGACTTCCATTTCTAAATCTGATTTTCATCCATAGAATATCATATAAAATTAGCACTGAATGGGTCACTAAGAGACTCATATGAAACCTTGGCATTTTACAAATGAAGAAACTGAGATGCAAAGACATGGGCTGACTTCTCTAAGTCTACATGTCTGTAATTGGCAGAGTTATTTTTCTGGCTCCAAGTCTGGTACTTTTTGGTCACAAACAAAACAGATTTCTAACTGTAACCTAAAGGCAAGTATCCCTAAAAAAACTTTGGGATTGAGAGCATAAAAGTCAAAATCTATTTGAAAGCAACTGACCTGAGGAAGGAGGAGCAATGTAGTGATTTCTTGAGAAAAGGAAGAAACAGAAACTTAAGAGATCCTAAAACAGTCTGGAAATGAGAACATCTTCTTAGATAAAGTTCCTAGGTAAAGTAGAGTGAATCTCTAGAAGCATCATTATGTAAGACTCTATGAGTATCATTTCGGTGGATGCCAGTCCAGGTGCTTTTAGAGATTCTGGAATTTGTTAGCTTTGATGCAAGACTCACATTCCCATCATTCTCGATCAGTATCACCACCTCCTGCTTTTCTCTCTATGGCTATTAGCTCACAAAATTTACCTGAAAGAAACATTCCAAAAAGAGATGTGCACTTGTTTGGTCATACTAGCATACAAAATTCATAGCTGGCCTGTCGTGCAATGCGTTGTTGCAATAGAACTGTTGAGCAGTTTCCAATCAAGTACTAAGCAAACATCATAAACCTGCCTAAAATTATCTTTAGCCTGGGGCTGGACATGAGGAGGCTTTAAGGGACTCATTTTTAGCGAGTATTTTTCCTTTAGCTAGGCAATGTGGAATACTATATACAGACCTAGTCTTAGAGTCAGAAAGATTTGGAAGACAGGAAGATTCTATTCCTGCCTTTTACACTGACTTTGTGATCCTGGGAATATCACTTGAATTCTCAGGCAGTTCTGTAATAATGTAAGTTGAGCAAATCTGCATTGGTAGGAGTTCCCTGACATGTGAATTGCCTATATCAATGAAATCAAAGGTCCAATCCCTATGCTATCCTATACTATCCTATGTTTAACATACAAAATTTAAAATAATAGTCATGTGAAATATTTTGTAGGGTTGGGGAACAGATTTGTAATGTCATTGATATAAGAAATTCCTTCTACAAGTGTAGCTCAGCACTTTCTCTAGAACTAATACTCTTAAGATAGTTGTCTAGGACAGTGAAAGGCTAGGTGACTTGAAGAGGGTCACACAGCCAATAAGTGTCAGAGATTGATTGATTCTTTTGGAATACTAAGCCTGGCTTCCTATTTGCTATGCCATACAACTCCTCTTGGAATGTTTTAATGAATGTTATGCTCCCTTCATCGATGCCCAGAAAGCTGTGTTCTACAATGAAAAGGGTAGTTTTCAAAGTGAAAAGTATAATAGGTATATTAAAAGGGAGATAAATTCTCAAGAAGCCAACATGCCAATGACCATAATGTTGTGCCCATTAACCTGGCATCTTACACTTATGCTAAGAGTTTCTTGGAACATTCCCTGTGTGGGAAATTTGACTGTTATGCTTCAAAATTCATCGTAATTTTGTGATCTTTTCTCACATTGCTGTTAAGGGACATGTTGGAGGATATGTTTCTTCAAGGATCATTACTCTGAGATACAAGATTGAAATAAGATTAAATTTGTATCATTATGAAAAGGTCTTGAATGGGTGAATTTTCAAAGAAAACATATTGAAAACTTAAATATATTGACCACTAGAGAATTCAGAGATTATCTCCCTTTGTAGATATTGTTTTTCAAAGGATCTTCATCATTTCTGCAGCAGGAAAATGACCAGAGGCTGAGGCATGGCCAAGAGGCATTACATTCCAATACTCTCTTCCGTCTTAAAACTTGACTTCAGTTGAACATCAGTGAAATAAGAGTGGCATAACTGAGGAGACAAGGTTGCTGGAATTCTTTGTTCCATATGTCTGACATCATAAAAGTCCCAGTGAAAGTCTTAGCATTTAAGGTCTTATAGTTGGTTTTAGCTACTTCTCACAGGATGTTAGGTTCATAAAAATGTGACTCCATTTGGAGAAGCTATAATATTGCTACCATATGTCTCAATCTTCAGTGCTTAAAGAAAAACTCAAACTTCATTTTATCTAAACAATTTTTTTCTCAAAACTCAAAATGAGAGGGTCTCTTTCCATGCCTGATTTGGCAGGAAGAGTAATTTTAGAAATAGGGCCTTTTCCTAATGTATATTCAAGAAGCATTTATTAACTGTTTACTATTTGTAGAGGACACTGTGTGTGGTACTGGAAGGGAAAAACAAAGATGAATGAGTCTGTGGTCAAGGAGCTCAGCCTAGTAGAGACATACAAGATATTCAGAGACATTTTTTTAGTGTCTATTTTCTAAACCCCAAAGAACAGTATTGCATAAAATATTGTAAATGCCAAGCTGAAACAATACAGCAGACTGAGAATCATTCATCCACAAAGCAAGATGAGGTTACCACACTCAGTGGCATACTGCTTTTCTGGCTGGGACCAAGCACCCCAGCTGTTTGATGGAACAGTGTGGGCTGTATGTCATCACCAAAAAGCTGCTGCACAACACGTCTTGCCACTTCACTAGTATCAGTGCCAAGGACCATTAGGAATAATGCTCCCCACTGATTTCTTCTGTGATCCAAGATCTGGGTGAGAACCAAATATTGGAATTCATAAAAAATCAACAAATAGGTTTCATATTTTGGTGGGATGCTTCACTGTCAAAAAGCAATTTCTCAGAAATGGTCCAGAGCAGCATAGGACCTTAGAGTGAGAAAATATCTTAAAGATCAAATTCATTTATTTCATAGATGAGGAAAGTGTTGCCCAAACTCGTTAAATGACTTACCCTTAGTTAGTAGCAGGGCTATGTCGAAAGCCCAGGTTTCCTGATTCTGAATTCACAACTGAAACAAGAAAAGTTTAAATTTCATTAAAAGTAATTCCATTCTGGAAGCACTGGTAGCAAGAACATTTCCAAAAGAACCATAGAGTAAAAGTTCAGGAAAAACCCATCTGCATTAGATAACATAAACAAGTCTTCTTAAATTTTTTCCTCAAAATTAACCCCAGAAATGATATTAGTTACTTACAAAACAACGATGTTATACATAAACTATTTACTTAGAAATCTTTATATTAGCATGTTTAAACAACAAAACATATCTTATCTTTCTTGTTGACAAAGTTCCTTAAGGAATCCAGCGCTTTCCAAACATCATCTTCTAAGAGATTTATTTACCTCTACAATGCCCCAGTAAATTGGCAAAGACATCGTTTGGTTGCTACCCTAATATTTTGAGATGGTTAGGGGGCACCATGGATGTAGTGCTGGATCTGAAATGAGGAAGACATCTTCCTAAATTCAAATCTGGCCTCAAACACTTACTAGCTGCATGATGCTGGATAGGTCACTTAACCCTCTTTGCTTCATGTTTCCTCATCAGTAAAATGAGCTAGAGAAGGAAATGGCAAACCACTCCAGTATCATTTCTAAGAAAACTCCAAATGGGTTCATGAAGAGTCAAACACAATTGAAATGACAGAACAATAACATTGCAATATTTCCTCAGTCTGGAGATGACCATGTATTATTGTATTATTTTTATCCAAGTTTGAGTTGGTTCATACAATATTGATAAAGCAAAGCAATCTTTGTTGTCATAGAACCAAACTCTAGAGCAGAAAAAGGACTTTAGAAATCATGTAGTCCAGTTCACCAATTTTACAGATAAGGAAACTTAGGGCCACAGTCAAGTGGAAACTGAGGTCCACCACCTGACTCTTTTTTGCCCTGAGAAGCATGCAATTCTAATTTTTTTGCTTTGTGGTCGATATTTAATGTTGACATTAAAAAGGTGGACATTAATTTCAAGGAAAAGCATAGAACCATTAAAAAATACTACTCAGATTCCTAAAGACAATCTGACCCGGTGTATTCCTACTACTCCATTCTAGACTCAGGTGAGTTTACATCCACAGTGTCTGTGTGAGACACATATAACTTACTGGGCTGTTCATCTAACTGCATACAACTTTGAAAAGAAATACTCTTCATCCATTTAATTTTTTCATTTGTGAATTGTTAAGCTGAACTCTTATTTTAGCAGTTGTGGCTCTCATTTAAAAAGATTCTTGTATAATCAAATAATCTTACATAAATTTCCTTTTAAATAATAAGTAATTACTTATTTGTGTAAGTAATTGTCACTTTTACCTTTAAGGGAGATTACTTCCTCCAGAATAATTGTATGGATTGTTTGTAGGCAAGTATGACTTTAATAAGACTTACTATAAAACAACACAAATTCCATGCTTCCTCACACACCAGTCTACTTTTCAGAAGTTTTCTTCCTTATTCTCATTACTTTGAATGTACTCCTCAAAATTTGGAGAAGAGGTTCTTAGGCTACGGTTCAAGGACCTCTTTTTATGTAGAGATTTCAGGAGGCCCATGAACTTCATTAAGAAACAATATATCATTATTTTTGCTCACTTATACCTGAAATTTAACATTTCTCTTAATTATGATTTTTTTTTAAATATTCTGAGATGGGGGAGGAACCAAGATGGTAGAGTAGAAAGACTCATGTATTCTAGCTCCGAATCCACAGCCCAGAAATTTCCTATAAAAAGAACTCCCCACAAATTCTGGAGCACTGCAAGGTGCGCAGAAACACAGTAGAAGAGGTTTCCATTCCAGAGAGCCCTGGAATGCCATCCCCAGGGGTCCATCATGCCCCAGAAAGCAGAGCCCACCACTGCACTGCCCTGGCCACACAACCCCAGAGGAGCAGATCTGAGCAGGCTTCAGGGATGGAATCCCACCCACAGGTGCTACAGGTCAGTGAGAGAAACAGCTGGGCTAGCCGAGAGGGGAGTGGGGTATCTCCGTGACTCGGGCCCCCTTGGGAGGCAGCAGCAGAGGGAATGGCAGAGGCAGCTGTGGCTTGGGACTCCCCAAGCAAGCAGGAGCTCCATTACCAAAGGTCTCTGCATAAAGTCCCTGAGGGAACTGAGCCTGGGAGGTGGCCCTGCCCCCACCCAAGCACCAGAACTTAAGCTCACATTGAATAGCAGCCACACCTGCTGTGGAAAGCCCAGTTGAATCTCAGACCCCAAGCACTAGCTGGGCAGATCTAGGCAGGGGTGGACAGGAATCTCAGAAGTCAAGTAACTGGCTGGGAAAATGCCCAGAAAAGGAAAGAAAAATAAGACCATAGACAGCTACTTTCTTGGGGGACAGATGTTCCCCCCTTTCAATTCTGATGACGAGGAACATTCTTACCATCAGGGAAAGATGTGGAAGTTGGGGCCTCTGTATCCCAGACATTCAAGGTGGATGTCTGGTGGGTTCAGGTGATGGAAGAGCTCAAAAAGGATTTTGAAAAGCAAGTTAGACAGGTGGAGGAAAAACTGGGAAGAGAAATGAGAGAGATGCAAGAAAAGCATGAAAAGTGCGTCAATACCTTGGTAAAGGAGACCCAAAAAAATGCTGAACAAATTAACACCTTGAAAAATAGACTAACTCAATTGGCAAAAGAGGTTCAAAAGCCAATGAGGAGAAGAATGATTTCAAAAGCAAAATTAGCCAAATGGAAAAAGAGGTTCAAAAGCTCACTGAAGAAAAATAGTTCTCTCAAGATTAGAATGGAACAGATGGAGACTAATGACTTTATGAGAAACCAAGAAATCACAAAACAAAACCAAAAGAATGAAAAAATGGAAGAGAATGTGAAATATCTCATGGGAAAAACAACTGACCTGGAAAATAGATCCAGGAGAGACAATTTAAAAATTATGGGACTACCTGAAAGCCATGATCAAAACAAGAGCCTAGACATCATCTTTCATGAAATTATCAAGGAAAACTGACCCGATATTCTACAGCCAGAGGGCACAATAAGTATTGAAGGAATCCATTGATCACCTCCTGAAAGAGATCCAAAAAGAGAAACTCCTAGGAACACTGTGGCCAAATTCCAGAATTCCCAGGTCAAGGAGAAAATATTGCAAGCAGCTAGAAAGAAACAATTCCAGTATTGTGGAAATACAATCAGGATAACTCAAGATCTAGCAGCTTCTACATTAAGGGACCAAAGGGCATGGAATAGGATATTCCAGAAGTCAAAGGAACTAGGACTCAAAGCAAGAATCACCTACCCAGCAAAACTGAGTATAATACTTCAGGGGAAAATATTTTCTTTCAATGAAACAGAGGACTTTCAAGCATTCTTGATGAAAAGACCAGAGCTGAAAAGAAAATTTGACTTTCAAACACAAGAATGAGAAGATGCATGAAAAAGTACACAGCAAAGAGGAGTCATAAGGGACTTACCAAAGGTGAACTGTTACATTCCTACATGGAAAGACAATATTTGTAACTCTTAAAACTTTTCAGTATCTGGGTAGTTGGTGGGACCACACACACACATACACATGTACATGCATGCACGCACACACATACACACATGCATGCACATACAGAGATGGAGAGCAGAGTGAATTGAATAGGATGAGACCATATCTTAAAAAGAAATTAAGGTAAATGGTGAGAGAGAAATGTAGTGGGAGGAGAGAGGGTGAAATGGAATGGGTAAATTGTGTCTCATTCAAGAGGCAAGTAGGAGACTTTTTAGTGGAGGGAAAAAGAGGAGAGCTGAGAAAAAAAAAAACATGAAGTTTACCCTCATCACATTCAACTAAAGGAAGGAATAAAATGCCCACTCATTTTGGTATGAAAACCTATCTTACAATACAGGAAAGTGGGGGAGAAGGAGATAAGCAGGGTGGGGGGGATGACGGAAGGGAGGGCAATGGGAGGAGGGAGCAATTCGAAGTCAACCCTCAGGGAGGGACAGGATCAAAAGACAGAATAGAAACAATGGGGGGCAGGATAGGATGGAGGGAAATACAATTAGTCTTAAGCAACATGACTATTTTCGAAGTCATTTGCAAAACTACACAGATATGGCTTATACTGAATTGCCTGCCTTCCCAAAGGGAATGGGTGGGGAGGGAGGGATGGGGAGAATTTGGAACTCAAAGTTTTAGGAACAACTGTCGAGTATTGTTGTTGCTACTAGGAAATAAGAAATACATTCAATGGGGAATAGAAAGTCATCTGGCCCTACAGGACAAAAGAGAAGATGGGGACAAGAGAAGGGAGAGATGATAGAAGAGAGGGAAGATTGGTGATAGGGGAAATTAGAATGCTCGGTGTATTGGGGCGTGGGAGGGGACAAATGGGGAGAAAATTTGGAACCCAAAATTTTGTGAAAATGAATGCAAAAACTTAAATAAATAAAAAATATATTCTGAGATGTCTACAGGCAAACTACCAAAGGGATCGATGACACAAAAATGATAAATACCCCCTACCTTAGATACATTTTTACTTCTGCAATTCTATTTCCTCTCAAGGAAAATAAAAGTATATGTATATTTTGTTGGAAGATGTATTTCTTTCATCTCCAACACTGAACCATTAGTGTTCATATTTCCCAGACCACCAGATTAATAGGAGAAACAAAAACCTAATATATTTCAATAGAATAGGTATGCTCACTGGGTTTTCACACATGGGAGACAGTTTCTTGCTAAGTGAATATCAATGTTATCATCTTACCTTATTTTAATTTTTTTCTAAACTTTAATTTTCACATTGGAAATGATGAAAAATCAATGATGAAAAATTTCTAGTCTTGCAAAGGGATCCAACCAGTGAGAAAGAGAGCTTCAATTTTGTTTGAAATTCATTTTCCAGTACGTTCAGCACATTGACTTTTTACCTTGTAATTACAGAACATTAGTGCTGAATTGCTTTCCTCGTATTGGGAAGGGCATTGTCCAGTGGCAACAATCAATCTCTTAAAGCTTTCAGATTGTTATTATATTTGCATTTTAGTATCATTGTGAGAGCCTAATCTAGTGTATTCACAAAACCTAGGTTCAAGTTCTGAATCTGCTTGAAATTTTGCCTTAGCCAGTCTTTGAGCTTTAATTTTTCTGTCTAAAGACATTTTTTTATGCCTTTATTGACATTTTCTGTTTCTTACATCACCACAGTATCCCATTTATCTTTCTTCCTTCCTCTCATGCTGAGCCATACTATATTACAATTAGTATCTTGGGGGAAGAGGAAAAAAAAGTCAGCCCAATTGATCAATCTACTGAAAAAAAAAAAGTCTGTAAAGATGTGCAATGTGAAATACCTGTGGACCTCTCACCTCTATAAACGTATAGGTTGGGGATGTCCAATATAAGCCCAGTAAGAGAGATAATATCACCACATACCCAAAAGCATTTTTTATGCTTTTATTGACATTTTTTGTTTCTTGCATCAGCACATTATCTCACGTATCTCTCCTCCTTCCTCTCCAGCTGAGCCATCCCATATTACAAATTAGTATCATGGGGGAAGAGGGAAAAAAAAGTCAGCATAAATGATAAATACATTGAGAAAAAGTCTGAAAAGATATGCAATGTAAAATACCTGTGGACCTCCCACTCTATAAAGGTGTAGGCTGGGGATGTCCAGTATAAGCCTGGTAATGGAATCTGGTTCAAAAGGTATGGACATTGTAATCATTTCATTTGCATGATTCCAAATTGCTCTCCAAAATAGTTGCACCATTCCACAACTCCATCAATAATGTATTAGTGTGCCTATTTTTCACAACCCCTCCAATACTGACTGGTTCATAAGATTTTAGATAAAATTATAGAGTTGTTTTGATTTTCATTTCTCTTCTTATTAGTGATTTAGAGCATTTCTTCATGTGGTTATGGATTATTTGCAATTTTTTCTTTGAGAAATATTTGTTCATATATTTTGATCATTTATCTACTAGAAAATGGCTACTGTCTTCTTTCATGTGTGTGTATGTATATTATATATGTGTGTATATGTGTTACACACATATATGTAAAATCAAACTTATATATGTTATCTTTTGTAATTTTCTGTTTTTTATTGGTTAAGAATACAATTTTTATTTATTGCTGTGAGTGGTATATGGTCTGTTTTTCTTCAAATTTTTAATTATAGGTATACATATCTATAATTAAAAATAACAGAATACATAATTTTATATATGGTATTAGGACTATATTTGTCTCACCTAAGGATTCTGGTAGGGTGCCTTCTTCCTCAATTATTGAGAATAATTTGTGAAGTATAGAAATTAACTGTCATTTAAAAGTCTGATAGAATTATTCTGGGATTCCATCTGGAATGGGAGAGTCTTTTATTTGGTTGCTCCTTTACACCTAGGTCTATTTCTTTTTCTGAGACAGGATTATTTAAGATCTCTCTTTTTCCTTCTGACAGTTTGGGCATTTTATATATTTGAGTGCATTTGTCTATTTCTTTAGAGTTTTTACTTTGGATAGCATATAAATGTGCATAATGTTATTAGCCTTTATTTCTTCAGGTTTTGTTGTGATTTCACTTTTCTCATTTGCTATTTTTTTATTTGATTTTCTGCTCTTTCCTTCTTAATTAGATTAAATAAAAGTTTATCAATTTTATTATCTCTTCAAAGAATCAACTTATAATTTTATAAATCATTTTTACATTTTTAATTTATTTATTTTCACCTCATTTTAATATCTCTTTTTTGAGCTTAATTTGAGTTCTTTTAAAAATTTGCCAGTTTTATAATTATCTAAATATATGTTCCATTCATTAATCCTCTCTCTCTTTTGTTAATGTATGATTCTGAGGACATGTTTCTGATAGAGTACTGCTTTCATTGCATCCCAGATTTTTGTGTGTTGTTTCATTTTCTTTTACATAGTCATTATTTGCTCCTATGATTTGTTCTTTTCCCACTCATTCTTTAGGATTTCGTTGTTAAATTTTGTTTAGGTCTTCTGTTTCTGGTTCCTGAACCAATTTCTATTTTTATTGTATCATCATCTTTCAAGTATGCATTAACTATTTCTTCCATTTTACATTTGTTTGTAACATCTCTTTGCCCTTGTATAAGGTCAATTTTTTTGTAGAAGTTTCACATGATACAGAGAAACATGTATATTGTTTTGCTGTCCCATTTAAAAGCTGTCATAAATCTTTTAACTCTAGTTTCTCCAGAAATGTGTTCAGTTCCATATTTTCCTTTTTGTTTATTTTTCTCTTAGACCTATCCAAAACTAATAAAGGGATATTGAGGTTTCTCATCACTATTATGTTACTGTCTCTTCTTGAAGCTCAGATATTTCCTTTATGAAGTTGCATGTTAAAACATTAAGAGCAGATCAATTTATAAATGATATTGGTTTGACATCTATGTTTCCTTTCAGTATAACATACCTTCCTTGTTTATCACTTATTTTAGAATGTTTCTGCTTTGTCTCATAGTATGATGGCAGCTTCTGCTTTATTCAATTCATTTAATGCGTGTAAATTTGTTCATCCCTTTAGTTTTTTTGTCTCTGTTTTTGTCTTTATTTTGACTTGCCTTTGTTTATTAAATGTATATATATATGAGAGGCGAGGACTTTCTCAAAAAAAAAAATTGCTCCAAAAACGTTTTTTGTCCCACAGTTACTATTTATTCTGTTTTCTATCTACTTTCACCCTGTCCCTCCTCAAAAGTGTTTTGCTTCTGATTATCACCTCCTCCAATTCACCCTCTTTTCATGAGCACCTCCAGATTCTCTTATCCTCTTCCCCTCCTACTTTCCTGTATGGTAAGGTAGATATGATACCTAATTGAGTGTATATTTAATTCTCTCTTTGAGCAAATTCCAATGAGAATAAGTTTCAACTATTTCCCACCACCTCCCTATCTTCCTCTCTGCTGCAAAAGATTTTTCATGTCTCTTTTATGTCAGATAATTTACCTCATTCTACCTCTCCTCCTTTTCTCCCAGAGTATTTCTTTTTCTCACCCATTAATTTTATTGAATGTGTTTCTTACAAGCAACAGATTGTATGACTTTGTTTTCTTAAGCAATCTGTAACTCTTTTGCATTTTAATGGATCATTTTATCCATTCACATTTAAACTGATGAGGTGAGTTTCTATTTCTTCTCTATATCTCTAAAATTGAGGGTGATTTTTCTCACGTTAAGATTTCTTTCCCTTCCTCTGCTCCAAACACTATTATGTTTGTTCAGTTACTTTAGTTATTAAATGAAAGTCTTATTTCTACTATCTCCCCCTCATTCTTGATCCCCTTTTCTAGTGTCTTATCCTTTCCCTTTAGGATTTTGTTTATCATTTCATTTCTTTCTCCAGCTTTTATCCAGGTAGATATTTCTTCCCCCCCCCTTTTTTTTTTGCTTCTCAGTCAAGTACATTCCCTCTTTCCTCCTCTTCAAATAGTCCTATTCATTACTTTTTAATTTCATTTTACATCCATTTCCAAAAAGAATTTCTTTCAACTTCTCTTTCAATTTACTTTAAACCCTCATTTCTGATTTATGTCCTCTCTATCTGGTATTATCTGGCCTCTCTCTTTTTTCTCTATTCTTCAGGCAATCAAAGCTTCCAAGATTTTCATTCTAGGCTCTCCACTCTAGGCACTTTCTGCCATTGCTTTGTAGGGCTTATCTCATGGAATATCTTTTTTTTTCCATTGCACCTCAGTCACATAACATTATTGATTATTGAAGACAATGAGAAGATGCTTCTCATGTGATAGGACTCTTCCTGCATCACTGATCTGTAGCTTCTCATGTTAATCCTTTTCTACATTTGCCTAGAAGTCTCCTGCCTGTGTTTATGTTCTCTCACTCCTTCAGTTATCAGTTTCCCTGAAGTGTTTCAGATTCCTCCTTGAAAGGACAAGTAGACATTTTCAGAGTCAAATCATTCAGCCTTCTATAATGTCCCCTGTCTGGCTCTTCATTGTTACCACTACATGATTTACATGTCTTATAGGAAGAAGCTTCTTACTGGTATTTCTGTTGTCCTCCATTGCTACTGCTGCCCTTGACTACTAAATCTATTCATTTCTCTTGCATGTCTATAAGTTTGGATGTTCGAAAAGAAATGATCACTTCATTTGTTTCAGGTTTTATTTCTGTGTTCCAAACTCTTTATTATTGAGTGTGCATCCTTTTTTTTTCTAGTACGGGTAAGCTCAGATTTGCAGGAGAGTTTACTCTGTGCTACATTCTGATCTCCATTGATCTTCTAAATACATTATTCCATTCCCTCCACCCTTTTTTTTTCTAGTAGGTTAAGAATTGTCTTGCATTATTCAAATATCCTTTACTTTGTATTTGAAGGTCTTTCTCCTGGCAACTTGCAGAATTTGTTGTTTCTGAATTGAATTGAGAAATCTAACTAGCTAGTGTCTTAGAGTTTCAGCCATTTTTTCTGGAGATGATCTATGAATTCTTTCAAATAAAATTTCACTTTCTATGTTCAGAAGTTCTGCACATTTCTCTTCTATTATTTCCTTCATTGTGATGTTAAGGTTTTTGTCCTATTGCGCTCTTTTAAGGTATTTATTATCCTTAAGTTGTTTCTACATAAGGACAGTTTGCTAACATAGGAAGTATTTTTTTTTTTAATGTTAAGGGTTTTGTCTTTGGCTTTTTATTATTTTTTACTTCTCTTCTAGATTATTCTTCAGATCTATATATCTGTATCCTCAATCTGTTTTGGTGTTTTGTTTGTTTGGTGAGGATTCTTATTGTAAATTCAAGTTTTTCTATTAATTTCATTATTTTTGCTATGTAAGACATTCACTCTGCTTTTTTTTATTTTTATAAAATCTTTTTATTGATTGATAGATTTTTAGTTTTCAACATTCACTTCCACAAGAAATTTTGTCCCCGTTTCTTCCCTCCACCCACTCCAAGACATCATACAATGTGATTACCCCTTTCCCCAGTCTGTTCTGCCTTTTATCACACTCCCTCCATTCTCTTATCCCTTTCCCCTCTATATTCTTGAAGGGAAAGATAGATTTCTATACCCCATTGCTCCTATATCTTATTTCATAGTTGCATGTAAAAACAATTTTTAATATTTGTTTTAAATTTTGAGTTCCAAATTCTCTCCTTTCCTCCCTCCCTCCATACCCTCACTGAGAAGGCAAGTAATTCCATATAGGTTATACATGCGTAGTCATGCAGAACACTTCCATAACAGTCATATTACGAAAAGCTAACTATATTTCCTTCCATCCCGTCCTACCACACCATTTATTCTATTCTCTCTTTTGACCCTTCCCCTCCTCAAAAGTATTTTCTTCTAATTACCCCCTCCTCCCATTTTCCCACCCTTCTATCATCCCCACCTCTTTCTTATCCCTTCCTCCTACTTTGCTGTAGTATAAGATAGACTTTCACACCAAATTCAGTATGAATGTTATTCCCTCCATAAGATAAATCTGATGGGAGTAAGGTTCATTCTTCCCCTCTCACCTTCCTCCTCTTCCCTTCTATTGGAAAAGTTTTTTCATCTGTCTTTTATATGAGAGATAATTTTCCCCATTCCATTTCTCCCTTTCTCCTCCCAATATATTCCTCTCTCACCCCTTAATTTTACTTTTTTAGCTATCATCCCTTCATATTCAACTTATCCTGTGCCTTCTGTCTATATGTATAATTCTTTCAACTACCATAATACCAAAGAAAAGTCTCAAGAGTTACAAATATTATCTTTCCATGACAGAATAAAAACAGTTCAACCTTAGTAAGTTACTAATGATGTTTTTTTTTTCTGTTTACCTTTTCATCCTTTTCTTGATTCCTGTGTTTGAAAGTCAAATTTTTCAAGGGATGTAGTCAAGATGGTAGAGTACAAAAATGCAGCTACTCTAGTTCTTCCCCCACAGCACATAAAATAGCTGTAAAACATGACTTTAAAAATTTTTAGAGCAACAGAATCCACAAAACGACAGAGTGAAAGATATTTCCAGCCCAAGGCAGCCTGGAAGGATGAAAGGAAAGGTCTATAGCATGGGATGTGGAGCTCAGTGCACAGAGTCCAGTGCAGCCTTGACTACATGGCACCAGCAAAAACAGCATTGGAGCAGACCGCAGGGATGAAATCCCCAGGAGCAGATGCAGTTCCCAGATCCATCAATGCACAAACGCCAAAGGCAGCTTCAAAGGTCAATGAGAAAGCTTTTGCAAACTGTGTGAGAAGGGATCAGGGTCCTCCCCTAGTCTGGGTCCCAGGCAGTGGCAGCAGAAGCAGCAATGTCCATTTTTGGAGTCCTCAATCCAAAAACCCTGAGGGAATTGAACTGTGTATCTGGGACTCAGCCCTGAGTGATAGTCCTGGGGTCAGGAACAGTGCTGGTGTGGTAGAGCAGGTGGAGGATCTGAAAAGGGAATTCTACTTGTGGATCCTGGGCACAAAAGATTTGGTAGCTCCCACACCAGAGTGCAGGCCAGGAGAGGAGTAACTTCTCTTGTTTGATTGTACCACCTTGGAGGAACTGAGAAGTTACAGGTCCCCAGTGTGTACCCTCCTCTTGATAAAGGACTCAAAACTCAAGTAACTGGCTGTAAGAATGCCAAAAAAGGGGGGGAAATAAGAATATAAAAGCTTTTTTTCTTAGTGAACAGGTATTTTCTTCCATCTTTTTGGATGAGGAAGAAGAATGCATACCATGACAGGAAGACAAAAAAGTCAAGGCTCCTGCCTCCCAAAACTTCAAAATGAATATGCAATGATTTCAGGCTATGGAAGAGCTCAAAAAGGATTTTGAAAATCAAGTAAGAGAGATGGAGGAAAAATTGGGAAGAGAAATGAGAGCGATGTAAGAAAATCAACAGCTTGCTAAAGGAGATACCAAAAAAAAAAAAATGCTGAAGAAAATAACACCTTTAAAAATAGACTAACTCAAAAGGCAAAAGAGGCTCAAAAACCTAATGAGGAGAAGAATGCTTTAAAAAGTAGAATTAGCCAAATGGAAAAGGAGGCTCAAAAGCTCACTGAAGAATATAATTCTTTAAAAATTACAGTGGAGCAGATGAAAGTTAATGACTTTATGAGAAATCAAGAAATTACAAAACAAAACCAAAAGAACAAAAAAAAATAAAAGACAATGTGAAATATCTCATTGGAAAAACAACTGACCTGGAAAATGGATGTGGAAGAGAGAGTTTAAAAATTATGAAATACCTGAGAGCCATGATCAAAAAAGACTCTAGTCACACCTTTCATGAAATTGTCACAGAAGAGCTTAGATATCAACTAGTCAAGGAAAGAAATAGTCAAGGAAAACTACCCTGATATTCTAGAACCATGGGGTGAAATAAATATGAAAGAATCAACTGATCACCTCCTGAAAGAGATTTCAAATGAAAAACTTCTAGGAATATTGTAGCCAAATTCCAGAGTTCCCAGGTCAAGGTGAAAATATTGCAAGCAGCCAGAAAGAAACAATTAGAGTACTGTGGAAATACAATCAGGATAACACAAGACCTAGCAGCTTCTGTATTAAGGAATGGAAAGGTTTGGAATATGATATTCCAGAAGCAAAAAAACTAGAATTAAAACCAAGAATCACCTACCCAGCAAAACTGAGTATAATGCTTCAGGGGAAAAATGGTGATTCAATTAAATAGAGGACTTTTAAGAATTTTTTAAAATTTATTTCTTTAGTTTTCAACATTCTTTTCCACAAAATTTGAAGTTCCAAATTTTCTCCCCAGCTCTCCCCACCCCCCACCTCAAAATGCTTAGTATTCTAATTACCCCTATCACCAGTCTGCCCTTCCTTCTAACATCCCTCCCTTCCCTTATCCCTGTTTTCTCTATTGTGATGTAGGGCAAGATAAATTTCTATACCCCATTACATGTGTTTCTTATTTCCTAGTTGTATACAAGAATAATACTCAACAGTTGTTCCTACAACTTTGGTTTAAACTTCTCTTCCTTCCTCCCTCCCCTCGGATCCCCACTAGAAAGGCAAGGAATTCAATATAGGCCATATATGTGTAGTTTTGACTTCCATAATAGTCGACTAACTATATTTCCCTCCATCCTATCCTGCCTCGCATTGCTTCTACTGTCTCTTTTGACCTTATCCCTCCCCAAGTGTTCATGTCTAATTGCTCCCTCCTCCTATTGCCCTCCCTTCCAACATCCCCCCACCCTGTTTATCCCCTTCTCTCCCACTTTCCTGTATTGTAAGATAGGTTTTCATACCAAAATCAGTGTGCATTTTATTCCTTCCTTGAATCAAATGTGATGAGAATAAGCTTCATGTTTTCTCTCTCACCTCCCCCCTTTATCCCCCCACTGAAAAGTCTTTTACTAGCTTCTTTTATGAGGGATAATTTGCCCTATACCATTTCTCCCTTTCTCCTCCAAATATGTTCATCTCTCATGCCTTAGCTTCATTTTTTTAGATATGATTCCATCCTACTCAACTAACCCTGGACTCCCTCTGTGTGTGTGTGTGTGTGCATGTGTGTTTGTGTGTGTGTGTGTGTGAGTGTGTGCTTAATCCCACCAACTACCCAGATACTGAAAAAAGTTTCAAGAATTGCAAATATTGTCTTTCCATGTAGGAATGTAAACAGTTCAACTTTAATAAGTTCCTTATGATTTTTCTTTCCTGTTTATCTTTTCATGCTTCTCTTGATTCTTGTGATCGAAAGTCAAATTTTCTTTTCAGCTCTATTCTTTTCATCAAGAATGCTTGAAAGTCCTCTATTTCATTAAAAGACTATTTTTTCCCCTGAAATATTATACTCACTTTTGTTGGGTAGGTGATTCTTGGTTTTAGTACTAGTTCCTTTGATTTCTGGAATATCATATTCTATGCCCTTTGTTCCCTTAATGTAGAAGCTGATAGATCTTATGTTATCCTAATTGTATTTCCACAATACTCAAATTGTTTCTTTCTATCGCTTGCAATATTTTCTCCTTTATCTGGGAACTCTGGAATTTGGCTACAATGTTCCTAGGAGTTTCTCTTTTTGGATCTCTTTCAGGAGGTGATCAGTGGATTCTTTCAATATTTATTTTGCCCCCTTGTTTTAGAATAGCAGGACAGTTTTTCTGGATAATTTGGTGAAACATGATGTTTAGGCTCTTTTTTGGATTATGGCTTTCAGGTAGTCCCATAATTTTTAAATTGTCTCTCCTAGATCTATTTTCCAAGTCAGTTGTTTTTCCCATGAGATATTTCGCATTATCTTCCACTTTTTTCATTCTTTTGGTTATGTTTTGTGACTTCTTGGTTTCTCATAAAGTCATTAGCCTCCATCTGTTCTATTCTAATTTTTTCTCAAAATCCTCTTTCAGCTCTTCCATGGCCTGAGCCCATTGGATATCTGTTTTGGATGTTTGGGATACAGAGGCCTTGGCTTCTATGTCTTTCCCTGATGGTAAGCATTGTTCTTCTTCATCAGAAAGGAAAGGAGGAAACATCTTTTCATCAAGAAAGTAACCTTCTATGGTCTTATTTTTTTCCCCTTTTCTGGGCATTTTCCCAGACAGTTACTTGACTTCTGAGATTCCTCTCCACCCCCACCTAGATCCACCCAGCTAGTGCTTGGGGTCTGAGATTCAAATGCTTCTTCCCAGCCTCAGGACTTTCAGCAGAGGGCAGGGCTTCTATTCAGGGTAAGATTAAATTCAGGTTCTCAGGTATGAGCAGGGCCACCTCCCAGGCTCAGTTCCCTCAGGGGGTTTATGTGGAGACCTTCAGTAATGGATCTGAGGTCCTGTCTGCTCCGGGAGCCCCTGGCCACCCGCTACCTCTGCTGCTGCCTCCTGAGGGGGCCTGAGTTATGGAGACACCCTGTTACCCTCGTGGCCAGCCCAGAAGTCTCTCTCACTGACCTGTAGTGCCTGTGGGTGGAGGGAACTTCGCAGCCACTGGAGGTTCTGTTCCTGAAGCCTGCTCGGATCTGCTTCTCTCAGGGCTGCATGGACAGGGCAGGGGCTCCATTCCATGTCCGGTGTGCGATGGACTTTTGGTGCTAGTTTTTCAGGGCTCTCTGGAACGGAAATCTCCTCCACTGCATTGCTACGTGGCTTCCACTGCTCCAGAATTTGTGGGGAGTTCTTTTTACAGGAAATTTAGGGGTTGTGGGTTCCAGAGCTAGCATATGTGAGTCTTTCTACTCCTCCATCTTGGCTCCTCCCTCTATTCTAATTTTTAAAGAACTATTTTCTTCAGTTAGCTTTTGAACCTCCTTTTCCATTTGGCTAATTCTGCTTTTGAAAGCATTCTTCTCCTCATTGCCTATTTGAACCTCTTTTGCCAATTGAGAGCCTATTTTTAAAGGTGTTATTTTCTTCAGCATTTTTTGGGGTCTCCTTTAGCAAGTTACTGACCTACTTTTCATGCTTTTCTTGCAACTCACTTGTCTTCCCAATTTTTCCTCCACCTCTCTTACTTGATTTTGAAAATCCATTTTAAGCTCTTCCATGGCCTGAGACCATTGAATATTTATTTTGGATGTTTGGGATTCAGAAGCCTTCACTTTTTTGTCTTTCTCTGATGATAAGCATTTTTCTTCCTCATCTGAAAGAATGGGACAAGATATCTGTTCACCAAGAAAGTAACTTAAAATAGTCTTATTTTTTCCCTTTTTTGGGCATTTTCCCAACTGGTTACTTGACTTTTGGGTCCTTTGTCAGGAGTAGGGTATACTGTTGTGATCTGTAAGATCTCAGTTCTTCCATGGTGGCACAATCAAGCATGTACACTGGTCTGGGAGCAAGAAGAAATTCTTGTGCCCAGCATCTGAGTAATAGAGTTTCCTCTTCACAACCACCTGACCTCCAGTTCCATCAAGTCAGCACTGGGGGCTGAGATTCAGATATGCTGTTGGGGCAGAGCTGCCATTCAGTGTGAGATAAAGATCAGCTGCTCAAATCTCCCAGGAGTATTAGGTGGGGGCAGGGCCTCTACACAGGGCTGAGGTAATAATTGGCTGCTCGGTACCCCCAGGGATTTTATGATCCAACAATTAATGTGGGCTGCTGTAGGGGCTGCTGTGGAAGATACTACTGCCCACCTGATGTGGCCTCTGCAGCTGCTGCCTGAGGCCAGAGATTTGGGAAGGCCCTTCTCCCTTCTTGGCCAGCTGAAAAAAACCCTGTCACTGACCTTTGGCACCTGTGGGTTGAGGGATCTGCAAATTGCTCCTACTGCAACTGGGGATTCTGCCCCCAAGGCTTGCTCTTTCCCTCCTCCCAGAGCTGCTGGGCTAGGCTCTGCTCCCCATCTAGTGTGATGTTTCCCGTCGGCCTTTTAGGTCACCTAGCCTGGAAATCTTCTCCATTCTGTTGTTCTGTGGCTTCTGTTGCTATAGAATTTGTTGAGAGTATTTCTTTACAGGTATTTTACGGACTGTGGGTAAAGAGCTCATATATGTGTGTCTTTCTACTCCACCATCTTGACTCCACACCCCATGTTCAAACATTTTTGATGAAAAGACCAGAGATGAATAGAAAATTTAATTTTCAAAGACAAGAATGAAGAGAAGCATGAAAAGGTAAACAGGAAAAAAAAATCATAAGGGATTTACTAAAGCAGAACTGTTTATATTCCTACATGGAAAGATGATATCTATGACTTGAAACTTTTCTCAGTATTTCGTAGTTGGAGTGATCATACATATATACATATACACACACACACACACACACACACATATATATATATATATACACACACACATACATATACACACACACACACAGGTCACAGTGTGAATTGAATAGGAAGGGACAATATCTAAAAACATCTAAAAAAGTAAAATTAAGGTTTGAGAGAGTAATATATTGGGAGGAGAAAGAGAAATAGAATGGGGCAAATTATCTCTCATAAAAGATGCAAGAAAAGCTTTTTCAATAGAGGGGAAAAGCAGGAAGGTGAGAGGGAAAAAGTCAAACTTTCATCACATTTGACTTAAGGAGGGAATAACACATGCACACTCAATTTTGGACAAAAATCTATCATATGTATATACATATATAGACAGAAGGCACAGACTGAGTAGAATAAGAAAGAACAATATCTAAATAAAATTAAGTGATGAGAGGAATATATAGGGAGGAGAAAGGGAGAAATGGAACAGGTCAAATTTTCTCTCATAAAAAAGGCAAGAGAAAGCTTTTTCAATGGAGGGAAAAAGGGGAAGGTGAGAGGGAAAAAGTGAAGCTTACTCTCATCACATTTGGCTTAAGGAGGGAAAAACATATGCAACCTCAATTTGGGATGAAAATCTATCTTTTTATCCATCATTACTTGTGTTTCTTATTTCCCAGTTACATGCAAAATTAATTCCCAACATTTGTTCCTAAAACTTTGAGTTTCAACTTTTCTGCCTTCCTCCCTCCCCACTCATCCCCACTGAGAAGGCAAGAAATTTAATATAGGCTATATGTGTGTACTTTGGCTAACGACTTCCATAATAGTCATGTTGTGAAAGACTATTTTTCCCTCCATCCTATCCTGCCCCTTATTTATTCTAGTCTCTCTTTTGACCTTATCCCTCCCCAAAAGCGTTTACTTCTCATTGCCCCCCTCCTCTTATTTGTCTTCCCTTATATCATCCCCCCACACCCCATTTATCTTTTTCTGCCCTACTTTTCTGCAGTGTAAGGTAGATTTTCATCCCAAATTGAGTGTGCATGTGTTATTTCCTCTGAAATCTTTGGTACTTTCAGTTTCCTCCACCGCCGCTATCACATGCACACACACACACACACACACACACACACACACACACACACACAATTTTCCTTATTGCTCACTTCCTGACTCCATCCCTTATAATTTTGGAATCGTTGATTACTGGTTCTCAAGTGCTTCACTCTCTTCCAACTCTGAACAATTCACAATTCATTAGCCTGGGTCACTCTTGAGTGTTCAGAACTAGCCCCAGCTAGTCTTGATGGACATTTGATGGCATGCTACATTGCCTTTCACATATACAGTTTCTGGTCCAGTTGACCTCTTCCACTTCTTTTCTTCAGTTCTTTGACCTGGCACAGGTAGTTCATTGCCTGTTTCCCTGGCACTGCTGGTTCAGACCTTCACAATACTGGTGCTTTTGGACTGCAATATCTGGTAGGGCTTTTGCTTCTGAAGAACTGTGGCCAAATTAGCTGTTGACTTCTGAGAAAATTTCCACAACCTGGAATCACAGTCTCTGTGACACTGGAAGAAGAGAGGGAGTTAGGCTGTGCAGGTGGGTTTTTATGGAAGCCCATGTCGTTTCCCTTGATCTACAAATGTGGTCTTGGTACCGATAGTGTGAGAAGTAGGGAAGGGACACTAAGAGAACTCAGGGTCAATGAGCATCAGTTTCTGGGTTTGAAGTTCTTTTTATTTTTTAACATTCTTTTGGATTCTGGGTGTCCTTTCCCTTGAAGATAGTTTAAATTGCTTTATCATTAGTTCTTATTTTCTGTTTTGGAAAAGTTTGAAAGGTTGTAGGGATTGGGAAAAGGCTAGCCCACCATCTTGCTGACTAAAGGCAGTAAGGTGGTATAGTGCATAGAGTATAGGGCCTGGAATTAGGAAAACCCATCTTCATAAATTCAAATATGACTTTAGACACTTACTAGTTGTGTGACCCTGGGCAAATCACTTAATGCTGTTTGCCTCAATTTCCTCAACTATAAAATGGGCCAGAGAAGGAAAAGGCAAACTACTCCTATATCTTCCCCAAGAAAACCCCAAATATGGCCATGGGGAGTTGGATATGACTTAAAAATGACTATAAAACAACCACATCTTGTAGTTCACATGTCTTTACTGTCATGATTCTCATTCTTTTCTGCAATTTTTGTTTTTCTCCAAGAGGAGAAATATGTAGTCATAGAACATAAAAATGAAAGACCGGGAAGCATCTAAAACATTGCACCTTCCTACCATACCCTGTAAGAAGTTCCTTTGACATCACTAACAGTTTGTCATCTAGCCTGTAATTGAACAAAGCTAGGGAGAGGTACATTATTCACAAAAGGTAGCCCATTCTCTGTTCGAGCAATTCTAACCATCAGAAAGTTCTTCCTTATATTAAGTAAAATCTGTTTCTCTCTGACATCCATCTACCAGTCTCAGTTTTTCCATTTTTGGAGTATCACAGACTAAAACTAACATCTTTTTCTGATGACTACCTTTCAGAAATTTGAAGGCAGTTTTCATGCATCCTTGTCATTCTGTGACTGAATACATATGTCCTTCAATGTTTCATCAAAGTGGTAAGCATTTATATAGTTCCCATTGTGTGCCAGGCATTGTGCTAAGCACTTTTTACCAATATAATTTCACTCAACCCTATCAAATTTGGGAAGTAGGTATCATTATTATTCCTATTTTGCTGTTGAGGAAACCATGGCAAACAGGGTTTAATGCCTTGCCATATGTCTGTAATGCCCAATTTTCTTTCACTTTGGCCCCTTTTTGCTCTCTGCAAGATTTCTTTGAATTCTGATTCCATTATGTCAAGGCTCTTTCTCAGGTGTGCCATCTAAAAATTTGATAAGTACATTTTTCTGTTTCCATCAAAAACTGAAGGAAACACTCTTGTTGTATGCTGTATCCCTCAGGGTGACCGATCTATTAACCACCACATTTTGGATAGGGTTGAATAGTAACTGATTATTCATCTGCTTCTACTATCTCCCAACGCATATCGCTTCACATTGTCCACAAGAATATTGTGATACCCATTTTTAAATGCCTTGCTGAATTTCAGATACACAACATCTATAACATTTCCCTAAATTATAAACTACCAAACTATTTACTAAAATAGGAAATGGAATGGCCTGGCATGGTTTACTGAATTCACAAAGGTTTCTCTTAACCTGATTTCTTTCTATACAATACAGCCTAGTTCTGTTATTGCATTGTAATATTGAACTCTGTGATGAAGAAATTCTTTCTACCAAAGCAGACTGGGTCTACTTCACATTTTATATTTTTAGAGAATCCTAGCGCAGAAGTATCAAGCACAAGGTCCTTTGGCCACATGTGAACCACAACACTCCCAAGTGTAGCCTGAACAAGATTAAAATGAAATTTGAAAATGTGTAAAAAAGAAATAAAAACATAATAAAGCATAGATAATACTACATTTGAAAACTAAGTCAATATGTAGCCTGCAGGGATCCTTAGGTATGGATTGGTAACCCCTGTTTTTATTTGAGTTTGACAGGACTAGCCTAAAGCAATGAAGTGTTAATGTATTGAACAGTATCATTCAGTCAGTCTGTATCAGAGGTGGGCTAGACTTCAGGTATTTCTGTCTCAGAGGTCAACTTTTTGTTCAGTATGCCTCCTTGTTTTTTCTAATACTAATAAGACAGTTGTTCAATAATCTATCCTAGAATTTTGCTAAGACTTACATTAGACTCACAGATTTATAGTGTCTAAAAACTATATTTTTTCCTCTTTTGGATTTGATATATAACCATGCCAGAGGAGGTGAAAGAAGCAATGAAAATCTCATTCTTTTTGAATTACCAACATACACATTATTTGGATTACATCTGAACTTCTCTCTAGTTCTTTGAAAGATTCTTCCATGAAATGAGACATACTATTTTTTAAATGGGTCAATTTTGCACTTCTATAGGAATCAGGCCAACTCGGATACCACAGGACTTTCACATCAAGCCAACAAATACTCATGAGCAAGCAAGGCACTAGGTTGTATTTGAACTTCTAAAAAATTATGAGATCCTATAAAAAACACTAGGCAGCTGTCAAAGAGATATGACTACAAATTAAAATATGTTTACTATTTTGTTTACCCAGAAGACTTAAATGGTAACCAGTGTGTTAACTGATTTGTTATTCCTTCACTGACACACCTGAAAAAATATCCACAAAGATCTTTTTCTCAATTGATGCCAGGTTCCAAAGATTGTAGTAAAATGTAAAATAATCAAAAGCACTTACAAAGTTCCCCAATGAAAAAATGCAACACATGCACCATATTGAGGATAGACAGATATCAGATGTCGAGGTCTACACATGCACAGGGAAGGAAAATAAAAACAACCATCTGCTACCAAATTGTTATTGTCTCTAGTTACAGATTGAGGAAGTGAGAAATGTAGAGACTCACCCATGGTCACCAAATCCCACTGAGACCGAGTCTGAATTGCACACTGAGCCATATAGCATTTTGGATTGGAAGCAGAGAGGATATGGTGAGAAGTGATTGTCTGACAGCAGAATGATGGTTATAAGAAGATACTCTCATTCATCTTCCCAAGGCTTCATTCTGAAATATTCTGTTTTTAACTATTTCTCTCTGAGCTCATTAGGAGTAATTTCATGAAAATTTGCTTTTAATTTAATAGATTAGTAGCCCAATT
Source organism: Bettongia penicillata ogilbyi (assembly GCA_023548195.1). Taxonomy (NCBI): domain Eukaryota; kingdom Metazoa; phylum Chordata; class Mammalia; order Diprotodontia; family Potoroidae; genus Bettongia; species Bettongia penicillata. The sequence goes on from JAJHZJ010000796.1 coordinate 786,279, forward strand.
TTTTTGGAGCACCTCATGCCATATATAATATATTGTAGTAGAAGAGCACTGCCTTTGTTGTTCAAGAACCTGGATTTGAATCTTGATCTACCATTTACTATGTGATCTTGAACAAGTGACTTAGTTTCTTCCTCTCCAAAATGAGGGTAATACTTTCATGACCTACCTCATTAGTTGTTGGAGCAAAGAGGAAAGGGTTTTGTTTGGTCTTTTTTGTCTGTCTTACACTTCTATAGCAAGGTATATTATTATTTTGTACTTGTTTTCTGTCATTTAGTCATGACCAGATCTTAGTGACCTATTTAGGCTTTTCTTGGCAAAAATACTGTAAGCAGGTTCCTCTTCTTAAAATTTGCTCACCTAAATTGATAGCAGTTTGGCTGACCCTTGCTAAAATTTTTTAGTCCTCCATAACTTCAACTGCTTGCATGAAATAAGGAGGGAAAAGTTGACTAAACTTTGCAGAGTTTAATTTCCTCTCTGTGTTAGCATCATGCAATAGTTTTAAAAATAATACCAGGAAACAATGGTAGAACTACCTACGCTCGATAGTGTTTTCCATTACAAGTTGAGTTTTTAAAAATCTTTTTCCAAATAAAAGTAGGTGACATTTGGAATGAGATAAGAAAGTAGATATCAGAGGTAAGTTTTGGGGAGTTGTGGTAGGGGAAGGAGATGGATGTAAGCCCCGTGAAGATAAATTTAAGACTAAGAAACCAACATTAATCATGTCTCATTCGTATATTTAACTAAGATCAGAAATTTCATAAATATAAAGAACAGATGTGTAACCCAGCTAGTTGAAACTGTTCCACAACGTGTAAGTTCATTTATCATAAAAATATTTTTTAAAAAATCAGGAGACCTAACAACAAATAACCTCCCAAAACAAAATATTCAAAATCTGATTCTTTTCAGAACTCTTACAAAGAAAGGTACAAGACAATGCACACTGATAGTAATGATTGGGGATGTTAACCTTTATTTTCAATTCTAAAAAAAATGCCTCAAGAAATACAGTTATAAAGGGTATCAATTTGTACATCATCCCCTGATATGAAAGAGCACTGATATCATTCATTTGCATTGTGAAATGACAGTATCATAATATGCTACTAATCCTTGTAAATACAATTTTATAGTTAAATATCTCAGTGGGGATGATCTCAAAATATTTAGAAAGTTATGATTGTTTGGGAAAAATTACTAATTGATACATCAATTATATGAAATCTGCACCAAGAATAAGAAGTTAATCGTAAGACCTAGTACCTTAGGTACATGGCACAGTATCGAGTCCAGAATAAGTAACAAATAAATACGTGTTAATTCACAGCTTTCTTGTATCCACTCATATTATGTCACTTTTTCCCATTTACTAGAAGGGAAAGGACAGACAGTATATAAGAGAATGCATAGTATGTCTTGACTTTCTTACTATTTTCATCTATAAATCCAGCTCATCTATTTGGCTACTTGATCTATCAATCCTTAAAAGTTTCACGCATTTGGAGACCTAATAAACCACACTGGAATTCAGGATCAGGCACCATCAGGGTAATCTCTTAGTCGTTTAGTGGGCCATTATGGATTGAATGACATTTTGTTTCATTGTAGCATTTTGGAGGGTGAGTGCCTGATTTAGAGTGAATGTCCTCAGGAGACAGAAATCAGATTTTTCCAGTGGTGATCCAGAGTTGCAAACAATAATGTGGTGGCCTTGCAGAGCATGTTCAAAGTAATACTTTGCACCTTTGAAGTCATCTTGTCCAAGTCTCAGCCACAGACAAAAAAATAAAAGTAGAAATAGGAAAGGATTTTTATATGGCACAATGACAATGCGCTATCACTCTATGAAGTTTTAATGGTCACATATAGACATGAAATTTGGACCTGGTAGAGAAATCACATTCAGCTTCTTAACTGTTATCTAAAATGTTCTGCCCCCAAAAGACGGCAATCTAGAACCTCAAGCAGGCATAGGCTTGAAGATTTTTTCCCCCAATGTTTGCAAAACTTTACCTTGCCCAGACTATACCTTAGGGCCAGCTTAGAAATACTTGAGTGAAAGGCTATGATAAATACAGATAATAGCAGATTGAAAAGCTGAAACTCCCAAATAAGCAAAACATAATTGACACAATGTAAGTTCTTTGGTTTTCACACTGTTTGCTTTCCCATAGTGGATTCTTGGAGGGACTGATAAAATGGTACCCACTGTGAGCACATGTCTTGATGCCTTCAGGAACTCCATTTATTACATCCCAGGTTGACTCTTTTAGACTTTGTTAATGGTTTGGCTCAATTGTCACCTACTTCTTTGTACGTGCCTTTTATCTGCCTTGACTCTGATTTTGGGTTATTCCCTTTAGGATCCCAAAACGAATCTGGCAAAAGTCACAGACTAAAACCTCTTGTTCACTCCAAAAACTCTATCTTCCAATGACCATTAAATCACAAAGAAGTGGTTGCACTTTTGTCATGAACCTATAAGTAGAAACTACCATTCTGCAGAAATGCACATATTTTTTTATAAATGCAACTTAAAGAAATTCCACTGAAAAAGGCTAATCTACCGAACCAAGTGTTAATGGAAAAGAAGAAATTTGATGTCTATAGTAGAAAGATCTAAATCCATATCAACCCATTAAAATCTCCTATGAATTTATAGACAGTTTAGATATATAGGATTCATAGGACATTTGAAGTAGTTTTTAAAACTACAGCTTCATCGCTTTATTTTGTACTTTACCAGGGCAGTATTTAGTATCCCTATACTAGTTGACTATGCCAGGCACAAGATCACCCCATTCCTGACTACAGCCATTTCTTTCTCTCCACAATTTATTGGGGATCTAAAAATAATTTTGGGGGTACTACTATGTTAACTGAAAACCATCTGCTTTCAGCTTTTAGCTACAGTAGGCTAACTGCAGTGGTAACATATCACCCGGGACTTCAGGTGGAATGAGCATTATTGATCAATTTTAGTAAATGAATCAATTGACAGAACTTACCTAAGATGGATTGACTTGAGGTGGCCACTGCTCTCCACACATCTGGGACTACTTTATTTTCTTTTACTGTAAGAAGTTCCTCATGCTGAAGTTGAAAGTCAATGTAGGTATTTAGAAACTAACCCTAATTTACTCTCTCCAAGACAAAGAGGTAGTTAGAAGGAGAATTATACATGTACCATGGGGGAGTTGGAACACTTGAGAAAAGTTCCTGAGGCCCCATAAGGAAACAAAACCACAGAATCTCAGAGTTGGAAGAGATTCAGATATCAACTAATCAAACCAATACCGAAATAAGAATTCTCTAAGAGGTGGAGGCAAGAGGTGGCTCAGGGGATAGAGCATGGGGCCTAGAGTCTGGAAAATTTCACTTTAAATTTGGTCTCAAACCCTCATTGGCTGTGTAAGAGTAAGCCCCTTAACCTCTGTTTTCCTTAAACCACTGAAGAAAGAAATGACAAACCACTCCAGGATCTTTCACACGAAAACCACAATAACAGCATTGGCACATTATGGTCCATGGGGTCACAAGGGGTCAGACAAAATGAATGACTCAACAGCAACCAAGTAACTTTATAGCTATTAATGCCCTGTTTCACCTTTGGAATCACGAGTGCCCTATTCTACATCTGGAAAGCTATAATTATTAGAAAGCATTTTTTTTTCTTATGAAGAATTGAAATTTTGCTTTTCACATCTGTTAACCAATAGAGAAGGATATGTCAGGTAGAAATAGTAAGTCACTATTTTACTCTTATTCTTTCATACTTAGTGTGCTTCAAACAATTACACAGGTAAATAAAATAATTGCTTTTTCTAATTATAATTGTGCCATCATAGAAATCATTATCATATCCAAAATAGACTTCATTATCTTCTCCTCAAACCTACCTTTCCTCTAAACATTCTTATTTCTTTTTAGGATACTACCATCCTCCATTTTACATAGAGTTGAAAACTTGGGGTAATCTGAAATTCTTCCTCTTTGTCCCTTCCCCTTTTCTAATCAGTTATCAGTTCCTTATCTATTTCAATAACATCTTTCATTTTTCTTTCCACCACAAGGCTCCCACCCTTACGCAGGTCGTCATTACTTATTGTATTAGGCTAGTGCAGCCTCGAGGCCACATGTGGCCCTCTTGGTGCCCAAGTGTGGCCCTTAGACTGAATCCAAACTTAACATCAAAGGGCTGCACTTGAGGACCTAGAGGGTCAACCTGGGATGTAATAAACGGAGTTCCTGAAGGCATCAAGACATGTGCTCACAGTGGGTACCATTTTATCAGACCCTCCAAGAATCCACTATGGAAAAGCAAACAGTGTGAAAACCAAAGAACTTACATTGTGTCAATTATGTTTTGCTTATTTGGGAGTTTCAGCTTTTCAATCTGCTATTATCTGTATTTGTCATAGCCTTTCACTCAAGTATGTGGCCTTGAGGCCATAGGTTCCCCAGCCCTTTGTTAGTACAATAGCTTCCCAGCTGATATTCCTGCTACCAGTTTGTCTCTTCTCCAATCCATTCTTCACTTTGCTGACTAATCATTCTTCCAAAGACAAAGATCTGACCAGCGTGATTCACTGTGAATGCCTGCTCCTTCTATAATAGAACACAGTGTTGTGTCCTAGAATTAAAAGCTCAAAACAATCGCTTACTTTTCTAGTCTTATTTCATATTACTCCTCTTATAGTCTGTTCTAGCCAAATGAACTCCTAGCTATTTGCCAAACTGAACACTCTGTCCTCTGCTTCTATATATTCATAAGACACTCCTCATGGCTATACTACACTCAATACCTCTTAATGCCTCTTTCTTTAAGGTTTAATTCAGCAATACTTCCTTCATAAAGCTTTCCTTGACCCCTTCATCCGGTGCTCTCACTTTTTGTATTATACTCACTCATTTGCGTGTTCTATGTCCCTAGCAGATTGCAAGTTCCTTGAATGCGGAACTATTTCATTTTTGCCTTTATTTATCCAGCACCTGGAACAGTGTCTTGTATATAATAGGCACTTAATAAATTTTAAGTTGTTGAATTGAATTATCTCTTTCCTGTGTTTAGCTTCTACTTAGAGTTGTCTCCAAGAAAATCTAACGCAAGATATTCCAACAGTTCATGCATGAAATTAGAACACAATGAAACATTTGTGAACTATTCAACAGTCAACAAAAAGGGTGACTTAGCAATAATAAAAAGTCAACAAATATGTATAGGAATTCAAGTGGGTACCTTTGCCCCACCACCATCAGCAAGCTATGTTAGAAAGGGATATTGACTCATACTGCAATAGGGATTCCATCAAGCCTAAGCACCTCTGATCTGTCATGGGCTGAGCCTCTTATGCTCCAGCTAACCAGGAAACTGACATCAACGGCTGAATGCCCTCTGCCTCAACCAACCAAGATTCAGGGATGATTTCCCTGCCTTCTTAAACAAGCTATTAGTTCAGCCTACATGAAAGAAATGTCCCTACCATAAGAGCAATTTTACAGATAGCACTTCAAACAGAGGTCTGTGACTACCCCCAGTTTATGAAATAACTACTTAATGATGATTACTTTTGTTCACAGACACATAGATTACGTACCTTGAATGCATTGTCATATGTGTAAAAGTTGTTATTAAGACCTTTACTTAATACACATGAAAGTATGGTCTATCTGGCTGATTTTCATCTTTCCCTACAAACTACAGAGCAAACTGGTAAAGTATTTTCTAAATTGTTGAAAAAGTTTATCTGGTAAAGGAAAAATAAAGTTTCTGCAAATGTGTATTTTTTTCCTTGTAAAAGAGAACAAGTTTATCACAATGAAATTTAATTATATAAAATATGAATTGTGAAAAAATTTAAAGAATGTTAACTGAAGTGATTATGCGATATTCTTTTTCTATATAGAGAGTGCAGATAGGACTTTAGCAAAATCATTCTTCACTCCTACTCACTACTAAGTTTGGAACATGATACCATTAAGCATGTTCAAATTGACATTTACAAACATGTAAGCCCATTGTAATTTGGGCAAGAATTGTTTTAAAAAAGAGTTTTTATAAAATAGTTGATTTAGATCTTTTGAATTCTAGGTTTAGAATTGTAATTACACCTTTTCATTGCTTTGTTGCATGGTTATGTCTAGGGAATAAGAACAGCTTACATTTATAGGGTGCTTTAAGGTCTGCAAAATGCTCTGCTCACAACCTTCTGAGAGCAGTAGTACATTTTTCATTTTCTCTGCTCACATATGAAGAAAGTAGGGCTCAGAGATATAAAGTGACTTACTCAGAACCACACACTCTGAGTCCAAGGCAGAATTCAAACTCAGTTTTCCTCATTCCAAAGTCTAGCATTCTTGTAGCACTCAAGAGACTTCTCTGGCCATGGATCTGCCACTAACTAGCTGTCAAATCATTCAATCTCTCAATGCCTCTGTTTCCCCATTTGTTAAATGAGAAGATGGAGTGAAATTATCAATGAAATTTCTTTCAGTTCTATTATTTAATGACTCAATCACACAATTAGCTTTTCCAGGATCTACTATCTCTAAAGATTTCAATGTGACAGTTCTTTCTCAGAAAATCTCAATGAAGAAAATATATAGTATGGTCAATCATAGCAACACACCTGAGGACTGCTGCTATGAATAACTTCAAGGATCTAATAGCATCATATAATGAATTCTTTATTCAGCAACAATCCAAACATTGTTCAGTAAAGTTAAGCAGAACATCATAGCAACATCCATAAGTAAAACATGCCATTATATGTGTATATATGTATGTATATATATACACATATATATCATAACAATAGCAACATCCTTAATCAATATCAAGTATCCCAGTAAAGTCCTTTTTCAAAGTACCACACTATCCACCTCTAGGTCACAGTGAGAATAGTCTTTTTAATCTATACCAAGAGTCCAAGTAAAATCTTCTTTCATCTTAACTCTAGGTTGACTTCCAAGCCCCATGGCTCTTCCTCTGTGGGCTGACCACTCCTGATTCTCACCTGGATTCACACGTAGGCAGCTCTGTGCTCCTGATCCATGTCTCAGCTCAGAGGAACTGCTCCATTCCACAGCTTCTGCCTCTGGGAAAATGAAGCTCAACAGACTAACAATAACACTAACACACATCACCAGCACCATCATCTCAATTCACCTCCCACATCCAGAGACTCTGTGTTAACAGTTCAGTTCACTTTAACAGCTCTCAAAAGGGGCTAAGCCTTCTTCTCATGGGCATGCTTCTGTCCTACAGATCTATTCACTTTCAAAGTTCTGAAGCTCCTTCAGCAAGTCTCTGCCATCAGAGGTCTCCTCTCTCAGCTCTCAGAGGTCTCCTCATGGATCTCAGGAATCCTACCAGCTCTCAGGTCTCCTCTTGGCTCTCTTCTTCTGACTGGCTGACTCCTTCAATGAAGGCTTTCTTCACATCTGCTTTCTCAACACTGGCTCTCTCTTTTTATACAGTTCTACTCAGCATCCGATTGACTAGAGCCCACATGCACAGATCTGATTGACTAGAACCCACATACATATATCTGATTGGTTAAATCTCAATCCAGAAAAACAGCAAAAGATCCTACTTTGCTGTTACATATATACATATGCATTTATACACATTTATTTGTTGTGGTTTATATGTTTGTTATTTCATTTAGTTGTGTGTGACTTTTTGACTCCTTGAAACATGATGGCCATGAAACTTCTTGGCAAAGATAGTAGAGTAGTCTGTAATTTCCTTCTCCGGTGGATTAAGGGAAACGGAGGTTAAGTGACTTCTCTAAGGTCACACAGCTGTTAAGTGTCTGAGGATGGATTTGAACTCAGATATTCCTGACTCCAGGCTTAGCATTCTATACCCTGAGCCATATAGCTGCCTCATCTGTGTGTGTGGGGGGGGGTGCATGCATGTGTGGAGAGAGGGAATTGCATAGTGGCAAGAGAGCTGTCTTGAAAACCTTGAAGACTTGGGTTCAAGTCCCACTTCTGACACGTACCTCTTTGTTACCCTGTGAAGGTCACTTATTCTCCCAATGTTCTAGTTGGCTAGTGTCTCTAGATGAAACTCTTTGAGTACAAGTTTCAGAGAAAGTAGCCTCCGTGGTAGAGGGAATTTCCCTGGGAATTTCCTGTATCAGTACAATCAGAGATCAATTTCCTACTCCCTTTTCTTTACAGAGAGCATTTAAAAATCAGTAATAGTCATTTGGATTTTTTTTGAGGTGATATGGACTAGACTTGTGACATCACTAACATAACCGGTAGCAATGAAACCATAGGTCTCCTCCTTCCTATAAAACATTATATAGATACGTAGATACATAGCTACATAGATGATACATAGATACATAGATATAGATATAGATACATACATACATCCACTTATATATCTATGCATATATATGTTTAGTTTGTATATCTATATATGTATATACATTTGTTAACTTGATATTTGTGCTATATGTGTGTATGCATTGTCTTCCCCAATAGAACATAAGCTTTTCATAAATAACGATTATTGCAGTTTTATATGTGTATTGTCAGTTCTCAAAATGTGCCTAGAATATAGCAGGTGCTTAATACATACTTGTGATAAACAGACAGAAAGATAGATAGATCTTTGTGAAAAGGTAAAGTATTATCAAATAGTAATATATAGATATATATTTAATGTGTCATTTAGTGTTAAACTTCAAGAAGTGGAGAAAAGCAAAATATTTGTGGGTGACTTCTCTAAGACTTCTCAAGTCACATCAAGTAGGTGACCACTCTACCTGTGAGAGATGGATACAGTGCATAGAGAAGAGAGATACTTGACACGAGAAAGATGATTTCCACTAAACCTTTGATAATCCACCCCTAAAATCCATCAACACAAAATTTCTAGCCTAGTTTTGTTTTATCATCCATCTATAAACTCCTTATCTAATATCTTATCTTTTCTAAAATGCAACCAAAAAAAAAGATTCCTACTTTGCATAGACAAATTATCATCATCATTCTTCTGTTTGTCCCACCACTCTCGGATCATGTTTCCAAATGGTTTGTTTAATCCCTTTTCTGTTCATTCCAATGAGTTGGATCATTCTTTCTTCGTAGTAGAGGATACCAGATAGTTTCATAGCTCATTGTCTTATTGGAATCTGTATAGTTTTATTTCAAAATGTTTCATCTTGGACCTCTCTGAACTTGTTATTTTAATAACTCAATCCTTCCAGTCCTCCGACACATTCTGTCTTCATACTGCTCATTTAATCTGCCCTAGACCTTGAAAGGATCAAAAGAAGTTGTACTCCTCCGCAACACTGCTCACTTCCCAAACATTCTAAAATTGCATTTGCTGCTCAATTGAACCCCTTGTGCCTTGTTTAAGAAGGATCAGTAATCTGCCTCAGTGTCAGTACAGGCTGCTCTACTCACTTAGGGCATCATAACATGATAGGAGTTAGCCATTCAAACCGTATGCGAGAGTCCCGGGGAGGCGGGGAGGAATCATTTAGGTGCTTGCTGCCATCTCTTCCAAAAATTTACAAAGAAAATAGGACTCAATTTACCTAAAGGAAAATGAAGTTAATATTAGTGTGTGAAAATATGCATATTGATAGTGTGTTGGCATCCATGTCTGAAGTTTCCTTGTGCCATGATCATGTCATATGTAAACGTATCATGCTTGTAAAAATATATATAGAAATAACAAAGCAAGGAGAAATAAGTGAAATCTTTCACTTCTCAGAAACAAATCATTTCTGACAAAATAGGAGAAGCACTTACTGGGTAAGATTTCAGAGCAGAAGATGCATATACATATAATATACATATGTACATTTACATATCCATTTATACTTACATTCATATTTACATATAGATATATTTATTGTGGCATAGAGCCTTCACAACCATTTAACAGAATTCTTCCTCCTGTTGTACCCTTTGGTCTCCTGTTGCCCCCTGACTGTCTTCACCATGGCCACTGAATTGAGCATTTTAAGAGACTTTAACCCAAAGTAGGAGATTTCTTGCAGGAATGTTAGCCATTATCCTTGTATGTATCTACAAAATCCCTTTCAGCTTTATAGTTCTATTACTTTCTGAAAATTAATCAACAGACAATTTTGACAAATAGTCTCCTTGGATGTCAAGTGAGTTTCTGAAGATTCTAGTATAAATTACAGTGCTTTCAAATAAGATTATGATGAGGATATTGATATATTTGCATGCATATGCACATGCATGTACAGGTGCATGTGCATACATACTTGCATATCTGTGCATGTAAATACATGTGCATGGCATACTTACATGTATACAGATATACAAACTTACATATACATGCAGTATGGCATACTTCCTATGCCTCCATTTTACAGGATCTTTCATCCTTTCATGCTCTTTGCCCTCATCCTGCTTGCCCCTGGGACTGTCTTCACTGTGGCAGATCCCTGAACTTTTTAATAGGCTTTAACCCAACCTAAGGATGTCTGGCAGGGGTTCTAGCCACTTCCTTCAAGTATAGTTGGAGAGATCTTTAGGGCTGAGGAATAATAGTGCTGCTGTTCAACAAATGAACCAACTAATAAGCAGCCATAAGCACTTATTAAAGGCTTAATAAACAATGATTCAGCTCCTACTGTTCGTAAGCACTGAGATAAAACATGAAAAGAATAAAACAATCCCTACCCTTAGGGAGCTGGTATCTTTCAAATTACACCAGGAAACTGAGCAAGGGAACAATCATAGATGGCTCAAAAAATTGTAAAGGACATATGTATTATCCAAATATCTTAGAGTACAGAATGTTTTTTTCCAGTCACGACCTATGATTTCATCTATGTAGGGAACCCCTAAATATACACACACACACACACACACACACACACACACACACACACATAAAGTCCTTTCAGAGATATTAACTAGCAACTCATTTATCATAGTCAGGAGCAGCCCTTGAGCCCAAATGTTGTTGACTTTGAAGATCCCAGTGTGTTTATCTAGACATAGTTCAGCATTATCTGATTTTAGTGCCAATTCTACTACTGATTTAAGGCATACTTTTGGGCAGGACACAACTTCTGGAGTTTCAGGGCTTTTATTTCCACATTACTTGACTTAATAAAACAAATTAACCAACTGATAGCACAAAAGCACTTTGTTAAAATTCAAAGATTATGGAAATGTGTGATTATAGCTAATATGGATTCCCATTATCCCAATATCAAAGATTTATCTCCTTTGTTAAAAGGAGGGTAAGTTTTAACATTGCAATAACTCAACAGCAAGTTTGTCTCCTATATAGAAAGTCAATACCAACAACATAATTTTACAAGGCTTAAAGTCATTCTGACATAGTTGGAAACAAAAATACTTTTGAATAATCTTTTGGACCCTTTTAATGGCCAACTTGGATTAATATTAGTGAAGCACTATACTGTTAATGATTAACTTATCTTGAAGCTTATTATAAATGAGCTATTCAGAGTTAATTTGGATATATAACATGTTATGTCCCTACTATGTGCACAGCAAAACACTTGGGCTAGGAAAATGTATCCAATACACTTTAATCCAAAGGGCTATGCAGTGTGAATACAAAGATAAAATGAAAGAAAACAGCCCCCACAAGAGCTTATATTTCACCAAGGGATGAAGAACACAATGTATAAACAGACACATGTACTGCCTCATCTACCCCATCAAACGTACAAACTGCATCCCTGTACAAATATTTACACTAGGTTTAAAACATTTTGTGAACCTACACTCCTATAGCTAATAACTCAATATTCAATTAAGTGATACAATTAGCTAAAAATAAAAACATTTACTGAAATGGCATTGCAAGGATAGTAGGAACAAAATATTATTCCCAGAAACTTGAGGTGCACTCTCCTACAAATACATAAAATAGCAGAAGAAATACACCTTTTTGGAGTATGCTAATAGAGAATCACACTATTAGGGAACACATGAGGCCATGACAACTTGTACTTCCAACACTTCAGGACCCCATTGCTCTTTCTCATCTCGTGTCCTCGCTTTGGTCCTTTCTTGCCCACAACATCTATGCTGAGATAGTCATGCAGTTGAGCTCCTTTGGGCCCTTTCCTCTCTGCAGGTTAACTCCCTGCTTCCTAGGCTAACTCTCTCAACTTCTCTCACCAGCTCTTTGGACTCCCAGTTTCACTCTGTTTAACTGGGGACTTGGTGGAACCATATCCTCCCTCCTCTTGCCAAACTATGTTAGAAGCATCCCAAAGAGCCGATGAGCTTGACTCATAGATACTCCTGTCTTAACTGATCCCTTAGATGGTAAGTACTCTGCTGACTGATGTAGCTGTTTTTATGGCAGAGATGTAGCTGACTCTTCCACTAGCCAACAGTTTGCTACCCTACAATTCTAACACCTTGATGGCGGAACATTTTCATACCTCCTAAAGAAGTAAGGAAGTTCCCATGTGGTCAGTTGCCGTCTATGTGCTAATGATTTTGAGATGGATGTATTTAGCCCTAGTTTCTCCCCAGAAATTCAGGTCTACACATCTACCACTGCCTATTGAACACTTACAACCAGAAGCCTCAAAGTCATTTCACACTGAAACTGTCTAAAATAACAAAAACAACAATAACTATATTTATATAACACTTACTATGTACCAGCATGCTAAGAACTTATAATTATTTTCTTATTTGATTTTTACAACTATTCTGAAAGGTAGGTACTATTATTATCTCCATTTTCCAAATGAGGAAACTGAAGCAAATAGATGTTGTGACTTTGTTCAGAGTCATATGGTTAAAAAATGTCTGAGGTTGAAGTTGAATTCAGGTCATCTGGCCTCCAGTCCTGGTCCTCTAGCCACTTCACCAAATGGCTGCCCCAAAATTGATTTTTATCTTTCGATTTAAACTAACCATATTTTTGGACATCCCTACTACTTTCAAGGGTAATTCCATGTTTTCAGTCACCCAAATGCACGTCATCCTCTATTCTGCATTGTCATTTGTCACACGTTCATTTATGCCTTCACTAATATTTCTATTATAAGACCTTGTTCTTTTCACTCATCTATCCTACTATCCTAATTTACATGTCATTATCCTTTAACTAGCCTATTGCAATAGTTTTGTAATTAATCTTCCTACTTCAAATCTCTTTCTACTTAATTTCTTTCTCTAGATAGCTGTGAAAGTAATTTGACTAAAGCAGAAGTCTAAACATACACTTTCCTACTCATTAGACTTTGGTTGTTCCTTACTGACTCTAGGATAAAATATAAACTTTTTGTTTGGCAGTTAAAGCTCTGTATGATATGAATTTTTACTTCTTTGAAGACTGTTGTATTCCATGTTGTGCTGCCATACAGCAACACTGGTAGAATACCTTTGCATCAGTTGGAAAGCTTGGAAGTTTTTATATTCTAATTCATTCGTTTATTTGTTTGTTTATGTTTATTTTTAGTTTTCAACATTCATTTCCACAAGAGAGTTCCAAGTTTTCTCTCCATCACCTCCCTCCACCTATCCCAAGACAGAATTCATTCTGATTACCCCTTCCCCCCATCTACCCTCTCTTCTATCACACCCCTCTCTTCTCTTATCCCCATCCCCTCTATTTTCTTGGAGTTCAAGATAAACTTCTATACTGCATTGCCTGTGTATTTTATTTCCCAGTTGCATGTAAAAACACTTTTTAACATTGGTGTTTAAAACTTTGAGTTCCAGCTTCACTCCCTTCCTCCCACCCCATCCATCCCCACTGAGAAGGCAAGCAATATGATATATGTTATACAAGTGTAGTTATGCAGAAAACTTCCATAAAAGTCATGTTGTGTAAGACTAACTGTATTTCCCTCCATCCTATCCTGCCCCTCGTTTGTTCTATTCTTTCTTTTGACCCCATCCCACCTCAAAAGTATTTACTTCTAATTACTCCCTCCTCCCATTTGCCCTCCCTTCTATCATCCTCCCTACTTCTCCCCTTCTCCCCTACTTTCCTGTAATGCAAGATAGAGTTTCACACCAAATTGAATGTGCATGTTATTCCCTTCTTAAACAAAATGTGATGAGAGTAAGATGCACTTTTTCTTCTCACCTCCCTCTCTTCCCTTTCACTGAAAATGTTTTTCTTTGCCTCTTTTATGTGAGAGATAATTTGCCCCATTCTTTTTCCCTTTCTCCTCCCAATATATTCCTCTCTCACTCCTTAATTTTATTTTTTAGATATCATCCGTTCCTATTCAACTCACCCTGTACCCTCTGGCTATATGTATATAATTCCTCCAACTACCCCAGTACTGAGAAAAGTCTCAGAGTTATAAATATTATCTTTCCATGTAGGAATGTAAGCAGTTCAATTTTAGTAAGTCCCTTATGATTTCTCTTTCCTGTTTACGTTTTCATGCTTCTCTTGATTCTTGTGTTTGAAAATCAAATTTTCTGTTAAGCTCTAATCTTTTAATCAAGAATGCTTGAAAGTGTCATTCCTCTGGGTGTTCTCCTTGGGGATGCACCTGTAGCCCTTAAGGGGAAAGGGTCCCTCTCCCAGCCAGAGTAGCCGGGCCCAGAGCACCCTCTTCCAAATTCCCTAAAGGGTCTTCAGTAGCAACAGCACCCCAACAGAGAGTGTGTCATCTCTGGAATGAGTCCAACATATGACAAGAGGAGGGCCAATAGAGGAGACCACAAAGCCCTGGGCCAGAGGCAAGTCCCATCACCTTCTCAAATTGGAACTAAAAACTGATGATGTTGGCACTGGACCATACAAAATGATGGCTGCTGACCCGCTAGAACTTGAACTGTCCCTTCAGGTCTCCATGACACCAGTTTCAAAATAACAAGTATCTGGATTCATTCCAAGTCCCCCCTAACATCAGGAATCTAAAGTCACTCTTCCAATCTAGGGCAGGAGTCCTGACCCCAATTTGGGCTGGCATCCGTAGTCCAGTGCTACATAAACTTGAACAGACTTTGACCAGGACTTTCTTCCCTGGTTATCCCTTTCCAGATGTCTGCTTTCCCCATGATGGCTGATGGTAAGCATGGGGCCCTACAAGACCAGGGCCTCTACCTAGTCAGGGTCTGAAGCATCTCCATGAAGTCCCCATGATACCAGTTTCAAAGAAGCTGAACCTTGGATTGTTCCAAATTCCCCCAACATCAGGAACCTAAAGTGATTCTTCCAATCTAAGGCAGGAGTCCTGACCCCAATCTGGGCTGGCATCTGTGGGCCAGTCCTACATAACCTTGAACAGACTTTGACCAGGGACTTCTTCCCTGGTTATCCCTTTCCAGATACCTACTTTCCCCATGAGGGCTGATTGTAAGCACGGGGTTGGCATGGGGCCCTACAGGACCAAACCTGCTGCCCATCTACAACCTGAACAGTCCCCTGACATCCCAATGATATCAATTTCACAATATATAATATTAGATTGTGCCTCACCCTCCAGTTTCACTTGGGAAATGGAAGCTTGCCTCCTTTCCTTTGAGTGCTTTCATAGCCCAACTCCTTATAGCTCTTGTGAACCCCCTGAAAATTTAAGATGCAAATAAAGCACTCCTCCTTCAGGAAAAGAGAAATATTTGAAAGTCCTCTGTTTCATTGAATGACATTTTTTTCCCCTGAAGTATTATACTCAGTTTTTCTGGGTAGGTGATTCTTGGTTTTAATCCTAGTTCCTTTGATTTCTGGAATATCATATTACAAGGCCCTCGATCCCTTAACATAGAAAGCTATTAGAACTTGTGCTATCCTGATTGTATTTCCACAATACTTGAATTGTTTGTTTCTGACTGTTTGCAATATCTTCTCCTTGAACTGGGGACTCTGGAATTTGGCTACAATATTCCTAGGAGTTATCCTTTTGAGATCCCTTTCAGAAGGTGATTGGTAGATTCTTTCAATATTTATTTTACCTGCTGGTTCTAGAATATCAGGGCAATTTTCCTTGATAATTTCTTGAAAGATGATGTCTAGGCTCTTTTTATGATCATGGCTTTCAGGTAGTCCCACAATTTTTAAATTGTCTCTCCTGGATCTATTATTCAGATTTGTTGGTTTTCCAATGAGATATTTCACATTGTCTACATTTTTTCATCCCTTTGGTTTTGTTTTATAATTTCTTGATTTTTTTCATAAAGTCATTAGCTTCCATCTGCCCCATTCTAATTTTTAGGGAATTATTTTCTTCAGTGAACTTTTGGAACTCCTTTTCCATCTGATCAATTCTGCTTTTTAGGGCATTCTTCTCTTCATTTAGCTTTTTGGATCTCTTTTGCCATTTGGGTTAGTCTGTTTTTAAAGTGTTATTTTCTTCAGCATTTTTTGGTTCTCATTTTCCATGTATCATTCTCATTTCTCTTCCCAATTTTTGCTCTACTTCTCTTGATTTTCAAAATCGTTTTTGAGCTCTTCCATGGACTGAGAGCAATTCATATTTTCTTTGGAGGCTTTGAATGGAGGAGCTTTGACTTTGTTGTCTTCTGTTTTCATGTTTTTGTCTTCCTTGTCACCAAAATAAGATTGTATAGTCTGACTCTTTTTTTTGGTTTGTGTTCATTTCCCCAGCCATTTACTAGACTTTTGAGCTCTTTGTCAAGGTAGATCTCTGCTTCCAGTTTGGGTGGGGGTGTACTGTCAGCAGCTCAATTCCCCCACAATCTGTGGATCTAGAGCTGCAGGAGCAATCACTGGCTCTCCCCCACTCTCAGCCACTGTGGCTGCTTCAGGTTCTTTGACTCCCTTCTCCCTCACCCATCCTGGGGCTGGGGCCCAACCACTCCACTCTCCCATGCTGGTCCCACAGGCTTTTTCCACTGATCTTCCATTTTCTCCTCAGTGTTTTGGAGTCTTGAGGGCTGGAAAGTGTCACAAATATGAGTGATTCAGTGTCCCCAAGGCCTGCTCAAGTCCTGTCTGTGCTAACACTGCCCAAGCTGGACTGTGCCCTATCCCCTGTGAGGCATTATAGACACTTCCCAGTGAACTTCCAGGCTGTCTTGGACAGGAGATTTGCTTCATTTCATTATTCTGTGGTTTCTGCAGCTCCAGAATTTGCTTAGATCCATTTTACAGGTATTTGGCTGGGCTTGGGAGTAGCAGTCTAGAAAGTGTGTGCTGTTACTCCACCATCTTGATTCGGCCCCTGAAAACTTGGGATTTTTAAAGGAGCTTTGCATATCTTGAAATCATCTGAGCCCACATTCCTCCTTGTTCAACTCAGGACCAAGCTCACCATTCATCTATATTATCTGTCCCAGACACACATACATATAAACAAGTTTTCTAGATTGTTCATCCAAATGCATGTTGCAATCTTGATAATGGATATTGATAATCCATTTTGTCTTTCCTACTTGAATGGTAAGTCCAAATTCCTTGGAGTGAAGACAGATCTCTTCTAAGAGACTCCAAACTGTTCTGGAATTTGATGCAATCAGCACAATGTCATCCACAAATTGGAGCTTCTGAAGAATACCACCATCCTCAAAGAATTCTATTTCAACTTAGACTTTTCACCAGTTGAACATCACAAGAGCAAACACTTTGGTGAGTATATATCTTCCTGTTTTATGCCTCACATAATGTCTATTGGTAGGGTAACATTGAACAGATTTATTCCTGCTATACTTTTCAAGGAATCTTAGATGATCATGCTCTATGGATGAAAGACACATTGTTGACAGAGCCTGTAAGGCAGCATTTAGCTCTACCAAAATAAATGCTTTTTTTCATAATCAACAAAACAATAATCACAGTGGGAATCTAAATCACTACATCTTTCAAATGTGAAATTATTAAGATATGGTCTATTGTTGAATATCTCGCGTGGAAGCCTGCCTGATTGTCTCCTGTTTATCAAGGATAGCTCTTATCAAAGATTTCCTTAATTCACATAGAGATAATTTTGCAAAGATGGGAGTTTAGGCATATGGATAAACTATAGATAGAGAGGTCTGTCCACAAAAATTATTACTATAAATTATCATAAAATCAAAGTTGGACAGATGTTTGAGGAAGATTGCTCATTTAACTTGGAACTCCCCCAGGCAAGGCTAAAGGGAATGAATGGAGACTCACCCGAACAGACCCAACTGCTCATCAATGTCTTTAACTTAAATTCAAACAGGGGAAGGAAAAAGCTAATGGATATCCGACTACAATTTTCACACTTGACCTAAGACAGTCTTACTAAGGGAGACGAGACAAAGCAGTAAAAAGGAAAGCAATTCTACCAGGATTCACTTAGAATCTGTACCAGTCAGATTTTTCAAGGGAAAAAAATTACCTTATACCTGCTTGGCTATGATTCTTGAACAAGAACAACCATTGACTTCTCAACAAATAGATAATTAAAGGATATAAACAAACAGTTCTTAAAAGAAGTGCAAACTATTAACAACCATATGAAAGAATGCTTCAAATCACTAATAATTTGATGAAAATCAAAAGAATTCTGATGTTTCACATTACACCCTGCAAATTAGAAAAAGATGATAAAAGACAGGAAAAGTCAAATTTGGAGAGTTTATGGAAAGATAACACATTGTTAGCAGAGTTGTGAATCAGTACAACTATTTTGGAAAGCAATTTGAAATTATGAAAACAAAATGACAAAAATGTCCATACACTGATTACTATTAGGCTTGTACCCTAAGGGGGCCGTTTATGAGAAGAAATTCCCATATCTACCAAAATACTTATAGTAAATTTTTTTTCATGATAGTAAAGTAATAGAAACAAATAGATCCCCTTTGACAGGGAAATGGCTAAACAAAATGTGGTACACAATGTACTGGAATCTTACTATGCTATAAGAAAGTATAAATATAAAGAATACAGAGAAGCATGAAAAACTTACCCAAACCAATACACAGAATACAGAGTAAAGTAAGAAGAGTCAAGAAAATAATATACACAATAATTGCAACAATATAAACAGAAAGATCAAATACAAAATAATTAAAATGAACTAATATAAAATTTAAAAGATTAAGCATGGCTCCAAAAAAGGGATATGAGAATAAACTCCCCTCCTACACCTTTGCAGAGAAGTAGGAGAACATTATGCATGTTTTCAGACATTTTAATATATATTATCAGTTTTACTGATTGTTTTCTCTTTTTTTAAAAAAATATCTTTTGGTTTATGAGATGGCTCTCTGGGAAGACAGAGAGAAAAAGTTATTTTGGGAAAATCTTAGTAATGAAAAAATACATTTCAATGAAATTTGTTTTTAAAAAGATCAACCATTATCATCCAAGCAGTTTCAAGTACAGTGATATCCTCTGGCAATACAGGTATGAGAGTGCAAGACTTCCTTAGAGCTCTTCCAATGTCTCTCACAAAAACAACAGAACTTTTGTTCAGGCCAACCCAAAATGAATATCTATATTTACATCAATGCAAACTCCAGTTTTTCGTTCCTTTCTTACATCAACTGCCTTAAAAGGGGAGTGGGGTGGGGTGGGTATACTATATCAGCAAAAAGCTTTTTACCACCATTTAAGCAGTTCTATCTGTAAGTAAGTACAATCTATAAGTATTTATCATTACAAAAACAGATTATACTGAATTTATATCAGCATAAATCATTCTACTATGTTGGCTTATTTATACATGGATAACATTTTGGGAATATTGAGAAATTCAATTAATCATAATAACCACATATCAGGTTACATATGTATATTTCTTCAAAGATTATTTTCATTAAACATACTAGCCCATGACTTGCTTGAGAAGGCAGCTTAAATTGACTATAATGGACTGATTTTAGCAAAGTCTGATTTTCGTGGCATAATTGTGGCCAATTCTATACCAGTCAGCACTTAGATAAATTACACTTCTGCAAAACAGAGATAGTGGAGCCATTATAAGCAGAAAGTCAACAACTTCATCTAAATTACATTTGCAAACTTAAACTAAGTTTCTAAAAAAAAAAAAAAAAAAAAAAAAACCAAAAACAAAACCTGAAGAAACACATGGCATGTAGCACTGAATAAACCTCTTCATGACATAGGCAGCCAAGCCTCTAGCTCTACAGAGTAACACCAAATGTCAGTTCTTCCCTACATAGTTTTACTTCCCTCTGCCATTTGAATACAAGGCAAAAATTGCTTTTTGTATGGAAACTCTCTCTGTCAATGAGGATCAGACATTACTCTGCAACATGAAGTCTTAGCCAGCTGTCTCAAATACTGAAAATTTAAGTAACTTGCTTATGGTCATACAGAAAATATTTGTCAGAGGCCAACATAGTAGAATGATTTATAGTGATATCAACTCAGTATAATCTCTATTTGTAATGATCAATAATTATAGGGATAAATCAAGGAAATAGTATATAGTCCTCACCCTTGTTCTCAAGAAGCTTGTGTTAGGAAATTTTGAAGAGGATAAAATCACTTTTACTTGGCACAAGACTTGATGAGGCTGTGGGAGGACAAGGGAGGAGGAAGGCTATGAATCATTCTTCTATGAATAAGAGTAATGTCTAAGTTGAATAAGTTGGTAGCCACTGAATGATTTTGACTAAATAAGAGTGAAAAAATTATAATTGATCATAAGAAAGATATCAACTAGGAAATCTATGTCCAAGAAATGAGGACTACCCATCATTTAATAATGCCAAGGGATTAGACATGTAGCCATTGCGTGAAACCCAAGGCAGAAACACAGAAGACAGGAGAGTGAAAATATCTACAATTAAAGCCTCAAAGAAAAATGCAGATGGAAAAATATATTCAACAAGAATTCCCAGAAGAGTTAGAAAAAGCAATAATCATGGTAGAGGATAAATTAGAAAAAAAGAATTGAGGACTATGCAAGACATTATGAAAAAAAGAGATTTAATATCTTTGTAAAGGAGGTACAAAAAAGTTGTGTTACCCTATAGAACTAGAGGCTTAGCTGACTATGTCATGAAGAGGTTTATTCAGATTTACATGGCATGTGCTTCTTCAGTTTTTCTTTTTTTAAGAAACTCAGTTTAAGTTTGCAAATGTAATTTAGATGAAATTGTTGACTTTCTGCTTGTAATGGCTCTACTATCTCCTTAAAAATCAGAATTGGCCAAGAGAAAGCTAATTGTTGCCTGAAATATTAAGAAACAATAAAACAAAGTCAAAATACTGAAAAATATAATAAAGTATGATCTGATAGAAAAATAAAAATAGATCAAGGAGAGGTAATTTAAGAATTATTGAACTACCTAAAAACTACTTTCAAAAGAACCTAGACATTATATTTCAAGAGATCACAAAGAAAAACTGCCCAGAAATCTTAGAACAAGAGGGCAAAGTAAAAATTGAAAAATTCAGCATTCCTGAAAGAAATCCCAAAATGAAAATTCCCAGTAATATTGTAGCCAAAATCTAGAACTGCCAGGTCAAGGAGAAAATATTTCAAGCAGTCAAAATAATTCATTCAAATATCATGGAATCACAGTCAGGATCAAAGATTTTGCAGCTACCACCAGAAAGTAGCACATGACTTGAAATGTGATATTCTGAAAAGCAAAAGAGCTAGGACTTTCCAGAATTTCTGATGAAATGATAGTGACTGAATTGAAATTTTGATATTCAAACACAGAACTCAAAAGGGGTATAAATAAAGTAATGCATAGGAAGAGGAGGGAAGGAAAGGAAGAGTGGGGAAAATCCTGTCACATAAATGGGGTTCATAAGGAGTGGAAAATGGGAAAAATTGGGCAATACATGAACCTCACCTTGAACTGGTTCAAGGAGAGAAGAATACACCTATGCAAGCAGCTGGGTACAGAAATTCATCTTATCCAACAAGGAAGTAGAAGTAAAAGCATCTAAGAGAAAGGAGAGTGGCAAAAAAAGGTGGGATATTTTAAGGAATGTTATAGTCAGTAAAAAAAATACTCTTGAGGGTACGAAGAGAGTACATAAGTTGTAAGTGGATAGGATGGAGGAAAATACAGTTAGCAATCACAGTTGAACTCACCCATAAGATAGAAAACGATTATAGAATGAATTAGAAATAAGAATCTAGAACCTCTTATTCATAAGATACTCAAAACAGAAAGATATACTCAGAATTGAAAATAGAGAGTGGAGCAGAATCCATTATGCTTTATCTGAAGTAAAATAAAAGGTAAGGGTAACAATAATAATCTCAGAAGAAGCAAAAAAAAGAAAATACCTAATTTAAAGAGATAAAATTACATTTTATTACAAAGCATCATAGAAAAAGAAGTTATATGAATACTGAATATATATGTTCCACATTACAAAACATCTGAATAGTTAAATGAAAAGTTAAATGAATTATAAGAGGAAATGAACAGTAAAACTGTGATAATGGGTGACCTCAGTTTACTTCCTCGGACTTAGATTAATATAAATCTAAAATAAACAAGAATGAGATTAAAGAGGTGAAGAGAATTTTTGAAAAGCTAGATATGATAGGAAATACTAAATAGGAACAGAAAAGAATGTAGCTCTTTCTCAGCTATGCATGGCACCTTCACAGGAATTAAATATGTATTAAGGAACAAAAATCTCATAAACAAATACAGAAATGTTAAATACAGCTTCTTCTGACTATAATATAATAAAAATTGCTTTCAATAAAGGGTATTTGGAGTGTGGATTAAAATTTAATTTTCAAAATATACAACCTAATCCCAAAGAGTGTCAAACTGTCAGGGGAGGAGTCAAGACATCAGAGTAAAAAGATTCACATAGGCTAACTTTGAACCCACAGCCCATAAAATACCTGTAAAGAAGAACTCCCAACAAATTCTGGAGCAGCAGAAGCCACAGAGCAATGGAGTGGAGGAGATTTCTGTTCCAGAGAGACCTGAAAAAGGTCTGTTGCACACCAGACCCAGAGCAGAGCCCAGCCCTGCCTTGGTCAGGTGGCACCAAGAGGAGCAGATCCAAGCAAGCTTCAGGGACAGACTCTCCAGTGGCCATACGGATGACACCCACAGATGCCAAAGGTCAGTGAGAGAGCCTGTTTGACTGGCTGAGAGGGGAGCAGGGTGTCTCCATAACTCAAGCCCCCCTCAGGAGGCAGCAGAGGCAACAGAGGACAGGGACTCCCAAAGCAGGCAGGAGTTCTGATCCATTGTTGAAGGTCTCCTCATAAACCCCCTGAGGGAACTGAATCCTGGGAGGTGGTCCTGCCCCCACCTAAGCAGCTGGACTTAATCTCACACTGAATAGCAGCCCTGCCCTTGCTGAAAGCCCTGAGGCTGGGAAGCAGCATTTGAATCTCAGACCCCAGGCACTAGATGGTGGATCTGGAGACAAGGCGGGGGTGGAGAGGAATCTCAGAAGTCAAGTAATTGGCTGGGAAAATGCCCAGAAAAGGGAAAAAAAGTAAGACCATAAAAGGTTACTTTCTTGGTGGATGCATCTCCTCCCTTCCTTTCAGATGAGGAAGAACAATGCTTACTATCAGGGAAAGACATAGAAGTCAAGGCTTCTGTATGCCAAACATCCAAAATAAATATTCAATGGGCTCAGGCCATGGAAGAGCTCAGAAAGAATTTTGAAAATCAAGTGAGAGAGATGGAGGAAAAAAATGGGAAGAGAAATGAGAGAGATGCAAGAAAAGCATGAAAAGCAAGTCAACACCTTGCTGAAGGAGACCCCCCCAAAAAAAAATGCTAAAGAAAATAACACCTTGAAAAATAGGCTCACTCAATTGGCTAAAGAGGTTCAAAAAGCCAATGAGGAGAAGTATGCTTTAAAAAACAGAATTAGACAAATGGAAAAGGAGGTTCAAAAGCTCACTGAGGATAATAGTTCTCTCAAAATTAGAATGGAACAGATGGAGTCTAATGACATTATGAGAAACCAAGACATCACAAAACAAAACCAAAAGAATGAAAAAATGGAAGAGAACGTGAAATATCTCATTGGAAAAACAATTGACCTGGAAAATAGATCCAGGAGAAACAACTTAAAAATTATGGGACTACCTGAAAGCCATGATCAAAAAAAGAGCCTAGACATCATCTTTCATGAAATTATCAAGGAAAATTGCCTTGATATTCTAGAACCAGAGGGCAAAATAAATATTCAAGGAATCCACCGATCACTGCCTGAAAGTGATCCAAAAAGAGAAACTCCTAGGAACATTGTGGCCAAATTCCAGAGTTCCCAGGTCAAGGAGACTATTTTGCAAGCATCTAGAAAGAAACAATTCCAGTATTGTGGAAATAAAATCAGGATAACACAAGATCTAGCAGTTTCTACATTAAGGGATAAAAGGGCATGGCATATGACATTCCAGAAATCAAAGGAACTAGGACTAAAACCAAGAATCACCTACCCAGCAAAACTGAGTATAATACTTCAGGGGAAAATATGGTCTTACAATATTCCTAGAAATTTTCCTTTGGGGATCTCCTCCAGGAGGTGATTGGTGGAATCTTTTCATTTCTATTTTACCCTCTGTTTCTAGAATATCATGACAATATTCTTTGATAATTTCTTGAAAGATGATGTCTATGCTTTTTTTATCCCAGCTTTCAGGTAGTCAAATAATTTTTTTTAAATTATCTCTCCTGCATCCCTTTTTCAGGTTAGTTGTCTTTACAGTGAAGTACTTCACATTGAGCTCTATTTTTTCATTCCTTTGGTTTTCATTTATAATTTTTTTTCATTTCTAATAAAGTCATTAGTTTCCATTTGCTCCATTCTAATGTTTAAGAAATTATTTTCTTCCGTGAATTTTTTGACCTCTTTTTCCATTTGACTCATTCTGTTTTTAAGGCATTTTTTCTTCATTGGCTTAATTTTAAAGCGGTTATTTTCTTCTGCATTTTAGGGGGTTTCAGTTAGTAAACTTTTGATTTGTTTTACATCATTTTCTTGCATCACTCTCATCTCTCTTCCCAATTTTTGCTCTACTTCTCTCATTTGATTTTCAAAATCCTTTTTGAGCTTTTCCATGGCCTGAGATCAATTCATATTTTTTCTTAGAGACTTTGGATGCAGGAGCTTTGGTTTTGTTGTCTTCTTCTGGTTGTATGTTTTGATCTTCCTTGTCACTAATGACATAAGAAACATGTTCATTGAAAAAGTAAGACTCTACAATTTCTTTTGTCCCCTTTTTACTCCTTTTCCCAGCAAATTACTTGACTTTTGAGCTCTTTGTCAAGTGAAGGACTCCAGAAGCAGCCCTTGCTTCAGCAGTTGCTGCTTCTGCCTTAGGGCTGGGGCCAGACCACACTCCCTTCTCAGCCACGTGAGAGACCCTTCCCAATGACCTTCAAAGCTGTCTTTGGAATTTGTGGGTTAAGAAGTTGGAAAACAACAGTAGCCACCAAAGAATCAGTCCCTTATGGCCTGCTCCACTTCAATCTGCACCAGCACAGCCAATGCTGAACTGTGCTCCACTTCTGGTGAGGTAAACTAGACCCTTCCTATTGACCTTCCAGATTGTTTTGGGATGGAAATTTGTTTTAGTCTGGCGTTTTGTAGTTTCTGCTACTCTAGAATGTTTTAGGGTCATTTTTAGAGGTTTCTGAGAGGTTCAGGGGAGACCTCTAGTAGCTCCCTGCTTCTACTCCACTACCTTGGCTCTGCCCCATGTATAACATTTTTCATCATGAGTGCTTTGGGAATCATACAATATTTCTGTTCTTCTCACTTCAGCCTTCATCAGTTAATATGAGTCTTTTCAGGCTTTTCTAAAATGATCCTGCTTATCATTTCTTATAGCATAATAATATCCTATTATGATCATATGCCACAATTTATTCACTCACCAATTTCCAATTCTTAACCATCACAAAAAGAGCTACTCTATTTTTCTACAAATAGGTGATTTTCCCTTTTGTTTAATCTCTTCGATATACAGGCACAATATATAATTATGTATAATTATATATAATGTATATGTATAATGTATAATTTTATATAATTATAATTTTATATATATATATATATAGTGGTGTTGTTGGATCAGAAGGTATGCAAATCTTTATAGCCTTTTGGTCATACTTCCAAATTGCTCTCCAGAACAATTGCATCAGTTCACAACTCCACCCATTAGTATCACAATTTTTCCAAAACTTCTCGTATATCTCTTGTTTTCCTTTTCTGTAATATTAACCAATCTGATATTTGTGAGGTGGTGCTTCAGTCTGCACTCAGACTTCATAATTTCTTTCTCTGGAGGTAGATAGTACTTTTCATCACAAGTTCCTTTGAATTGTCTTGGATTATTGTACTGCTGAGAATAGGTAAGTCATTGTCAGTTGATCAATGTACAATATTGCTGTTACTGCTTCACATTTTTTTCATTGATTATCTTGATATTTTTGACCTTCTATTCTGCCAAATGGTTGTACTATATTTTTCTGGCTCTATGGGGGGTGGCAATGTGACTCGTATGACTTTGAATAAATGAAATAATTCAATTAGAATTGTCATTTTTATTATATTGGCTTAGTCTACCCATGAACAATCAATATGTCTCCAGTTGTTTGGATCTGACTTTATTTTTGTGAAAAGTGCTTTGTAATTCTGTTTATATAGTTTCTGGGTTTGTCTTACCAGGTAAACTTTTAAGTATTTTATATTGTCTGCAGATATTTTAGATGGAATTTTTCTTTCTATCTCTTTCTGCTGGCTTTATTGGTAATATATAGAAATGTTGATAGGAAGGTGCCATATATATTCCCATTCAGTTTTCTCCACAGGTATATCATATCTAACTTGTTTATTTTATATTTAGATCATGATTTCTACCCCTTCTTTTTTTAACTTACTGAAATATAACGGATTCTGTTTCAGTATCTTATTTTTAGTCTGTGTGTCTCTATTTCAAGTGTTTCTGATAAAGAACATATTGGTGGATTCTAGTTTTTATTTCATTCTGCTATCAACTTCCATTTTATTGGTAAATTCATCCCAACTGCATTCAGTTATATAATAACTGTGTGTTTCCCTCCATTCTATTTTTTCTGTTTATCTTTCTGTCTTTCTCTTTCTACCCTGTCCTTCCTCAAAAGTCTGTTTTACTTTTCATCATTGCCTCCTATAAGAATTCTTGTTAAACCTGCAGTCAATTCACATTTTTTGATGCTTTGCATGCATCTGTTTTTATTTTGTTGTCTTCTGAGTTTGTGTCTTTATCTTCCCTGTGAGGGAACCTAGTCAGGTTCATTGTTTGTTGTTTACTCATCTTTCCAGTCTATTTATTGACTTTAAACTTTACATTAAATTTGGGCTCTGCTGACAGGGTGGAGGAGACTTTGTCCCAAGCTTTAGACTTCATTTGTTGCTGCTTTCAGCTACCTCTGGGGATTTGTAGGGCTTCCAAGATGACGTGATCTAAAGAGAGGTGTGGTCACTGCTCTCCTGACCTGTACTCTGGTCTTTACCCAAGAAAAGACCTTGTTCCCCTATGGGGGACTCTCCCTGGCCCTGGGACTGTGACCAGGTCCCCCATTCCCCTATAGATACAATTACTAGTGCCCCCTTTGTTTTGGAAAGGCGATCAGGGTCCCTACTTTGATATGAGAAACCACAAGCACTCTCCTCCATCCTGAAACTGAGACCAGGCCACCGATTTCCCTGTGGAAGCAAGTGGTATTACTCCTTTCGACCCTGGGACCATGACCCAGAACTGTGTATGACAAATGCAACAGGGTGCTGAACCCAGCTCTAGTAATATGTCCCTTGCAATTTCTTTCTTACCTCTTGTCTAATAACCCTTCTTTTTTCATCAGTGGGCTGAGAGCTCAAAAAGCTACTGCTATCCTAATGAAGCGACCTTTCCAGGTTGCTGCTAGCTCCATGTGACCTGTGCTACAGGTCCATGCTTTGTTCCAGGCTTGACCACCACCCCTGTAAGTCTGACCTTTCCTTTCAACCTCCTAAATTGCCTTGGACTAGGAAATCCTCATTGTTGTTGCTGTTGTTTTGAAACTACAGAATTTGGTTTGAGGCATTATTTTAGATTTGTTTGTAGCAAGGAGGAACCAAGATAAATGCTTCTTTACTCTGCCAT